>JAYGXS010000004.1:39584474-39712243 GCA_036362985.1 Ligula intestinalis | reverse complement strand
CTGTCCCCTGCCCCAACAGTTTCTGCTGTTTCTGTTACTCATGTCTCTGATGATGAATCTGCGATGGATGTCGAAACGTCAGGCGAATAAACAAATCGTCCGAGCGATCGAGCCTTCTTCTTCTCAATTGCTTCCTGGGACACGTATGTTCGCCTGTATTGGCAATGTTTCTATTTATTATAATGGGGAATAAGTTAATGTGTCGTGGGGATTGATTATGTACTGTCCGACACAGCACAATAACGTAAACGGGCGTATCATTCTGGTCAAGCACAACTGCAATGCAACTCATTGTGGCGTCTTAGTGGCACAGAGGGGGGAGGGGGACAAAAGGAGGGAGAGGAGGAGGACGAAGGCTAGGAGACTTAACAGGAGGAAAGGAAAGCCAAGATAAGTAGGAGGGACGGAGAAGGTTCAACGGACGGGATAAGGGGAAGTAAAGTGACCAAGAGGAAGAAAAAGGTTTGGAAGGAGATAAGGATAAGGGTCAGGCGGAGGAGTAGAATTAGGATAAGAATGAAAGTAATGAGGGAAGAACGAGAAGAGGAAGAAGAATGGGAGGAGGAAAAGAGGGAATATAAGAAGACGGAGCAGAAAGCAAGCAATGCGATAGCACGTCTTTCCAAGGAGCGAATAACTTAACATCGATCGCAATTTCCACTGGTTGTGAAGTATAACATGGTGACCACTATAGTCAGCCGTACTAGTCTGTTGTTGTACATAAGTCTCAATACTAAAGTGGAAAACTGCTTAATCTACCATCACTCAGGTGTACCAGTTTGAAAAAAACAGTGGAAAATTGCACAATCTAAACTTGCGAGGCAGGTCATTACTTCAGGGAGTTTAAGGACAGGAACACAATATTGTGACATCGTACATGCATTCATCGATGACCACCGTTGGCGGGAGCATTATCACAGTTGAATCAAACACAGAGAGTGGACAGGGTCAAGCGTACAGAGATGATCAATGGTGAAAAATGCCAATACACAAATAGTGAGCTGGATTACCTACGAAGTAAAAGGATCTAGTGTTTTTAATTTGATTACGCACACTAGTCCCCAGTCGAGGAACGAGGCGGACACGCGAAAACTGCAGAATACCGTTGTAATCGCCTCTTCGGTGGGCTTCTACTCCCAGTCGGAAGTGAACGAGCAGAAGGGTGGCTCATGGAAGCGTAGGGTCAGATGCTACTTGAAGATTCATCACCAAGATGTCCTGCATTTTATGCGTGGTTATCCGGGTGGTTGTATTTAGTTTGGGCTCTGATATGACGATCTGTTCCCTGTCAACATACTTTGCGAGTTAGGGGAAGGACCAGCCTGCGTCTTTCCGGTCGAAAATGGACAATTGGTCAACGAAGTAGACATGCAATGTTGACATTACGATGGGTGGAATGTAATGTAGGCGATCTGGGCTGAGAGCAGACCTAAACGGAGAGTTTTTGGAAAAGCTCAGCATGCGTAGCATCCACTGGATTAAAACGCACCATGCGTACGCAAAGGCTCGGTACTATCACTGGTCCGACAAGCATCAGAAGAGGCGAAATCAACAACTTATTCTGTCAGATACTGGTAACAACAGTCAATAAAATTCCTTCAGCGAATAGGTACGTCGCACTGGTTCGCCCACTATCATACCGTTTGGAGCACCAACATAGCACTTGAGGTAGGGGTTATGAAGTTGGGGGGATGAGGGCACGCATATTACTTGATTTTACAAAAAGCGCATGTACGACGTTAACCGTAAGCACGACATGACGTCTTCGAATACCATTAAGGCACAGCGGTTTTTCCCGGAGAAGTCCTACAACAGCTGCGTAAAAACAGACCACAAATACCACAGGAACTGGATTTTTGATCACCGATTATGACGCAGACACCGTATGAATGGGGTAGACTTAAGATTCGTGGGTAAAACACTGGATGGGAAATTGCAGTAGGCCATGGGTATGCGAGAGAGAGAGGGAGAGAACGATCCTTGAGGTCGCGGCTTCACAAAAACAGAGCAACCAAAGTAAAATTCTGCCACTGCTCAGAGTGAACTTACAAAAATAAGGCCTGTTCTACGTTTATACAACCAATGAGAATATGCATAAGCAAACAGGTGTATGAATGAGCATTGGGCACTTCTGAGAAAAGGGTCCCTCCAAGAGGTAACAGCTTCAGATCATAGCATACTGTGCGCTTAATGCACAACGAAGCTATGTCCTATTTCTGGAGCGCGCTAATGTGAACATTTAAGTACAACTTACATCTACATCGTGGCCGCTAGTTCGCTCACAAAACAGGCAGATTACACAACGGAGGTGTTCCGAATTATGGCCCAACAGCGGCACAAAACCTGGAGAAGAGTCGGCAAACCAAGCGAATGCAATTTTTCGCAAAGGAAAACAAAGTTACATGCTGTCTAACTTAGTCCCACACGCTGCGCACTAGAAGTCTCAAGACCCGTCTTCGGATCTCAAAGCACTTTCCTACAGACCAGCCGTTCGAGAGAAATAATTTCAATAATGTTCGGTACCTAAATAAGCCACTTAAATACGACATGGGTTTAGTGCAGGAGACATATGGTCGATCACTGGAACGAAATTTATTTTTTCCTTAGCTTTCGAGCTCTTACAAGAGCCCATCGTCAGAGGTGGAGAAACAGTAACAAATGTGGAAGCTACTTGGGGCGTGTGTACAATAACTAAAATTTTGAACGTGCAGAAAATCAATAATTGTGTGTGCTGCCGGCTTGCCACTGAGGGCTGTGCTAGCCTGTGCCAGTAGGCAAGATCGACAAGTTGAGTGGAAATATTTACAGAAATAGAATCGTCAGCAAAACAAGCAATTGTTATGGTGGGAGAGATGGGCGATTAAAAAAGTCATAGGAGAAGGGAAGGAGGATGAGAAGAGAGGGATTATGTAGGCTTGGGCGCCAAATGGCCACGTCAGCATCGAAAGTGGGATGATTATGGAGGATTTTGGGCCAATTGATTACGGCGGGCGTCTGGATGTGACCGTTTGCAAAAGCGTAAGGCCCTGTACGCTGGCGCCAATTCGACACATCCGTTGACCGAATTCTCATCCGTGGACCAGGCTTCGATAAATTCTCTGCTCCTCTTGTTTCCCGCGTGGGCGAGTACCTTGACGGAATAAGCTTCGTTGGACGAAATGCGAGAACGCCTTGTATCATTGAGTCCAGTATAGTGAATTTTGTATCGAGCCTGCTCGAGCTGCATTTTATGGGAAGTAAATGTCTCCAACTTTAGCAATGACAACTGTAGTTGTCATGATGTTCAAGTCTTCATGAGGGATTTCGCCAAAAATTACTATAAATGGGATTAAGTACGCAGATTGATAGAGTCGTCGTCTGTCACATATTTCGATTTCAGACGCTAGATGGGTTGCGCTCAGTGGGCATGAGCTTTTAACTAATACGTACAGGTGTGTGAAGCGCGCTAACGAGCGATTTATGCTTTTTAAACGGACCGCATAATCGATGTGCTGGACCAATACGGAATCTCAATCAGGACACAGCAGACGTTATTTGGGTTACGTCTTCCACAAAATCGGGGGAGGGCGTTGATAGCACACGCAGGTGCAGGTTCACCATCTACCAGCCACCTATGGCCTTGATGTGGCTCCAAATCAGAAGGATCTGAGTCAGGCGTGGTGGCGGCTTCGGTTGCGCCTGATACCGCCGCCGGTCTTCTTGACTTAATCATGACACTGGCAGAGTGTGCGTACGCTACGTTTCACCTTAAACTAATTCACGCGCAACTCACATTGATCGCCTTAAGCCGAGTAAAGTACTCAGTGGATATCGTCGGATGTGACAGTCGAACTGTCAGAGGACGGTTTAAACAATGTCAACCACAACGCCCAGTCTCATAACCAACCGACTTAATTCGAAGTTGCCGCTGGTATGCGATGTAGGAAAGAGTGTGACGATTAAGCCCGGATACTGCAATCAGTTTTACACACGATAAACAGCAAAAAAGAACATTTGAAGTCATCCTTAAGTGATGAGATAACTCAATCCTAGCAGACAACCCTCGGTATCTCACTGCGAGGACTCCTCTTAGAATGGACTTTGTGCGGAATCCGGAGGCCTGTCAATGAGACCAGCTGGTGTGCCGTTGAGGACAAACGTTTGCGTTGTACAAAAAACAAATTTGACTTTAACTTAGTTGGTACTACATCGGTGTGCACTTGGTATCAACATAACAAGCGAGGTAGACGCCACAAAAATTTAGCTTTACAGTAAACAAGATCACGCGCATGTCGCCACTGCGGCCGCTCACCGCGACCAACCAGGACATTTTGTCATGAAAGAGAAACCTGACACGCGTCTAAACTAAATCGACATAAGAAAAAACTGACGCGTGCGTGTATTACTGCAAAATCACGGAATACCTTGGGTCTCCAGGCCGAGGGTCATGTTTTAATGCCTAATGTTAAAACACCCCTGACATCGGAGTTCAGGATCTAGTTCCCCGCGCTATCAATTTAATGAACAGCAATTGAGCCACAAGCATCAACAATGCCAAATACTCGGTCGCTGCAGCGTAGGTTTCTGTCATTAAACTCAAGTACATACCACCGTCGTTGCCCCAGACAGTCGATTTCGACAAACAGCTTACAGACTACTCAAGTATCTGCTGTGTTTGTAGTCCCCCGGTACAATTAGGTGTTATAGCGTCACTCAATGTCCACGTACCGATAACATGAAAGAGGATGTCAAGCTTTCTCCCGAGAAAAAGCGATTGTAGAAACTTTCGTGCTAAGGTGATAAAGTTTGAGGTGATGAGTTACCCCCAAAAGACCTCGTAGATATCTAAAACAACGCCAATGTTGCCGCATTCAAAATGCTTTTAAGGCAGTGTGCTGCAACAACGTCATTGTGCGTAAATAAGACCTGCTAAACAAAGATCAACTGAATACAAGAAAGTTGTAGTCTTTTATTCTCTAAACAAATGTCGCAACTCCTCTGAAATCAAATAATCCAGCTGCGAGGACATACCCCTGCTGACCAGGCAAGCGCAGGCTAGTGGAAAGAGCACAAAAACAGTCGCTGTGGGGGGCGGAGGGGAGAATAGAAAAACAGATCTAGAGCAAATCGAAACATTGCTTGCTTAATCGATATTTACAAGGACAGTTAGACCGTCGATTTTGAATATTTTCACCGTGCACTCCACACCAGGATGATGCAGGGCAGGTGATTTGCGGTAGATTAGAATGAGAGTAGACTTGCGTGGTATCTACCTCATTCTCTCCCTATTGCACTTATTGGGTCTGTTGTCAAGGCAAAGAAGATCGGAGATATGTGAGGGTATGTGTTGACAGCAGCACAAGGAAAACAACACTTACGAGTTCAACGACGGACCTGGAGACACCCAACAGTTCGACATTCACAAGGTACGCTGTCCAACATTATTTTCCATTAGCTGATAGCGAAGTGGCCTTGCGCAGCATCTACTAAATTCTCTCCCCCAATACCCACCTTGGTTCAATGACAATGCAATGCAAGAAGCTTGGCGTGTCACGCTTGTTACGAAAAACCTAGTCCATATTCAGAGGAGTCTCGGATCTTACGTACCATAAAGGTCACTCTAATAATCAGCTATACACAGTAGAGGGTCAAGGATTTCATAAAACATTAAGTGTCGTAAAGACTACATTACAAAGAGCATTACTGTGGTCTAAAATATATATGATTCTGTTCACAAACGATAATTGCGACTTACCAAACCGACAGGAGACGGTTCACCGACAGAAACTGCGTCGCTGGAGCTTTCATCACTGGCGGTGGAGACGCTCTCCTCTGACCGCTCCTCCTCTGACTTCCGATTAAGCATCCGAAAGAATTCGTCCGTAGGCTCCAGGACGACAGTATTCAACTCGCCATTAAATTGACCCTTCTCTTCATCCTCATTCGTTTTTTGTGACAGAGGCATCTTCTGTCGCACATTTTGACTAGGTTTGATTGAGGCATAAGCCTGATGCAGCGGGTAGAACGAAGATGAAAGGAGGACTTTATTAGGTCGAAGAAGCAGACGAAAAAGTCGCAGGCAAGAGTCGATATAAGTAGGCTGAGGAGTTCAAAGGTACGCATTTGCATGCAGATAAAAATACTTATCAAGAATATTGAACAGGATGACAAAAATAGAGGCTAAGTATATTGCATGTGGTCCAAATGCTGAAGATGGGGGAATCAGGGTCACAAGGTGTTATTTGGTTGTGTGTACAGTAGCTACTTTGACCACCTGGTCTTATCGCTGAAATCGGGGGCTATCTTAAGTCACTTAGCGCGTCAGAAGTAAATATCGACATGGCTGGCGGAAACATTCGCCAGGAGCCTTAGCAAATTCCCGAGGTTGTCATCAAACTGTGCACTCAGCACAAACTACCTGGTTACGCGAAAAAAACCAACCTGCCAAAGTCCACCTTGATATGCAGAAAAAGCACGTTCTAACTTTTCAAAAGCTAGAGGTTACCTTTGGGCTTGATTGATTGCCTACGAAACAGGTGGACTCAAGAGAAAAACAATCAACGGGGAAGAGGACTAAATCGTGATTTTCAGTTGGTTATAATGAGAGGAAAAACCAGTCACACAAACAGGAACAGCAGCGCCGACGCCAATAAGTTGTGCGAAAAACTACGCAGATGCCGTACTCCGCTGAGAGAGTATAATAAGAACAGACACCGGATACAAACACCCTGCAATCTATCCATCATTTCCATGGGGCAGTTTGCGAGGTCTTACAAAAACGCAAAAGGGCCTACTAAATAGAACTAATTGGGTCAACATTTAAAAGTCAGGTCTAAGATGTGAAGATAGAAAAAGAACTGCGATAAACTAGACTGCTACCTTGAACAGCATTTGTGTCTGACAAAATATGTGAATCTAAACATGACTTTTGACACCATTAGACCACCATAATTTAAGCCATAAGCAAAAGTTTCTTTTAGTGAAGCACCTGATGATTTTTGACGAAGGCATTTGGATATAGGATAGGCAGGTCTATTAATTTGGATTGCATCGCTATCTGCGGGTTAAATCTCCTTCCGGTTTAGCATTGACCACAACTGGAAAGATGACTGCCAACCTCATTCGCAAACCAACATTTTGAAAACGGACTCCGTTGACCAGTAATCCAACGCTCAACAGAGTACCGTCTTGAACGTGGAAAACCTTCTGGAAATAACGTTAACCAAACTCGACTGACCGGTAAAAGAGGATGTTGGTAGAAGCAAAGAAATAAATTCCAGGAAGCAGTTCAGAAGGAAAAGATAGGATTGCTGAAACATGAAGTTTATTGACACGAAGTTTGCCATTTCCGCTCAAGCCCACCATCAGAGAGTTGCAAATAAGATTCATAAAGACGCAAGGAGTGCACTACTTAGAGGACGCAGTTGCCGTGGGACCAGGTGCCCAATTAATTTAGCAAATTTCGCAGTCATCACTGGCAATCATGTATGTTCGCGTGGCTAATTATTCTGCATACGCAAAGTTACGACACCGAGTATGGAGCCGACGGGTAATTCCGCTTATTAATTCGTGCGACCGGAAAACCAAGCCTCCAGTAATTCACAGCTCAAACTGTTGTCAGCCGTTGTGAGAATTTCAGACTTGTCGAACTTAACGGTGTAGCCCAGTCCCCTCGCAGTAACCACATGATGGCGTGAGAAATGCGTCCTACAAATACTGGTTTTCTCAAAACTTCATTGCTCTTATCCGTGCCTGGTTCTGAGGATGTGTTCCAATGAGAATCCGCAACGCCAAAGATCGCATCTTTTTTTTCTAAGGCAGAACGTGTTTTGCCTCTGAGTCGCATTTAAGGTCTCACATGCTTTGTTAGGCAGTACTTACGGAGGATGAATTACACAACCGTGTGTGAGACCACCTACGGCGCGCTCTTACGCAGCAGCTTTGGGATTAAAATGGAACAATGACCTGATTGTAGATAACATCGGAGAAAGTCACTTCCGGGTAAACCAAGGTATTTCACTTCGATCGATCCTCTTCATTTAAGCACGGAGGCAGTAGAGAAACAAGGTGTTCACTTCTTGCCAGGCAAGTATTTAGGTCCTTACTGAGAAAGAACTCGGACGCCATTTTAAAATGTGTGATTAAGGTTACTTATGTGGCTCTAAATAAGATATAAAAAGACGAACTATCCGCAGTATAGGTGGTTTTGCGCTGTACCAGGGAAAAAAGGGTTATGTTTGAAGTCAGGATTGAGGTTAGGCCAAGGTTTAGGGCAAAGATCCATGTTTACTGTGGTACCGTAGGCGTCGGCTATTAAGCCCACCTCGGGCCCAGACCAAATTCGGCTTAATAAGCGGGGGGCGCAATAACCAGAGAGTCCTAGTTCTTGATTAGCAAACGCAAGATAGGCACTATGCATTACATACGTACTGTAGTATGTGTAGAGATTGGTTATGTACAAGAAAAGAATGCTATTTGTCTGTATTTTAAGAAATAACAAAAACAAAGAAATGATTAGCGACAAGTTTAAAAAAGTGGTCTAGTGTCAGTTTTTGGGGGGAAACTTCACTCGCAAGTGCTCTATGATCTCCTTCTCCAGGCACCAGCAATCGTCGAATTTTGTGAAATCTGATGCCTGTAGACCGCGTTGCGCACGCAAAGAGATGAGAATCTCACTCTATCCTGTTGGCAAACTGGGCTTTGTAGTCGGCGACTAGGCTTATTAGCCGGTGGATTTTGCTATGTAAAATTCCGTCCCAAGCTGAGTTGGGCTTAATACGCGGCTGGGCCTATTAACCGTGGGCTTAATAACCGACGACTACTGTAGTTGATTAAGATTAGGCCCACGGTTTAGGTTTACGTTAGGATTAGAACACGGACGTATTAATTCTGCCTAGTCACAGAGTCACCTACGTTAACTGGACGGGACGTTCCTATTTGCACATCCTGATTACCGGGACCATACAAGTAATCCTTGCCTAGTTCGCTGACCGAGGAGGCAGAAATAAAGTACGTAAGACCATCTAAAACATTCAGTCATGTTTATCCTAGAATGTATCCGAACAAGACAGTCTATATAGCCCCTCTTGCTAAGCAAGATGCTAGACTCACTAGCGTGAAGTTGGGATCGGGCACGCGTGTGATGTTGTTTGAATGAAAGTGCGCAAGTCCATTTCCTGTCAACTTGTCATTGCACCGTTCCTTGGGCGTAGTGACCGTAAACGGTTCGAATGAGTTTGATGCTACGCATTCCAGCTGCAGTGCACACAAATTAACGGGCAAGTCACTGGCCTGCTACTTGTCAGACGGTGGAAATGATCGTTGACAGTGCGATAATTGAAAGAACAGTGTAGACGTTATGAATGAGTTCCTGGGAGACAATTGAGGTAGTAAACAACGAAATCTGTTACATTGACTCTATGCAGACGTAGAGACACATAAGTGGGGTTATGCACAACATCCTCGAAACACGTGTCGGGCTTTCCAACTGGTACCCGTGCTGCAACATGTATATACTAGTGACTGGCTGTTAGCGGCTTGTGAGTAGTGAACAGTTAATCCGCTGAAACCAATGAATTTAAGCTAAAATATTGATATGAACTGAGGCACCGAACCTGAAGGAGTCTACCTCGAAGGATTCACTCCAAATATAAATGGTACGCTTTGAGGAAAAATAAACAATCCTACTACATGGTTAGGCAGGCGCAATATACGGCGAAATAGATAACAGGGTGACTGGTCGAGGGCGTACAAAAACAAAATAAACACCTGTCCATTTCGTCGCTGACAACATGACTACGCAGGACTACAAGGCATAAGTAACCCTGATCAAAATTTTCGGTACGCCCATGGTACATAGGATCCAAAGCCCCGGTTAAAGCAACAAAGCTAAGTAAACAAAAATGTTTAGAAGTGAGAAGAAGGAGATGCCATCGCTCGAAAAAGACTTTAATTTGCCTGTAATTTCGAAATCCGTCGCGGATTCTTCATCCAAGATATCGGCATAAACAGTAGCGTTTTGGATATGTTAAACTTGTATCACAACGGTTTTCATCTAAGAGTCGTTCCAGCGGCTCATGTAAATACACTCGGAGAGAAAATCTCTTACTAGGTACTGTGTGTCCTCAATGGCTTTTCGGTGCAATAAAGTTGACTAATCGCACACATTCAAAAAACATACGTTATTTTCAAGTTTACCAGTTGGAGGAAACCATTAATGTGGCTTTGAAAAGGTCTAATGCTAGCGCTAGAATCTGAAATTGTCGGTAGCTTTTACTTGATATCGGCAAATTCTGGCTAGATTCTGTGAAA
Source organism: Ligula intestinalis (assembly GCA_036362985.1). NCBI lineage: Eukaryota > Metazoa > Platyhelminthes > Cestoda > Diphyllobothriidea > Diphyllobothriidae > Ligula > Ligula intestinalis. The sequence continues at coordinate 39,701,953 of JAYGXS010000004.1, read as the reverse complement.
TTCCCTGCCGTCAAACATACAGTAGATCTGCTTTCTTATAAAATACTAGTCGAAGTTCTAAAATGCGCTTTCGGTCAGGAAAGGTGGCCTCAATGGGCTTTTATATCGATCACTGCGCTGCATAATCCCATTATATTTAACAAACGTTAGAATTTTCATTTTTGAATAAGCTTTGTATGACGATCTGCAAAAACTGTACTCCCTAAAATGGATAACTGAGTTAGTATAAATTTATCTTATTTATTTGCAAGTTTTCGTAAATGTAAATAAACTCTACAAAATATATGCAAATAAATGTGCTTTCTTGTGTGTATGTCGTAGCAAATCAAGCCTTCTTCAAATCTCGTACTTAAATATGGTATGATATATAGTTTTAAAATTTATGACAAATACGATCGTTAAGATCGTGGCATGTTTATTTATACAATATTCTATTCTGCTATTTGTGAAGTTTACAACATGGTCAGTATCCACTGCAAAATCTTAAGAACCTTACATAAAGTCTTCTTAAAACCGTATACCCTACAGCTTGTACACTCAAAATCCTGAATACATATGTATCAGCATGTCGGGCTCAAAATTACTCAGGAATTAAAATATTGGTGAAAAAACGAAGGATACCCCATCTCCGAGTATATTAAGACATCAGTTGCGACCAAATAAGCACAAGAATGAACATTTCTGTCCATTTTCTTCCGAAAATATAATTAAATTGATAGAGACATTCAAAATGAAAAGGAAATTCACACTACTTAAGCTATACTTTTAGCAGACCGTGGTTTTTGCAGGCGTTCGAAAAGGTCGTTCAAAAGTTAGCATCCTAACCTGACTATAGTATGTTGGCATTATGCTTCACGAGCCTAAGAAAACGTTACCAATCGAAAATAAATTTCAGAATTGCTGGTGCATATCTGATAGTGTAAAAGACACGAATCGCATTATACGCTTCAAGATCAGTATGAAAACCGAGGTTCCCTTGCGGATGACAGGATTTAACTGATTGTCAGAACCAGACAGCGTTTCGGACTTATGTTATCCTAGAACTACCATTTACGCGAATCATATAAAGTTCATCTCTGATACACTCTGAACTCGCCAAGAAAGTTTCGTGAAATTGTCAAATGCTGGACGGGATGATTTGGACATGCTATTCGTGACCTGATCACAGAACGTCAAGGCTTCTGGAATACGTCGAAAAATTTGATTCAAAATCGTGCTACATACGGTCTGCGTCAGTCCGTTCCCGCCAGAGCCGAAGATAGCCAGTGTCGAGCAAATTGGATCCCATTCACGTAGGTCTATGCGCCCTGAGGGATAGTATTGGGCAAATACACTAGGCACGATTACAGACAGACAGACAGACAGACAGACATTGCGTCCACAAATGACGACTACAATTACTGATTGAGACTGTACTGAACTTAGTTAGCCAAATCCGCGTGAAAACGCGCAAAACCACTGAGATAGGCTCGATCGAGCATTATTATCAAAGTTGTAGCTGGTGGAAGGAAGTGTGCACCTTAAATTTGATCCCACTCCGTTGGTTTATAACACCTTACATGCACAGGTTTGTGCGAAAATAACACGAAACAGAGACAGAAGAGGCACTTACACGACCAGCATCCTCAGCAAGCACAGTATTAACTGCATTATTGAGGAGCTCATTGAAGAGATTTGTTGCAACAGCGGCGAGTGCGTGCTTCGTAGGTTCACTCACGCCAGCCATAGGCGTCTCCGCGGTGACCTTACCGCCGGATGCCGCATCGGCGGTGCTGGGCGATGCTGGCGGCGGCGGTGGCGACGAGGCAACACGCTTGGACTTTCCCACGCCCATTCTTGCGTCAGCAGTCCGCGCTAAGGCAGTGGCCGGCGTAGATGAAGGTACTGCTGCGGAAGCAGCTTCTGCTGGCTGCTGTCTCCCCGGCTCCAAAACGGCAGGTGGCGAAATGAGAGTGTCGAGGAGGCTCGACTTGCCCACCTGAGCTCTGCCATTATCTTTGGAGAGATGGGCGGCCTTTCTCGCCGATGGCCCTAGCGGGCTGCCTACTTTGTTACCCAGTTGGCCGGTAGGGGGACTGAACGCGGATGAGGCGGGTGGCGTGGCAGCGTCAGCTACTGCCGATTGGGGGAACCGAGGGGACAAGGAGCCTTCGGGAATTAAGGCTGGCGGCTGGGCTTCCGAAGCGGGATGACTGTCAACTACCTTAGCAGCTGGGGAGGAAGCGTCGTCGAAATACACTCGTCTTGAAAAAAAATATAAGAAGTGATAAGCAAGAACACCGTGTGTGATGCTGAAACAAAAGCACGTCTCCCAACGAGGGATAGGTATTCATTAAAGAGAACGTGCCGAAAAGAAGTCAAGGAGAAAATTACATATCAACGTGTGCAGCCGATGGCGTTTTGACATCAAAAAGCACAAACAGATACCCCCTTTAGTGGAAAAGCTTACCGGCGGGATAGGATAACACGAAATAATTTGAGAGGTCAAGCACGTGCAGGTCAAAGGAATCTGGCATACTCCAGAGTTGCAAACGAAATTGAGTTGTGAGAAGCGAACCCAACCACTAGTATACGCAATCCAACCGCAAGAAATAACGTACGAACTGAGGTTGCATGATATTACATACAGGCGACACAGGTACTACATAATAGCCCAGACATACGTTGGGTCGATATTCGGATGTTGCATGAAACTGTTTTGAAGGGTCGGCTCATTAATGGGTTTCCTAGCATTCTATTTTTTAACTGTTGCTTTTTTTATTTCTTATGCAATAATTAAAAGACTTCAAGTATCAGATCGAAGCGTCCGGTATCGACGATGGGACGCCAAGACTGGACATCTCAGAAAAAGCATTAATTTAGGATTGTCTGCCGACCTGATAGAGGGAGCAGGGAAAGGTGATCGCATTTTTTAATCGTTTATACGCGTCGAAGGAGGTTTTAACAACCAATTAATTTAACGTAGGAAAAGCTAGGACGACAGAAGTCCGGTGAAGAAGGCTTTACCTATTAGCCTAAAAGGGGGCTACCTTGCACATGTGTAGGTAGCGGATAGTGGAACGACCTTCAATTAAGAGTAATTATGAATTAGGTATGATATTAATGTCAGAGAATGCGCAGTTGCAAACAAGCGGCAAAACACCAGCAGCTGCGCCTGGAAACGGGTGAAGCCGCGGTAGAACGATATTACCGACGAAGACAATGGAGACTAGAATGGACATTTCAGGTCTAGCAGCCGTCATCAGCCAGTTATACTCAACCCAGGCATTGCAAAACTCGCTCGAACCGGCGAAATGCTGGTTAGAGGGTTGGACATCTAACCAGCAGGTCACGGGTTGGAGCCTCAAGACACAACTGGACGAGTCTGTCTTGTAACGGGATCAGTGAGCATTCCAGCAAAAATGGCCACAGCAACATTGCATGAAGTATGCCACACGTTTCCTGATAATGCTTCAACACGGCCGCCCAGTGAAGCACTAGAAGTTTAGCCAGATGCGTCTGCCAGTCATATCAAAACATAATTCGTGATACACCAATTAACTGTGGCACTCTCTATGAAAGCGTAAATTGATTCGATTTGGGTTCCGAGACAAATGAAATCTGCAGTAAATCTGCACGTATTTCTGGTCCTATAATGCAGGGGGTGCGAGTTACCAACTGTGTCGGCAAAAGTGGTTACGCAAAGCAAGCCACATTCGGCTTCTTTCGAAGTCAGGATATGTCACAGAAAAATGCAATTTTAAATGAAGTAGTTAGAGCCTATATGGAAGACGCTGCACAGTAATTTCAATGTATGTAGAATCCTGCGATTACAATTAAATATGATTACAGAAAGATTTACCTGCAGACAGATACACGTGCGGGTAAGTATGCACACGCACACGCCCGCCTAGAGAGAGAAAAAATTTAGAGTGATCACATGCACACAAACACACTGAGCGAACCATATTACCATGTTAGATGCGTGATAATCCTGCTGCCAGTCTCTAGAGGCGCGTTTGAAACAACTTGAACTTCCAGCCAATCGGGAGACAGGTCGGTGTGTGCACAGTAAAGCGCCTTGGGGCGCACCAAATCTGCCTGACTTAAATAAAGCTATATGGTTAAAATATCGCAGGCATGAGAATCAGTTAATCGTAAAGAAGAGGGGAGAGTTGCGGAAATATGCAAAAATCTGACGACAGGAAGAATCGAAGTGCCTATTCGGCACAGACACGACAGGTCGGAATTATGATTGCTGATCCACCCGCCATTATCACAGGGAAGGTGTGAGCACTTGCAGCTGCAAAAAGCAACGCTAAGACACAGACTGGTGAATGCCACTCATATATAGCTTTGGAAATATTTTCTTTCCAAACTAACGCCTCCAGGCCATTAGCAGGAACAACCCCAATTGTCAACGAAGATCACTCCTCGTGGAATACTTTATCTATGCGCCTCGCCGAGTGCGTGGCAGCTAGTAAATAAGTGAATACGTACTCACACTTTTAAGATGCCAATCAGCCAACAATGGGAGTGTGAAGTGATTTTCACTGTTACAACACGTCCCTCATTGGCCGAAGTAATTTTTACAGTTCATGGACCTCCGAAACTAGAAGGGCAGTTGAAGAATTGACTGCGGCAATGAAGTCCTTTGCTAAATCATGTGCTTGTATACTTCTGTTGATTGCACCATTCAACGCTGTTACCAGCGTGATGATAGGGAGATTAATTCGCGTGCAGGTAATGGAGGGTGCTGAAAACGTTTAAAGTCAGTGGACTGATCTCATGCGATGTTGACCAAATTTTAAAATGTACTTTAAATTAGGAATGATTGTTTATGTTGAATTTTCATATTTATTATCATCAAGGACAACCTCAATATATTTCAGAAGCCATCGTTTGGAAGAATGTTTCCTCGGCCTCTTGATGATACATACTTCGATAAAAAAGATTACTTCAATAGTGTGCATGGTTTTTACAGATTTTTGATGTTTCTACAAATTCACATGCATTGTATAGGGAACGTAAACAAAAATATACCTTCTCGTACTCATTAAGTAACAAATCACGCCTTCTTAAAATTTTTAAACTCGAAAAAAAATTTCTTTTGGTTTCAAATAAGGTTCTAATTATAGAATTCTAAGACTGTTCACCGTCCATTCAAACCGCATCTTACATGCTCGTATAGTAACGCCTCAAATGCAGTATACGGTATAGCCCACATTCGTTGGAAATCCGTACGAGAACTACATGTTATCTCGTTAATGCATGCATAAATGTATGATATTTCTTCTATGGTAGGTACAAGCTTGTAGCCTGAAAACCCTAAACACAAAAGCAACGGGCAAAACAGGCTCGAAATAAGTCGGGAATTGAAAAAGATTTTTTCAAACGTAAGCATACTCTTCCTTCGGATATAAATTTTGAAGAGGACGTGGCTTGCTAGAAAATGGGTACGGGAAGGATATTTTGCCTTGTGCTTTCTAAATAACATACTTGGATAAACGGACATGGAAAATATACTAAAGAGAATGCATAATATGTAAGTTATCATTTTTTCGACTGCGCCTTTTTCAGGAGGCCCAAAAGAGGTTTATTCCAGAGCCGACCGGTCGTTGTGCCTAAAATAACGTGGGATTATGCTCCAGGATAATAAAAATCACAATCAAACTAAGCATTTATTCCTAATCTAAAACAAATTTTAAAAGTTTGGTTAACAGTGCATGCGACGGGTCACTGACTACAAAAGAGGTAGCGCATCTCATGCAGCGTTTAATCGAATTCTCAAATATGACCCTGGTCAGAAGGGATAACTTAAGTTAAGCTGTGCAGACGTCATAATCCCAAGATATTTTACTGACGCCAAGATGCCGGCTTTTGAGGGTGTCATTTCAGTAGCCGGCACAATCATACTCGTCGCAAATGCATTATTTAGGCACTGTACGAAGTCCGACTACCCGATTCAGGTGCCCGAAAAATACAAATCCAGGGAGTCGATTTTCATCTCATCCTATATCACAGTGGTCCGCGTGACTCATTTGGTAGGCAAAGTGTGGCTATTGCACTCTCAGAACAAGCCAATCATGCACTACTGGCATGAGAGCCATTCAACGACCGAACGGCTTACGTTCGATTAAAAGTTCACTTTACGAACGTCTTGGTCGTCTCTGTGTATGCACCTAAAGCAGCGGCTGAACAGCAAGGCAAAGAGAATTTCTACACGCAGCTGCAGGAACTAGTTAAATACTCTCTCGCTGTGATTTGTTAATTGCTGCCGGGGACTGGAATGGCCGGACTGGGCCCGGTGACCCGACAAACAGCCACCTTCTTGGTCGTTTTGGGCTTGGCTCTCAAACCGACAATGGAGAGAGGATGCTGCAGTTTGCCGAACAGAAGTGACTGTTTGTTACCAACACATGCTTTCAGCACCATTACAAACATCGACTGACATGGTATTCGAACGATGGCCGTACCGCCAGTCAGATCGATTAAATTCTTGTTGGTTCATGGTTTCGCAGCTGGGTTTACGATAGCAGGTCGATGCGAGGTGCCGAAAATGATAACGTCCACGGGTCTGACCATGCTCTCGTCCGCAAGCGCCTGAAGGTTAGTCGCTCATGTACGCCCAAACTGCCACGTGCGAGACGCCTTGATGTCGCAAATCTCCGGCAAACCAACACAACCAAAATCCTAGCCACAGAAATCCGGTCCCGTCTTATGACTCAAGCTGACAGCAAACGCAGTATCAAGTAGGCATCACTGAAGACATCCATATATGGAGCAGCTGAGAAAATTCTCGGATTCACTCAGCGGCGCCGCAGTGACTCGATCAGCGACAGAACCCTGCAGCTGTCGACCGAGACGACTCGAGCCAGGACGATGCCTCCTTCCGCCAACTTCGAAAGCTGACAGCAAAGTCGGCTAGAGATGACCGGCAGAAGTATGGGTCCGAAACGACGAGATCATGGAGCAGGCTTCAAATGCTGGTGACACTCGAAAATTTTACCAAATCATCCGCCAAGTGAGTGGTAAGCCCTCGACACTGTCAATGGAGGTTTTATTGCTGTCAACTCGGCCGAGGTCGAACGCTGGCGTGAGCACTTCGAGCACCTCCTCAACATAGATAAAAAAAACCATCGCACCCTCCCTCTTCTCCACAGCGGAGTTTCAACCCTCTATTGCCTACGCAGTGTCGTGTGACCTCCCTTCCGAAGAAGTTGTCGATGCAATGAAGAGGTTACGCAACAACAAGGCGTGCGGAGAGAACGGTATTCCGCTGAAATCTACAAGTCCTGTGTCGACACACTGGTTTCTCGGCTTCATGAGGCGACTGTACAGGCGCGGCGAGAAGAGGCCATTCCCGGTGACTGGGGCTCAGGCATCCTTGTACTTGTCCACAAGAAGAGAGATAAAACAAGATGCGAGGACTACCGCGGCATAAGTCTTATCGACGTTACTGCTAAGATCTTCGCTATTTTTCTTCTCAGGCGCTTCCAGTCTGTAAGAGACTCCAGGACACGGCTCCACCAAGCCGGATTCCGCGCTGGGCGTGGATGTGCGGATCAGATATTTACACCGAGGCGCATTTTAGGATTCAACCATAGCTACCAGCAACCGGACGGCCGTTTGCTTCGTCACATTAGATTCCATCCATCGTGGGTTACTGTGACGAATAATGGAACTGGATGGAGTGCCGACCAAACGGACTGCCACGATTAAGGCCTACTATCGGTTTACCACCGCACGAGTTCTGGTCCACAACAATCTCTCTCACTCATTCGATTTCCGGTCTGGTGTCCGACAGGGCTTCGTCTTTTCGCCCATTCTGTCGAACTACGTCATTGACTGGATTCTCGGCAAGGCCCTACATGAAGAGGACGGCGTTGAGCTTGCACCCGGACGCCGGCTAACTGATCTTGACTACGCCGATGATATTGCGCTGCTACTCTCAATATTTGGTGGTCTACAGTCAGTAGTGTCGCGGTTAAATGAGATCGCTAGGTCGGTTGGCATGTTAATAAATTTCGGAAAGACGAAGTTATTCTCGAGCTGCATCCCTGACCAGGACAATGCACACCTGGGGATTAATGGCCATCAACTTGAAAAAGTAGACAGGTTTAAATACGTCGGGGCGAGGTTGCTACTAAATGGGCAGAGCAAGGACGACATTGCCTCCCGTATCGATGCAGTTCGCTGGGTTTTCTCCATCCTTCGAAAGCGCCTATGGACCCGACGTGACATCTCCATCACCACAAAGATTCGTCTATACGGAACATCTATCCGGTCAGTCCTCCTCTATGGATGTGAATGCTGGCTGTGCGCGCTGAAGGTGAGCGAAGGCTGGAGGTTTTTGACTATCGGTGCCTGAGGAAGATCCTACGAGTTAAGTATAGCGACTTCATCTCGAATGAGACAGTCCGCATCCGCTGCGATCTATCATGAGGATATCTCAGGCTATTCAAGAAAGGCGACTGAGATGGTTTGGACACATTCTCCGTCGTCCACCCCATGGGCATAGCTATGCTGCCCTCGAACCGGCGCTGCAGCCCATCGGGAAATGTCGAAGAGGAGTGCAACTGAAGACTTGGCTCGACACCGTCTGTCAAGACATGGAAGCAATTCTTGGACCTTCTATCTTCGGTCTTCGTTGCTGGCGAAGAGATTGGGTGGAGCTTTCCAGATCCGCTGTCGCCAATCGTTACACATGGTGAGTTACTGTTCGTGACATCATTGAGGTCGGCTAGATAAAGCGTGATCATAACCGCAGCAAGTACAAGTAATTAAGTACTTAAGAAGGCATGTGTTTGTCCTAACTAATTCTCCAAACCCTCGTGAGTCAAAAAAAATTTATAGAAAGCAAAAATTGAAAAAAATTTCTTTATACACATTTTTTAGCAAATTTTATAGTTGTATTCTTTACTTCAATAAGCAATCTTTTCGTTTCAAATATTATATGGTTTACTGGTTAGTTTTGAACCTGGTGGTTGTACTACGTGCCTTTTGATTGTTTCCAAACCATAAGACGTAAACCCTGCACCTGTGAAAACTCGTTCATTCCTGTTTCCTATTAAGACGGTACATACAGCACTGATAAATTTTGGGAAGGGTAAGAACTACGGTGTATATTTCATAGGGAGCAAAACTAAATGCGTAGATAGGTGCTACTTGAATAGAAATAAGAACTCCCTAAAAAATCTCATAATTGTGATCCGTTTTAAACCAAAAGTGACCCTTTTTAGATTACGAATTTTGCACAAAAAAGGATACAAAAAATATGCTTATGCATGCTTTTCTGATCAAATACTCCATAATTTCTAGGTTCATCGATAAGCAACGGGAAAAAATACGTACTACATGAGTAGTCATTCCTCATTAAGTGTAGTTTTCGCAAGCGCATTCAATAGTCAGCTTCCGGACTGACTGAAATATCTTAGCAATGTGCTGCAACTGCGAAATCCTTTTCAACAGGGATCCTGTTGCAGAATGTCAAGTAATCTTTCATGAGTTACACAAGGAGACGGGGAAAGATTAAGAAAATGGCAATCACGTTGACTTTCACGACGGTTGGGCTGGCATCTTAGCAAGGCAATGCAACCCATTATCAAATAAATATGCAGGTCTCAGAGAGGGCAAAAAAATCTGACTCGGTGCCGAAATGTGTGCAGTCCCTACGATACTTATTATTCTTAACCTTATCCACGATTAAGGCATGCATGCTAAGTGCACCTTTTGTTTAAGCTGCACACTATGAATGCCCCGATTAGCCACTGTGCTTCCAATCCGCTTTACTTTAGCGCCTACTTTAACTATCACGATGCATTATAGTTGATGACTGAGAAAAGAGACCAAGTGACTAGATGAATCCAGCCCCTTTTCTCTCTCCCCCCTGGCGAAGTTAGGTTCATGAATGCAATAGCTCCTTCGTAGTATGACCGTGCTATGACTATCATCTGTGACAAACGTGTCAAGTTCACGCGTTTTGACGGACCGGGATGCGTGTGGCACACGAAGATGAGAGTTTTACATAAGAGGAGGTCACGCCTAGCCACTGCAAAATGGCTAGTGTGGAAACAGAGTATGGGCTAGATAATGGCAGAAGCTTTTCCCATGGTATATCAAATCACTTCATGCCATCGAATGTATTTGGAAGATGAAAAAGCAGAAGGCGGAGGAGGAAGAGAGGCGTCCGACTAAGTGTTCGGAGCAATACAGGGAAAGTCGGCGTTTGCCTGACCAGACTTAAGCACCTAAATCAGGAACGTCAGATGAAGAATGTTGATGTTTTAGCGAGTCAACATTTTAAGCGTCAAGGAAAATGAGAACGTCCGCACGAGAACCAGGCAACGGCACAGACACTCGCTGTCACTGTGTCGCACAGGAACTCAAAACAAATAAAAGTATCACTAGGACTAATTTTTATTTTACTGTCCATAGCTGCTACCACATAGCCTACCTTAGTACCCAGAGCAAGAAGTACAAGCTGCAGGCAGACCCAGGTCTCCCGTTACGGTATAACTATCCCGAAAGACCAGGCCCTTCAATCGTGTGAGTTTTCCAACACCAAAAGAGACTAGAAAAGGCCTACTCTGGCAACGCATAGCACTTAGCGTTCCAGTTTTGTCAAGTAGCACGCAGTTTTGAAACAGGAAGTGTGTTACGGTGGTGCGGAATAAGTCCGGAAAGAAGGATAACATGTGGCTAACTACAGCCGAAAGTAACATCGGTGTGCTAAAAAATACGGCAAAAATGATTTCAAACAGAGCGCAGAGAAAACCAAAGGGGCTTACGGGGATAAAGAGAGTTGGAGTATCCTCTCACAGGCCGAGTCATTATCTTCGTCGTCATTGTCATCACTGATAGAAGATTCGTTGATGTCATATTCTTCCGCCATCAGCAAGGTACACTCATCAACTGTAGACGTAGCAGGAGCCAAAGACGGATCGCCAGCATCTGCGACGATCGTAGGTTGTTGCTCGACTGCATTATCAGCATTACTCTGAAGTTCCTGTGAGGATACAACTGGGGATCCAACTTTCGATCGCTCGTCGTCCTTTTCAGCGACAGGGGCATCTGCTGCGCTCTGGGATGGTTCAGATGAATGGGGAGATTTCACATCGATTTGAGAAGCAGCCGAGGTCTGCCCCTTAGTGGTAACATCGTCCGCGCTCCGGGGTGTTTCATTCTTCGCAGACACCTTGTCGGTGATCGCCAAATCCGCAGATGCGTGCTCTGTGGTAAGGTCATCTGCAGCATGACTAAGAGCACTGGGCAGCTCTGACTGGGATTCTGGTCCTTCAGCCGGACTGAGAGCAGGTGACACCGGTTCACGCCCTGCGGACTTGATGCGGGGGGAGGACTTTGAGAGCGTACCGCTAGATGCACCATCTCGAGCGTCCTCTATCACTGATAACGGAGTGGCTGACTGAGGACGTGAAACCCCTAATTCGTTGGCGGGTAGTACACCCGATTTCACAGAAACAGAATTTGGCGGCCTAGCTAAAAATTCAGGTTCAGACAGTGGCAAGTCAGCAGAAGATATAGATCGTAAGGATGGTTGTGGTGTTGACAATTTGTATGAACGACGGGGAGATTCCTCAAAGACCTCTTGTTTCACATTGTCAAACACACTTTCAACCACCTTCTGATCATTAGACGTGGATGCACGTGGTGAAAACATGTCTAAGACTCTGTGCCTAGAACTATCAACGCTGGATAGCTCTTCGCGGGGAGAGGATGTGTTCATCTCGGCGTCCACAAGGGTTGGTGTTGGAGCTGTGCCGTGGGTGGTAATGCTGGGAAGAAGTGATTCCGGCCTACTTTCCAAATCTTCTGGGGAGAGCCTGTCGGAGGGAGTATTGGACATCGTAGTTTGTGGACGACTGAGATTAGGAGTTTGATCGTCGATCGATCCAGAGTACTCAGAAAGCACGCTAGTAGGACTCTCAAGAGTTACGTGCTCCTCCTCCTCCTCCTCCGAATGATGACTTACAACGGTTTCCGCCGACACTGACGGAACGGGGCAGACATCAACAATGGATGATGTAGTCGGGGGATTTGTTGGCGATCGGTCCCTCTGGGGGCTCGCAACCGCCGAGCCTGCGACAACAGTGGCCGGCTGAGTCTGGCCTGCGGATGAGCCCGAGGAGGCAGACACAACAACCTCTGCGAGTAAGGCGGATGGCGAGAGAACCGTGGTACTAGTCCCTAGGTCGTCTGTGAACGGTCGTAGAGAGAGGCTGGTGCGACTGCCATCGTCGCCAGTAATGGTGCCTTCTCTAGAGTAGTGCGCGACCAGATCGCCATGAATGCGTTCGATAATTTGAGTGCACATCTAAGTTAGATAGAAACAGTGAAGACAACATTCAGAAACAGGAGTGGACAGCAACTGCAGGTTTGAGCATATACCAAGACATGACTATCAAAGTTAAAGTGATGTCCTAATAGATGTAGATGCTGTTAAGAAAATCACTGCAACCTAAAAACTACCTAGTAGCTGCGAGAACAGTACACGCCAAAAAGGGGACGCCGCAGCGGTTCACTATCCAGGCTTGCTGACTTCCAGTCGTGCCTCCTATAACGTAGAGAGGACCCTAAAAGGTCAACTATGTGGCTAAATTCGGTTCACAAGTAGGGGTCGGTGAGTACAGCTTTCAGTTCAATAAACTAACAAGGAATAGAACAGTATATTCTCCAGAAACCCGTTTCTGCTGCTGCTGCTCTTTGACTATGTCTCTGATGACGAATTTGCGACGGATCTCGAAACATCAGGCGAATGAAAGTATTGCCCCAGCGATCGAGTCGTCTTTTTCTCAGTATATTCTCCGCCAGACAAAGGACCGGTAACGATGCATTATGCGACCCGACTCAGAATAATGCTTATAATTGCCTACTAATTTAGTTAAAGTAGGTGTGTTTAATTTCCGTTCTGTTTGCCTGTCGCGTTGGCAACAGCCTTGGACATACCATGTAGCCGCCTGCACCGTCACTTACGGTTAACTGAAACAAGGAATGTCCACTATCGCCTTGGCTTCGCCTAGGAGACTGCCTTCGGTGTCATCACACGTCGGTGATACCCTGGGACGCACCGAAATTCATGTGTTTGCGGGATTTTCCAGTCCGTGACATGCCAGACAGCAGCTTATTTCGACTCAGTCCATTTTACTCCTAGAGGCGAAGACTCGTTGGCGATACAGTAGGACCGGTGGGAGAAGGAATAATGATAAGAAGAAGTCTGAAAAAAGTGTAACTTTTGAATGTCACTGGAATCTTTTACTGAATGCAAAACTCCTTCCAGATGAGATAGCGCATCATTACATTAACTGTTCATTGGATAAGTGGGGTCTTCAAGCACTTCTCTACGTAGCGTAGTAATTGACCTAAGCAAATTCCGAAAACTGAGAGTCAACGGCTCGCCTCATTGGCAGCTGTTTGTGACTTTGGCAAAAGTAGCTTATGTAGGCCCACTCATATACCCCTGCAAAAACGGTGGTTATGGAGTTTTGGAGGGTGGGGAAATAGGATAGGCAGAGAAGGAAATTTTTAGAAGTGTTAAGTAAAAAATATTTAGTCAAAGTTTCTTCCCGCGGCCGCAGGGAGTAAGTTGTTCCGCATGTAAATTGAAGGTAAGCGCAGCGCTTCGAGCCGCGGACTATACTAATCTAATTCCAGAACGGTATGTTGGACCCCAAGTAAGTTGAAGTAGACGACCTCCTAACCACCATTCCAATTTTTTGGGAAATTCAAGAAACCTGCAATTTTATGCTCTGGTTTTTCCGCAATAAGTTAAACTATAATGCAGATTAGGAAAATTTACAGCTATAAATCAACAACACTTCTAAATACAGTAAAATAAAAATGCATTTAGCATTTATTAAAGGATATTCTACTGCGTGTCCTAATCCCTCTCCCATAAAACCCTATAACCACCGTTTTCGTAGGAAAACATGCAGAGAGTAGGGATTAATGAGTGAACCTACATAAGCTACTGTTGCCGTGACTTATGGTTGCTAATAACTTTTCTGCAAAAAATATCCTACAGGCCAAGAACACGCATTGGAAATCCAACATTTCCACATATGGATTAAAGTCATGAATAAATATCTGCCCTTCCAAAAGGACAGTTTTTTACATGCTGTGGATGACTGTGTAGGAGGCCTGTCTTGCCCGTGACGGGCTTCTAACGTCAACCAATGAAAAGTCAGGTATTCATGTTTGGAATTCACTGCGGAAACGGTATTATGCTCTTCTTGAACATGACAAAGTCGCTCACTGGAACAGTAAACAAGGAACTAGGACTTACCAGACGTTTATGCTAAAGCTGATACCTCGTTTGGAAAAGAAGCAGGAGGAAGGATGAGGTGTAGATGAGGAGGAAAGAAGAAAAAATGAAAATGAGGGGTGTGTGTGTTAGTTTGACCATCGCAAGCGAAGATGTCCACCATTTACTCAAGAGCAGAGACGGGGACTGTGGTCAGGTATAGTATTAGCAGGCGCGCCGCTACCTACCCCACTCTAACCCTCTCAACTGTGTTTAAACGGCGACAAAACGAGTCGAGATGGCCGCACAGAGAAAGAGCGTAGGCCGCAGCCCTAAACACCGCCTAAACTTAGTATATAGTGATAGTACACTTTGCGCCGGTACTACTGCACTGTCTACTCTCACTCACCTATAGTAGGCGTCTAGCCTGATTCTAAGAAGCCAGGCCTCGTTCTGCTAAACAACCACTACTGCTATTTCTAATGTTAGGGTGCATCTGAGTAATATTGACGCTGGTTAACGTCAGCGCAGGGTTCTACTGCTCGTTCTTTATACTGATAGTACTGGTAGCGGCAGTGTCATTTCTATTTAACTGATAGCGGGATAGTGCAAGTAACTCTTAAAGTAGAATTGATGAGTACAGTAAGGAGAGAGCACACTAAAAGTATTAATCTAAAGGGCAGCAGTACGAAATTACAGTATCAGGTAGGTACAGTAGGACAGTATAAATCAAATGCAACAGGAATAGGACAATTTCAGTGATGCTGGTAGTATTAAGGTTAGTGGTGAAGCCAGCAAATCAGCGCTCTCCATGCGTACTGCACTTTCAACTCTATCCACCAGGCTGTCATCTTATTGGCTGACGAAATTTATTAAGAAATAGCTCAAGCTTTACCATGTCTTGGCTAAATTTTGCATTGTCTAACTCCCTCTTGAGGACACAGGAGAGGTCTTCTTTGTAATAGGAGAGAAATCTGCTCTCTAGTTACCTAAGTTGCTGTATGTTATTAGGTCGTAAAAAGTGGCTACCGTAGCCCTTCTAGGTTATCTAGATCTAGCTTAGATTTTTATAGATTACCATCTTTCTAGAAATGTGCTCTACAAGTTCGGCACTAGAGGGCAACAGTATGACAGTACATTGCTGCAGTAAAAGCGCATTAATTGTGATGCTGAAGACGTTTATGCTAAAGCTGATACCTTGTTTGGAAGGGAAGCAGGAGAAAGGATGAAGTGTAGATGAGGAGGAAAGAAAAAAAATGAAAATGAGGGGTAGGGAAAGGAGAGAGGGGAGGAAGAGGAGGAGGTTACAGAGGGAGAAGGGTTAGTGCTCAAGCTGATACAGGACTTGAAAGAGAGGCAGGAGGGGTGGGGAGAAGAAAATAAGGAGAAAATTAAAAGGACGGAAAGGAAAAGAAAAGCAATAAGAGGGGTAGTAGAAGGAGAGGGGGACAGGAGTGGAGGGAGGGGGCCAAGAGAGAGAACCAATTCGATCATAATAAGCAAGACCTAGCCTGGGTGAGACGCACCTGTCTGTGTTTGGACAGAGTTTTTGCGAATCGTTTCAATTCGTGCTTATTGCCACCACTTCCTGAGCGGTCCAGTCGTGCGAGTAGACGCTCTTGTTTGACCAGATTGTCGATCATAGCATAAAGCTGAGAGCGCCATTCACAGTCACCGCCATTTCCGACCTCCGTCATTGAGCGAGCACAGAGGCGACTTTCTTTATCTCGCCGATGATGTCGTTGTCGCAGCGAGACGGAAGAGCCGGTTGCTACAGCCGCCGACGAATCGCCCTCGGAGGCATCAGCTGAGATACGTCTCTCGCGGTGAGACAGGCCAGAGGCGGTAGAAATCTCCGGCTCAAGTGAGTCCGCGGACAGCTCGTCACCGGAGGCAGTAGGACGAGGTTGTGGAGGTTCCGAGACGTCTCCGGTGGCGCTCTTGTTACCACTGGGCAGTGGAGATAAGGCCTGGGCGGAAAGGACTACACCTCCGTCAAAGAGCTGAGTCAGGGTGCGGGCAGAGGTTGAAGAGCGCAGATCGATTGTATGCTCTGAAGAGGTACAGGTGAACGGGACGGCTTACATCCAAAAGCGTGGAAATACATTCAAAACGCGGTTAGGACTAAGGGTGCGTGTGTTGCAAGTATAGGGCTGTGTTAATCAGAAAAACGCGGGGATAGAGTATCATTCTGTTTAGTGTATGCTAGGCCGGATAACGAGCCTCCAAGATGGCTTGAAAATGTTTAAGGAAGTACAGGATTCACCTGGGTACGGACCCGCAAGTAAAAACTCGGCCCAGGGGAAAATTTTTAGCGTAGCTACTACGCTAAGTCACGTAAAATGGCATTGTCGATCCCTCCAGATGTCAGGAAGAGATATCCATGATCTACGGTATCAGGACCCTCGCAGATGGTGGCACTTCAACCATATATACGTGCCAACTAAGTCAATTCTGCCAGCATGCGGTCGTTTAAAAGTACCATAATTTTAAGCCAGGAGGAAAAGCGTATCAACTGCTCTGCATTTAGACCACGTCGGTGAACTCGCCTGTCATATTCCAGAGTTGCGGAACTTATTAACACCATAAAATTTCGCGAACTCTTATTCAACTGCGAACAGTCATTGTACATTAATAAGATAAATTAACTGACCAATTAAGTATTCATCTAGAAGGGTAAAACTTGATGCATAAAAAAGAATAGCTATTATTCTTAGATGTGGGTGTATGGCGAGGGGGTAGAGGAGGGGGGAGCTTGCTCAAATTTCTTCCGGGAAAACAGTGAGTCAATATTCCAGATTGATAGACTACAGCATGACCGGTACTGCATCCAGTCCACTAGCCTGAAGAGTCTTCCTAGCCTGTCTTTGGGTGTCGCCGGATGAGGTCTAAACTGCAAGGTCGCTTGAGGTCAAACTTCGGCTGTTCGTGACATACAATGGTTGTAGAAATTTTAAATAGGCTTGACCAAAGTCCTGGTTTGTAAATTTAGTTCAATAAAACATTTTGCGCACACGTGTTACGGATGCGCTAGAACCAAAATCGAGTCAGAGTTAGTCACAACACACGCGTTTATTTGGTGGGGCAAAGTCCGCGAAAGCTCACAACTAATGTCATGCATGCATTCCTTAGACGTAGGCCTTCGCGCTGCGTCAGGCCCATTATCTGTTAGTTGAAAGACTTGAATAGACGACTACTGTATGGGAGCAGGAAAAGGGGCGAAGCCACCCCTACTGCACAGCAGAACATTCCTCAAAATTATAAGTCTACCCCGACGCATTAAGAGACGTGGCTCGGGGGACTGACAGTCAGCCTACGATGATTCCTCCTTACTTTTTTACGGCACTTCCATGTGGGTGAGATCCGAGCCAACTTTACAGTAGTCCAGTACAACTGAAGTGAGGACACGTCATGTGCGTGTCACGCGTAGATAGGCTGCTTAATTTTATCAGTCACTGCACCTGCGTTCAAATACGTACGACTCAATATAATTCTGCTATCAAAGTGGGAAAAGTAGGGAAAATGCGGTCTGCCCTCACTACGAACTGATTTACACAAATCAGTGTTCTGATCCAACCAGGCCAGAGGATTGCAAAGGTGGACATCGTTGTATGTGATGTTCGAACAGTTGTGTGTTACCTGGTGTGAGAGTTGCAGAGCTGGTGCTCCGAGGCGTCGCCGCTCGGGAACCGTGGGGCCGACCGGCAGAGGACTCTTCAATGAAAATGCCCGTGGAGTACGTAGGGACCACCGCAGCTGCGCTGGCCGACGTACGACCGGTGCTAGCGGCATTTTGGCCGGTGGCGTCGGCAGCAGCCGTCATTGACAGGTTCCTCGCAGACAGGACCTTGGCGCGTAGTGACCTGAGCAGGCAAGGACTGATTATAAGTGTAGGCAAGGATTTGAGTTTCAGCTGTTTGAAGGCTGGTCGAACAACGGACCAATTGGTTTATTATCATGAGCTTTGGAACACGTAACAGTAACAGAATATGCAACGCTTATCAGTAGTCAAAAAGGCAATTCTGGCGTTTACTGTGCAGGGCTCTCTGGGGCGGCACCCGAAAGATACATCGATTATAATTATTTCAGGACTGAAAACAGCAGATAAAACCCACAAAGGAGTTCTATGATAATGTGAACCTACAATTTACAATATTACTGTTAAAATTGAATGGACTCTGTACAAAGTTATTTCAAAAATAAACAGGAAAGCCTTTTGTGAGAGCGGCAGGCAGCTGCATATGTAGAAGATCCACTCTAGGGTCATCGTAGCGCGATATTACGCTGTTTGATTAACAATAAGAATCTCTTGGTTTTTGGTCTCATTGCCTTGCTAGATTTTTGGCAGACTTTCCTTTCTATGGTGATTATCCTGAATATCATAAGTATCAGTTGCTAACAACTTAAGTTTCTGTCCAGCTTTCGGTTTAAAATTGATCCAAACAGAGGAACGAAGTTATATTTGACGGCGACAACACCGAGTCATTGAAGCTTGGGGTATCTTTATGACTGATCCATTTTTAAGATCGATGCATGGCAATTTCCCGCAACCAACCACAGTTAAAAGGTATTTTACTATTCGCAGCCACCCGCGAGCGCTAGATGGGTGAGGCTTCGGAATGGTCCCGTAGATCGCAGCTTGCGGTTTACAAAGCGAGAGCGTTTGAAACCTATGTCACGAGTGAGTTGTAGATTGAAGGGATGACCTACTTTCTTACTTGTATTTAATACGGATGTGACCATACCTGAGCTAGCCGGTCTTGACGAAGTCATGTGGTGTACGTCTCCAACGGCGGAAACCGAATATCAAAGGTCTAAGAGCCACCTTCAAGGAATAACATTGGGAATTTAATGATTACAGGCGACCTAGACAAAGCATCTGCAGTGGCGGCGGCAGCGGAAAAGACCCGTGGGTTCCATTGCAAGATAAGTCCAGGGAACGTCATAAATGCGTTTAAACAGCGTAGCAACGACCTCAACTGAAGGGGAAGCAGCACGCCGCCAGGGCTAACACACCCAACTACTTTTCGTTACCGTAGTAACTAACCCTGTAGACAGATGGCAATCCAGCCAGAGAGCTGCGAACGCTGCACAGATAAAAATCGATCATTCGAGCAAAAAATAAATTGACAAGTTATTTAGATTTCTGTTGAATTTTTGTATTAAATGATTGAACAAAGGCTAGCCGACCACGATCACCGAAACATCAGCAACGAGCGATGGCTCCCCTTCAAAATTTTCAACTTTGCCATTCTGGGCAAATTCTTTCTAGGAACTAGTGTTTTTAGCGGAAAGCGTAAAGGTGATGATTGTCGACCACAAACGGAGTCCCTTTCAACGACTAAATACCGGACGACGTTAAAAAGTAGAGGAAGCGTTAAAGCAAAGGCGACTTACGGGACATCAGTGACGTTTGCCGAAATGGCAGAACGAGCGGATGTGTTGGGAAGGGATTCGTCACCTCCTTTGCTACTGCTACAGGCAGTTGTTGCATAATCGTTGGCTATGGAACGTGCCGACATGGAAACCAAAGATGAGGCTGTGGTGGAAGTTGAGGTGGTGGTGGTGGTAGTGGTGGAGGAAGCGGCGACGCTAACTGAAATGGAAGCCGAGGTCCCCTCCTCCTCCTGGTCAACGGGAACTCGCAATTTCAAGCGATCTGATGAAACGACGGCAGCGCCTGACACACTCTCCTCCTCCGGTTCGGTGGAATCACCAGGATGGGTTTCCTTCCGTTTGCGCGACAATGCCGCGCGCTTGCGGGACGCCGGCGTGCGAACACCTCCTCTGCCGACTAATGGGGGAGTGAGTTTGGGTGGTTCGGCCAGTTTGCGCCTGAGCGACTAGACATGAGACGAGCAAAAGTATACGAGAAAAGGAAATTGTTGGAAGTTGCGGTTTCTATGGCTTTGATTTGAGATAAACTAGAGAAAAGTGCACTAACATCGGTGCCTGGGGTTAGAGAGTTCTCCTGTTTCTGCCAACACAACTAATCAACCCAAAAAGCGTTCTATTGGGGTACTTTACGTGCAAGTGGTTCACTGAGCGTCCCCTATTCTTACAGTGACTTTAACGCGTACACTTAACAGCAGAAAAAAAACCCTCAAAAAAAAAGAAAAAAAATTAAAGAAAGAAGTGACGCGTCAAAATGTCAAGTTTCAAAATCAACAAGATAGTTGCCATTGATTTCAAAAACCGCCAAGTCGTAGACTTTGATACGAATGTCCATATTTCGACAGGATAGCACCTAAGTGACAGTTCAACGGTCGGTTTTGATTATGTGCACGGCGTGTTCCAGCAAGCTGAATGCAAGAGCAATAACTTGCGCGTGAATCAGTTTTCAGTGACAGTAGGACTGCATAACACCCACCGTACACTCTCTTCCCTCAACCACGTGTGCCCGGTGTCAAGAGAGTCAAGAAAACCGGATGTCAGATCGGATGCAAGCGGCTGGCGGGGCCGGGCGGCCCCTATGCTTGCAATCACGCTCCCCTGTTTGGCATTTTTTATGGGAGTGCAGCCCTAACAAGAACGCTTGCCGTATCCTTATCAGGCCTGCGAGTTGGTCCAGTGCACATAACACGCAGCCCGTTTAGGGCGCAAGTTTTTAAGTAAAGACCGAAGTAATAGCCTTAGTAGGTTTTCAGCTACCATAAGCAATCTCGTTGCGGCTTAGGCTACGCATGGTATCGTTATGTAGGCTGATAGGCAGCTCGACCTATCACGACGTGGGATGCTTTGCCTGCGGACATCGTAATATCCCTATCCATGGACACATTTTAAGAGGAAGCTCGGCCAGTTTAGCTATACCTATCACCACGCCATCAGAAACAAACACACGTTTTTCCTTGTATTATTCTGAATGTTACACGTTTTAGAAAATGCTAGGCCCTATTTTTCAGTAATGATATTTCCTAATTGTCTCGTCAGATGGCCTGTATGCATCGGGGACTTTCTCTGGCCATGTTATCATAATCAGTTGAAGTTCTAAAGCGTTCGCCTACCTTTCCCATAATAAAGGTGAATTGAGCGAAATAAAGTTGGTCAACACAAGGGCAGTGACCAACTGCGTGAAAAATGAATTTGGATAATACACGTTTCCTTCTCTATTCACATACGGAACAATGAGTGAACAAGCTCAATATGAATAGTATCGTGAGAGGCTACGGCAAAGGGCCTGTCACTGAGCTTCCATCTACGCGTTCCACGACGTGACTAGCTTTCTTGTACCAACATAATCAGTCAACGGCTGTTACACGCGCCTGCCGGGGCTTGGCTGATATGCTGAAATCAGTTTCGTTGAACAATAGAAAATGGCTGCATGGCAAGTGAGGTTAGTGAAAGTGACCGGTTCAGGCAACTAAGTATTTGCGATAGTTGCCTCTGCTAAATGCGAAGGGACGGTCAACAACGTACTGATTTATGTATGCACCACTATTTTTCATTACTATAACCTTTTTATGCCGTACTCCCTTCCTTACAAAGCCTAATAGTTAGCGTTATTTCAGTGATTTAACCAATAGCTTTTTTTAAATTCTAGTTTTGTGTAAAAAGTAGGTTTTATTATTATACCTAGTCTTAAATAATGCACGAAATTAAACCCCCATTTGAGAACTATAGTTTCTTTATTCAGGAGAGTAAGACCATTATTGACGTATGACCTCGGGAGATGCAGCCTGAGTGAATTTTGCGAAACATGAGTTTTGTTGTGAAATTCGGGAGTTTTCATGAGCTAACAGGCTGCAGCTCATTAAAAGAGGCCCAGCCGCACATTCAAATTTGATGGAGCTGAAATTCTTACGAGAAAAGACAATCGTGTGAGTCGCGAGTTACTTGGGTAGTAGGTTACTGGCTCTCAATCTATAAACAAGTGCAACAACCTGCCCAATCAATATTCGTTACTGAGGTTCATTTTGGCCAAGACAATTCACCACTCAGGAAGGCACGGGCGAATGCGTCGTCTAACGCCAACGCCGGGGAGTCAGATGATTGAGTAATCATCACGCCCGCGTCCACCACGGATAATTAAAGTCCAGTAGGTCACGACCCACACACCGGCCATCAAGCCATTAGCGCATAAGCGGGCAACCTTCCTCGACAGGCGGGAGCCGTTAACTGGCACAACTATGTAGTAGCATAGTGAATGAATCCTATAAATACCGTAAATCCCTGTGTACGAACTAGCCGTTTCTGCTATATCCTCGGATAAGTCAAGTCAGTCACCTTATTAAGGGAAGAAGGCTTTCGCCCTTGATCATAGATCCGCGCAGGATTCCGAAACGTCCGGTGAATAGAATTTTTGTCCCAACTATAACATTTTTTTCTTGACAAATATAATTTAGGTATGTGTGAAAGTAATTCTTCTATAGGCTGAACGCCGAAAACATTTAGCTAATGCTTTCGACACTCTTTGGAGCAAATACAAAGGGTTTGGCTCTTCATCTAAGGCCCCAGTGCCCTCTATATCGTTCCCCACAGAGTGCTAAAATAATTCCGGAAACTATCGGATAAATGAATTGGATGAATCACTAATTTACAGAGTCAGTTCTAAAATTGTAGCGAGTAGTTGTGTCGAAGACCGTCAATTCCACGAGTGAGTTAAGGAAGACGAAAAGACGCAAATTTCAGCTGCCAATTAGCGTCCACACTACACGGCAATATAACTGTACCAGCACTTTTGATATGCTAATTGTTTCTTGCACAGCTTCTCAAGTCTGGCGACGACCTGGAGATCCAATATCGAAAATTTACTGAATAAAGTTTCCTCATTTTCCCAAAGAAAGCCTTCCTTAAAATAACATAAACCAGATAACATGGGCACTATCAGTATAAAAGTACTATTTACACACTCAATAATAACAATGAGTTATCTGCATGGGACACGAGATGGTGGGTTACCTGCAATGCTTTAGACTCGAGCTGTACGACCTCAGACTCCTGAAGTGCCAACCGTTCCGACAGCAGCATTACTAGCTGGGCTTTATGTTTGCGCCTCCTCAGTTCTTCCGCACGAAGTTTATATAGCCTATAGACAAAACGGCAGTAAATTTGGTTTCAAAGGTCAGCCAGATGTGATAATATGAAAACGATAAAAAACAAGTTCGGCTTCTGCAAACCAAACATAAGCCTAAAGTAAAATATAAAAGAGAACGACGAACAAATGAAGAAAGTTGAACGATATCTGAAACACAGACTTTGTGGCGTTTGCGAGGTCAAGGCTGCTTGGTAAAAGATAACGGGCAGTCTTTCGATTAATTTCGAAGCCAGACTCAAGTGAAGTTAAAGCTCTTGCGGTTGATAATAAAAAGCTCCTTACCCCTTGTAGTCTTCTGAATCCAGGCGGAGAATCTGGCCACCAAAATCTGACGCATCAACAGCCTTTTCCGCCTTCGCCGTCTTTGATGTCTCTCCGACAGGCTGGTCCAGGGCCTCAATAGCCGTCAGAAGATCATTTGTCGTATTTAGTGACTGTGAGGGATATAAGGCACACGGGTATAATAATATATTAATGAGATATATATAAAAAAGCGCTACTGAAACGACGAAAGTAGAAAGCGTATTAGAACCACGATGTAGGAATGTGTATACTGATGCTTACTGACCTTGTCGGCAAGCGAGGGGCGATCTAAGGTCTTCGGGAAGACATGATGAGTTAAGTGGCTCTTTGCGATTTGAGGTTCCGCTTCCTGAGAAAGTACTGAGGTTTGACGTGAAGTACGGACCGAAATGCCGGGGTCCAACTGAGAATTAGAAACTTCCGCCACCGATTGTATAGCTTCAGAGACGGCTACAAAGGAATGGACAGGGGGATGAATAAATATGGCGGGCCCAGTAAATTCAAAATAAGGGATTTTCAATGGATCCAAGTCAACAGGTGTATGTCTGAATAACAAAGTACTTCTGTTTAGCAAGGGATATTTAAATATAAGGTCTACTTACCACCAACATCTGAGTCTAGGACAAGTGAAGCATTCGCAGAGGATGTACGAAGAGTCGAATCTTGCGCACTTCTTGGCCTTGCAGTGTGAGTGATCTCCAAGATACGCGAACTGCTCGTGTTTAAGGTATTACGAGCACTGATGGAGGTTGAAATAACTGCCGCGCTAGATTCGTTCTGGGAACTTCCACAGCTCGAGGAAACTACAGCGACTGGCTTCCGTGTTTGTAAGTCAACAGACGGAGGCTAGACAACGAATCGAAAAACAAGAGGGAAGGTGGAGCAGAGTTCATAGGAGCAAGCAGGAAAGAAGGGATAGGAAGATGAGAATAGGATAGGCGAGGGAGAGACAAACTAAGAGGTAAAAATTAAGCACAAGAAGCTTTGATTACTCACGTCTTCCTCTTTTACAGTACGGTGGTTTTGGTTGGATGTGATAAGCTCTGAAGGCTGCCGATTGGTAGAAGCTGGCTGGTTGATTCCGAACGATTCCTTGACCTGACCGCACTAAGAAAAGGTGCAAGGAGAAGTGCGTTAGACGCCTTAAAATGCAGCTGTTATTACACTACATGAGACACCAAGGTGAACAAACGGCAAGTGTGGGATAGTGCCAACTGTAGTTGAGGTACCTGAATCAACTGGGCCAGGCTAACTGATTCAGCTTGTGCCAGTGACAACTGGCGCAGAGACTCCATCCCCTGCAATTGCTCGATTGATGCCGCCAGTGCGTCTAGACGATTGACATTAGCAGTTAGGCTGAGACCAAGAGCGGCGGCAGTTAGGCGTGGTGGACCGGTGGGAGCCGGTGGAAGACTGCCAACAAATATATGCTTGGCTCCTCCGGCCGACTGGCTGCTTGAGGTTGAAAGCGTTGAACGAGCAGACGAATTATGCGAAGATTTCGTGCGTGTTGTACCATGCTAATTGAGAAATTAGAATTGTTGGGTGAGTTTGAAAATAAAATACAGGAGTAATTTACCCACTGAATGAGATGGTCTGCATGGATATGCCAACCTAGTTGGACGTAGACAAGCGCAAAAAAGCTCCAAAATAAAAAGATTTAAGTAGAGCGGATGGCATAACATAAAACTGAAGGCAGACCAACGGGGTGGATGACGTTATGAAAAGCCTCCTTTTAGCTTGTGTCCCACACTAGCTCTGATCGCAGACATAAAAGGCACCCTCAAGGCCGCATTCAGAGGCAGTAGGAAAGCCGACTTACCAAGTCCGCTGCAGCCTTCCAAGACACGACTGCGGACGTGTCGTTGTGCTTCACAAGAGCTTCAGATTGTTTAAGGTGTGAAAAACATACTTTAGCTCATTTCTTTCTGTCCTCTGCTGTGTAGCACCGAGCTTGACGATTAACGATCACGATGTTTGCGTTGACAGTGCGAACGGTTTCATCTAAGGAGATGCGTACTTCAAACCCAAAGAATGGCCCTGGGGCGACGATGGCTAAACAGCTATATTTTTGATCGTCTTACACGCGCACAGTACAACATTTACAGCTGTGTATGGCTTATTTGAAGGATACCCAACAGACGCGGATCCTTACGAGGAGGGATGTCGTGTCGAATTCCTAGATACTTTTCACGAAATGTGAAGGACTTGCGAAGGGATACGATGACGTCCTTACTCTGCACATTTGGCAGCAACCTCGATCTGAGGTACTTAAAGCTCTCCACCTCAAGTTGACGATCAGTAATCCTGAGGGGTGCTTTCTCCTGGCCAGGAATCCAACTCCAAAACCCTTTGGTCTTCCCAGGGTTCATAAATAAAGAGATTTAGCCACGCCATTCAACAACTGTACCACAGACTATGGGTGACCAATGCTTCAGGCCAGCGGGCCAACACCGTCAATAAAGTTGAGATCAGTCAGTGTTTATCTGCAGACTCCATCATGGTCAAAACCGTGTAGAATCCTTAGCTGAAGCCAGTCAGTGGCGTAATTGAACAAAACTGGTGAGCGGATATTGGGGAAACTATTAATGCGTTAGTTCAGCTGCCAGCTACTCAGCGAGTTCATGGGTGACTGGTTGTAAAACGGTCTTCAGTTAAGGTTAATTGCGAAATAGACAGGCTCTTGGATCTCGTGAATAATTTATTCCAAGCCAACCTCAGGGGACTGAGATCTGGATGATTGTCTCAAAATGCTGAAAAACGTAATGTCGGTATGCTATATCGAACGTGGACTAGAATTAAATAACTTTCGTTGCCTCCATTGCCTTCCCAATAGATTTCTGAGTCAAAGCATTAGAGGAGACAACTTTGAATAAACAACCGAATGTCTGTTGTGAACTCGCCTGTACTAGATCAATATCATATAACACTCATGAAATGTCCTATTCGAAGGACTGAAGACATCCAAAGTGTTTAGAGGCCGATCTCGTTTCTTTTATGAAATAAATGTGATTTCTGAAAGACAGAGCTAATGACGATGAAAAAAATTATGATGGCGAATGCAGAGGTGACGACAAAGACAAAGGTTATCATTATCCATAATATTGCTGTTTCCGGCAGCTGAACTGCTCAGTCACTGACCCCCTCCTCGTGTTGCTCCTAAACTAATATTACTAAATGGAACATAATCCGGTGTTTTTAGTTCGAGTATTACTCCATCAGTGCCCGTATTGGTCCAAACGTGTGTGTTTTCCTGTAGCAGCAGGCATGCCGGACAAACTGCCTGTTACCACTTAAACGGAGCAGGGGGTAAAACTGGTGGTTATAGTGCAGGAGAGGGTTTTGCCTGCATACGCAAAGCTCAGTAGAACCGTTATGCAGACTGAGCAAAAGGACTACAAATGGAAAAACTGCGGTCCTAGGAGCAGCGCGAAGGCCGTGCGCAATAAACACACCAGTGCGGTCGAGGTGATGCTTTCCGAGTCCCTGTGGTTGTGATTCGCTGTCGCATCAACCACTGTCCGAGAAAGGGGTCGGGGAATCGCGACCTCAGGGGTCATCTTGGCGTCCTCGGTGGGAACTTCTGCATTTGGTTTGCAGGGCACGTGTGCGGTCCTGAAGAGTAAAAAGGAGTGATTGTTTTAATGCCTGAAAGATTGATCACATCTGTGCAATATATGGAAGCAAGTACCTTATTTGTTAATCGGCTCAATATTCTGCTAGGTAGAGGTAGGAGGGGAGAGGGCGAGGAGAGAGGTAAGTCTGCACGGGCGATCATGGTCCTACCCGGTCATTGCATAGCAATGATGCCCAGAGTTGATAATGACGCATACCTACTATAGGAAACACGAGGGGATTATGCAGGCCGCAAAAGGGCAGTCTAAGTGTCCACTTTTGTCACTGAGAATGAATCACCCGTCCCTATTAGAAACACGCGTTAGCAGGGTAAGTCCGGTCAGCGGTTAGTGCTTATCGGATAGATGTCACGAATGCGCGAGGGCGGAGACAGAACAAGTTGCACATTTTGGCACACAGGTGAACTTCACGCCAACCAGAATATGCGCAGAGACCACAAAAGACCGTTCCAAGGCTTAAAGTTTTTTCTTTCATCATCCCAGAAATCGCTCCTTCTTCCTCTACCTCTTCCGGGGGTGATGAAAGGAATATTTTGTCTGGACCCCGAATTTTCGCGCAGATTAACTTACGAGTTTAAAAAAATTACAGACGCAGAAAGTTGTATTTCCTAGATAGGCAGCTCCGTCCACACAATGCTGCCAAAAATGACAATAAGCCGGGATGAGATTTAATGGAAAAGACTGCGGGGGGGGGCAGTATTACGTATACATGCCTTAATCATGAGTCGGATTTGACTATGCAGAAAAAGGACTGCTGGCATGCTTCATTCGTAGACTCGCTAGACAGTAGCAAAATGGATTTTAACCGATTTTGGCATAAAATGTGCTCATAACTGGTGGTGATGATGTTGGCTGGCTGGCTGGCTAGTAGCCCTCGTTGGATCAGGAGACTCGCCAGGTTGGTCCCAATCCCGGCGGTGAGGAGGGGCTGCTCCGTCGTCAAAAACAGAGATGTAGAGGAGGGGAGATAGATCCACCGTGGGGAGGTTTGGTGTAGTAGACCTTGGCCGCCATGAGGGCGGGTAGGAACGCGGTCGAAGATGCGTCTGCTGTGGTTCACCCATGGTTCCCATGATGATGATGGTGGCGGTGGTAGTAGCAGTATCGCCACACTACCGTAAACAACCAAGGCTTACGCCAGAGATCTTTGTCCGTTAGAAAATTTGAAAAGTGACTAATCGCTTTTCCGTCATTCGGGAGGGTAAGAGGAAGCTGGAGAAAGGTTAAAGCACGCCGCCTGTGTTCAGTGTGAGAACGCGGCCAGCAGCTCGTGAGCTTGACCCGAATTTTACATGCGCACAAGACCATAGCGGCTACGGGCCCTCTGGCGTTTTAATTACTTTCTAAGTAGACGAGGCAACACGAGAAACGAGGCAACTGAGGCTAAATGACAACGCCGGACGCGTGTTGACGAGGTCGTTTTTACTGCTCGTTAGATAGTAAAAACCGGTGTAACTTACCTGAGGTGAGGCTAAAAGTCTGAAAGCGGTCGGCCGGAAGCCGGCTTTTGAACGACTTTTCCGCCGGCTACACACTGTAAAAAGGCTGCTAAATGAATATGTCGGCATCGTGTTGTGGCTAAAGTATCTGCGGATTATTCTGCAGGAAAATTAGGAGTGTAATTCTACTGATATATATATATATATATAGATATATTGCTAATAGAAGCGAAGATGCGCGTCCCCGGACATAAATGAGAAGATAAGGCGATCTCGGGAACCATTGTTTTATCGTCCTGACGTTTTAAAAGCTAACAGGCTTCCGTCATCAGAGGTGGTAATTGAACCGCGCCTCACAGAATTTAAAGGTGTTGGCAGTCATAGTCAATAGGGTTTAACCAATACAGAGGAGGGGGGAGGAGAGGGAGGAGGGGGTTAGACGGGATGTTCAATCATCGTGCCCTGTGTCTGGGCTTTTAGCTAGTATCTATGCGGAAGCATGGTATAACATCATTGTCATATAGAATTCACACTACTTGTAGTGCTACTCGTTTGTAGAATGGACATTTCCGTGGTTATTCCGCGGCAGTTGATTGTCTTCGACGAAAATGATCATCGAACTCTAGGGTCTGACCCTTAAAAGTCATGTCCCATCCACCTACTTCCATGTCATGCACCTAATAATTTCCGCGATTATTTCCTTGATTATTTTCTGGAGGTCATATACTTGAAACCGCATAGAGAACGTTGGGGGCCTACTGGAGAGCCCCCATATATTAGTAGAAAGTATTTCATAACTTCGGTTAGCATTTCATAAAACATACTAGCTACTGTATGTACGGCACGCAAGAGGCGTTGGGGGAGGGAGGCCAAATTGTTGATCAAACTCGGTGCCCAAGTCCGCCTCCAAACAGTTCGACCTCGCGGTGAAACACGAGGGATAAGGGATGGTGTTGTAAACGTCTTCCTTATTTCACTTGCCCTCCTCGCCGACCACAACAGGAAAAATAGTAAGCTGGTGGACGCCGTACAACAGATATATAGCTGCCTATAGTTTTTAAGAAATAAAAGAACCACAATCCCTGACCCTGTACAAAAAATGTTTCGGGGATAATTTCGGCGAAGTTGATGACAATAAGTGGTGTACTTAGGCTTGATGAGGACGCTTGCCCTCGGTGAGGATAGAGGACGAACGGCAGTGCAAGTAAATATTTGCTTACACATCAGGGGCGGGCGCAGCCATGCGGCACTTCTGTCTGTAGACAGACATGAAACGGAGGGGATCGGGCTCAAACTGGAAGTCCGTGTTGCGTGTCACTTCAACATCACCGTTCTTGACTCTTTCAGAGAGTCCGCTGACTCGTAAAGCCAGTCGCGTATTATGACAGGGCTGGCGATTGTGGTGGTGGCGTAGGTCGGCGGCAGAGTATAGCTAAAATACAGGGATGAAAAAGTATAAAGTGGGTGGAACATGCATCGGGCCAATGTGAACATGGGATTATCAAAAAATCCATTCATTGGACAACTTCGTCCCGACAGTGTTCAATTGCGACGAAGCATAAGTTAAGACTCTAAAAACAGCCAAGTCGTTTTTGCTTCAGACTCAAGAATAAAGTCTCTCGAATAAGATTCACAAAATCCAGCCCTGTGGTGGTCACTACGAACGAGTTATGTTCAGAGGCACGCAAATTGCACCTAACTGTCAACAGTCAATACGAACAGACAAGTGGTGAGTAAAGGTCGTCGTTAATCGATGCAGCTGTAAAGCAAACAAAACTCCGGAGGTACTGTGACATAATCTGTTTTCGTAGGCCAATGTGATAACTGATAACCTGAAACATCACTTTGACTTCGATAGAAAATGAACATAAAAGACGGAGGGAGAAATTTGTAAAAGATGACAACATTATGCAGAGATTAGAAGCCTTCACCCTGTCAGATATATGTGTAGAACAACGAGCTTATAGATTCCGAGCCTATATATGACAAAGAACGCTCCCTAATTGCGTTATGTAGTTTTCCCAAATAAGTACGTTTTTCGAGGAACGCACAAAACTTCATTGGGAAACGTTTCGATGTTGGCTTCCAAGGTGCAAAAAGAGTAAACCATTTCAAATGGGTTTAAAAAATCGTTACTTGTTCGGCGTTTGCGCTAGTAATCGGCCGCCCCGTGCCTCGTTCTGTGGTGATTGGTTTTCGTTTCTTGCAGTTTACCTTCAGATTTGCGTACACGGCACCTAACTCAATATGCCAATTTATGCCTGAATCGTCTGCGTGCATGCGTTTGAGAAACTCTCGGCAGACGCCGACAATGCCACTACTGTCCCGGGCGGTGTACCTGATAGTTAGCGTACGCATGACCACTTAAAAAGTGGTCTTAATTCTTGGTTGCCATTTGATACTCGTGAATGCGTGTAGAGATTGCATGCTGTACTCCCGACATAGGTACTGGCTAAAAGTACATATAATTTTTTCGTCAATATTCCTGCTGCAGTGTGATACAGCTGCGAGGGTCTCGATTCCTTAGTGGTTCCTACAGTGTTCTCTGTGTGAATTCAAAGTAAGGAGTACGATATTATACTTTATCTATATGACTGGTAGCACTACCTGTTAGAAGAATATGCATTGTGTGGGTATCCACAGCAGCTGATTGTCTTCGACTGAAATGTTTAGTTAAATTTCGGGTCTGATTCTAAAAAGTCACATCCGGGACACTTGACTCTATGTCCTGTACTCGGTAATCTTTGAAGGGATTACGCTGCTTATTCTCTGCAGTTCATATACCAGAAACCGCATAGAGAACGTTAGTGGACCCATTGAGGAGCCGAGTACCCTCGTAGACGCATCATGCGGCAGCAAAAAAATCGGCGAAGCACGTGTCTAGGCGCTAAGCTAGTATCTATATCGAGAGTATGATATAATACTTCTACAGGCATCCAAGATGGGGATGAAGTAGTGCACACCAGCCACTCCAAGGGGCATGCTCACCTGATTGTACCTTGGGCTAAATTTAGAGGCCTTGCAGGCAGTCACATAGCGACTAGTAGCATATGCAGATATTGATCTTTGATCGCCACTATCATAACCTACCACAAAGCGAGCCCATGGCTCATTGGTAGAGCGTTCGACTCAATGACCAAAGATCTCTGGTTCGGGTTCCAGGTGTTTTCCATTATCAGAGTGTTGAGGCATCTGTTTCTGCCTGCATATAGTTGTTCTGTTTCACCGCCTGTCTCGTGTTAAAGGCATGCTTGATACAAGAACTGCGACCCACCTGTTGTCTGACTCAACTAGAGCCGCATTGGGATGCCTATTTTTCAAAAAATTACTGGTGTAAGGTGAGAAATTGTCTAAAATTTTCGTCGTCTATAAACTGAAACATACGGAAGAAGAGGAGATAAGAAGTCTGGAAGAAGTCTACCTGATCGGAAACAACAGCAGCTTCATCGTCTGCACTGCCAACCTCATCACTGGATGCCTCCAAGCAAAACCACCTGTCATCGTCACCGCCAGGCAGTGTGCCTAGGGTCTCATCGTCAGTTGACGGGGTAAACGGACTCTCTGAGTCGCTGGCAGCAGGGTCTCCTACTGCTTCCAGATTCAACAAACGACGCGTCCGATTGGCTGATATGCGAGCCTTGCAGAGAGCTTCTTGTGTGCAAGGATCAGCCTGCGAGGAGAAGTGAGCGTGATTCCGGGCGCTAAGAGAGGTCAGATACTTTCGGTGGGCGTTATGGTCGGCATTTTCACCAGAGTGCCTAGTGAGTATAAGGAAGGCAAGACTTGGGAAAACAAGAAATGAGGGGGATCCGCGAATTCGAAGGGGGTAAATAAAAGTAGCGCAAATGAGGGTGTGAATGAGCAGTCGCATCAGAGAGGATAGTGACGTAAGCCACTTGGGGGAGAAAGAAGGCGAAAAGCATGGTAACTACCAGCATCAATGGTCTTTGTGAATTAGGACGAATGCTTGCATTTCAGGTTTATGGATAAGTAGGTAAGAAGCAGACGGTTCGATTACCGGAACCATTTCTTTATGAATATGAGCTTTCAAACTTATACACGAGTCCATAATCAGATCAGGTCAGACTCAACGCACACTCGAATTGCACACAAACGAACGAAGGCTGGGTGTGTGAAACGGTGATGTATTATCACAAGCGTCTGCCCACACCTACGGAACGGGTTACCGATTTAACGTTGCAGCTACAAGGATAATGGTCCACGCTAGAAGCAAGACAAGGCGCAAATTGATTGAAGGTTGGGCCTCTGATGGGAAGTCAGTCGATCGATTTATCAATCTGGCGCCAGCACACAGTCCTGTGTAGTCCCATTCAGACCTGCGGTACTGGAGTTTGACTGACTCTGACCCCCCATAACAGTTGCTCTTTTGCTTCATTTTCTCCCTGACGATGGACTAGTGTACGAGTTCGAAAGTTCAAATGAATAACGATATGGCTCCGATGAGCAAACAACATTATGCTTAAAGAGATTTTTTTCATTGAATGATAAGGCAAGATAGTGCGACAAGCAAACTGGGAACGTTTCAAAGTGTTAAAGGTTTCAGCGATTTGTGTGCAAAAAGACAAAAATTGATGGACATGTAAGCAACCGCCTCAATGCCATTAGCCTACAGTCGAATAGCAGACGGTAAGCTGATTCTAGTTCAGGCATAAACGTGAGTGATGAAACCTGTCTTAACAGAATAATTTTTAAAAGTGGATCTGCAGTCTAGGAATTCCTTCGAATAAAAAGCAATTTCGCTTTTTTCAGACTCAAGGAGTGGAAAACCGGGCGAAGTAGTTATTTCGCATAGATGTGACTGTATGCTGTTAGGAGGAGTTAACAACTGCACGCAAAACAAAGGATTCATGGTTGAGCTTGTGATGGTGAGTAGTGGGTAGATACCTGCCAACCTGTACAAGTTGCGAACTTCCAGGGAGACGATTACCTGATTAAAGGAATAGAACTGTAATTCATTGTTCAAGCAATTGATTATAGAAGTGGAGACAAAACATTGCAAAGAGCCTCCCAAGAGATAGGCATGAAAACCGAGGCTACGCACATGAAACCCTCAGACAGTTTCTAAGTCACATTGCCAGCAAGCAGCGTTCTTATGACTCTAAAGCATCACCAACAGCGTCTGAACAGTTCACTTAAGTACAGGTTTCGAGGGCCAACTTGCTCATTCGACCAACTGTGTCAATCAAACTAACAAGATGTTGCTGCCGCCTCGTAGGGGCAGTATAACGCAAGGGACAACCACGTCCCCTGCTCAGATCGGTGCTTATCCTCGGGCCCTAGCGGCTAGAAATTTGAATAAGAACCATTACGAGGCCTTGCTCCCATTTGCAGGGAGATTAGGGATAGTGTCCAGGTTACGGTTAGAGTTACGGTTGGAATTAAGATTAAGTTAGGATTTCGATTAAAACAAGAGCTTGGAGTAAGAATATGGTATAGTCTCAGATTATGGGTACAGTTAAGTTTAGGGTTAAAAGCTGGAAATATTTAATCTTCCTGTATAGTTGTGCAAGGCTACATACATAACCTCAGGGATATGTATTCCGACTCTGATTTCTTACCTGACAGCTAATACTCCAGATCATAAACGAAAATGCGAGTCCCGGAAAGCAACTGAAAATAAATAAACGCGGTCGCTGGGATAGGCGCTTAATTCACCAGCTCGAAACCATCTTCAGATGATGGTAATTTGTACACGCATCTGTCGTACTTATAGAATGCAATCGCTAGGCTACTGTGTATATATGACAATTAACGCCTCCCCCCTTCATCGATAATGATTGCACTCCTGGTCACAGCCTGGCCTCCGGCTCAATGGCAGAGCGTCAGTCTTAGCGCCGAAAGGTCAAAACTTACGTATTCGTATTCTAAATCACGCAAACCAAAGGGTACATATGGGCGGCTTACGACGGCGATTAGACAATAAATAACCATTCCATACGCGCTAGTTTTTGTCAGTATTCCTCCCTATATCGCTGCTGGCTCTAGACTGGAATGCAAGGCGCACCGGAACGAGCGTACTTCTTAAGCCTATTAACAAAGGCCTTTCCATCGTAATACAACGTCGCGTTGACAGCTAACGTTATAAAGCCTGCCAAAGACCGTACCAGTTTTTCTTTGAATTTGTTTGTTAATTTATGGACAACAGTACCTGCCCCATTCACCCTGTTCCAATACCAAGACAAACAAGAGATTGATGCAGACGTTTCTTAAAGTAGAGTGCACGCACCGCAAGGACAGACACGTGGAAGGAGAACCGGTATATTGTAGACGGCCAACTTCCGGTCACCACAGGCCTACACAAGGAATGCCTCGCTTGCCAGGACCGAATTTACCACTGAACACACTCGGAACAACAGACTTTCACCGCACCCTCGAAAGACAGACTGCCGTCTGAATCTAATGGGAATTCTTAGTCGACCGAGAAACCAAGCAGAAGGTTGCATCGACCAAAGTAGACAGTATAAATGTTTTGGAACGCAGGTGACAGGCTGCGTCGCTATGTTAGTCCCAAATGGGTGTCATGACACCACATCAGCCAATTAACTCAATCTGACGTTGACTTGGACGTACCCAGGGGGGCGGACTAACCACAAGAGCCATGACTTAAATGGTGACCCACCCACGGCAGAACTACGTAATTTTTAATTCAGAGTCCGACTTTAACGTCTGCTTCACGTAGCTCTCGCAGTAAATTCCTTTAATATTCGAATTTTGGACTCTCCACGTGTAGTCCGATTCGTGAGAGGTAGTGAATGCAAGGCACACAAGTTGAAGTGGGGCCAGGCGCATCCGCAAGTGCAGCAATTTTAAGTATTCAACGTGGTTAGCGCGAAGGATGTGAGGTAGATACTACCCAAGACCATGCTATACTGTTGAGGTAGCAGTTATGTTCGCAGAAGATGATGGACGAGAAATCACCTAGGAAGGAACTAGCTTGGTGCAGGAAAAGAAACTAGATGGATACGTACGGAGGGTTGATTCTGTCGTTGCTGATAGGGTGCCGAACGGTTGGTCCTTTCGCATTGGCAGCTGCCGCCTGCATTGCTTTCTGTTGCTTTGAGTCCGCTACTGTATGTGCACCCCTGGTCAGAGAACTAGACAGACAACCTACGCCTAAGCCGTTGTTGTAGTCTGTGACTCTGATTTTATCTATATAGTAGGGAGGACAAAAAAAGAGAAGCTCAGAAAACGAAACGGAGGGAACGAGAGCACTATGAGGCGAAAATTATGAGATAAGGGGAGGCGCAACCGACTGCATAGAGGCAAGCAGGTTGGAAGGAGTAGGAAAGAGGAATTTGGGCAGTCGGAGGAAGAAGAGAGAATGGAACCAGGGCGGGGGAGGGAGACGGAAAGAGGAAACAGATCGGGAATAATTAGAATCGTTCATCTGTGTACTGAATGAAAAAACAGAAAGATGCATTGTCCTGATAAAAGAGAAGAACGTCGAAAACTTGTCTGGGTATTGGTTCTGCCTAATGCATGATAAAACATGCAATTTATCCTGAATTACATTTAGCACCCTCGTTGTGAAAAATGTCAATGAATATTTTTGCTGTCGCAGATTGCTGACTAATAGTTATGAGACATGGGAACGAGAACCTAGCTTAAATCTAAAAGCAGATTTTACTCGTTTCATGAGACCAGCCTACATTGCCTGCGTCCAACCTCACAGTTGAACCTGGTTTCTGGACAACCGGGAGTTTGAGGTCCGCACTGAAAATCAGTGACATGGAAGGATCAACAGTTCTCCTCGTCATTTCGTCAGGAAAATTGCCTATAAGGCGGAATGGCTTCGGTTCTATGTAGCGCCACAAGGAATAGATGCATCCTAGGTGGCAAAAGTCTCCGTCGAACCCTCGGACGGCGGTATATGTCAGTACTGACACTTGACGAACTACAAATTTGCTTAGGCGGGGGTAACCTTATACCTGGGACTAAAGAAAGCTTATATCATATGCAAAACTCGGCCAAAGAGATGAAAATGAAAGTACAATGAGGCAAGACCAGATAAGAAAGCTGAAATTAACAGGACAAGGGGAAGGTGGTCTAGCTGGAGGGCCGAAATAAAACAACTGCGCCTTACTTGTCACGGTATTTGCGTCAGATGGCCGATCCCGCACTGCGTGCGTAAAAGTACCGATGGGAGTATACTGGGCTTGTGTGGAGCAGGGGACACCTTTTTGTTGCGGCCGAACGCCGTCACCGCCAGCGCTCAGAGAGTTGTCAACACGCAGAACTGAGGAGGCCGGTGGAGGGTTATTGAGGTGCGGTGGAGAGGGCAGACGCCTGGCGCGTACAGTGCGATCAACGGCTGTGAGTTTACAAACAGGATACTAATCAAATTCACGGGGAAAAAATAGCTCATATTGCGAAGGTTGGATGGGCAACACACATACCGACAAATAGGAAAACACGTATGGTGGATGTGAAAATTATAAAATTTTAACCACAAATTACTAGATGTAATAGCCAGTGATTTTGTATAAACTATGTGAAGATAATTTCACTGGTGCACAAAAAATACCTATTATGCCAACAAAAGCATTTAAAAACAAGCTTCTCACAGAGATATAAACATTTTTATGGCCTGAAAGTTGTATAATCAGCAACAGAAAAGGCGGCAAGCTCCTCAGCAGGTTTTAATTCCGGTTGGGGTACACAATCAGAGGTTGCACCGCAAGGAAGTTGTGGGCTGTTTATGATAGTTATTAGCTACTTGTTTCAAAGCAGCTAAAGCTAAAAATGAGGAGGCTGGCGACTTGCTTTTTCCGGTTGTCAAAATCAGCTAACTTTGCTAGAGGACACAATGCAAGTCCCTGTGCACTACTGTCGAGCCATTGGGCAGTCTCCACGATAAACAAAGTTTCATAAGTGAAATGCACCCCCCCCCCCCCTGCCGCCGTTATACCCTTGATATGGCTTTGATCGTGTCTGATCAGATCAACCTCAAATGCATGTAATGCTGGGTGACTTCGGAATTTGCGGCTCAAAGGAGTCCCAACCTTGCTGACACCAACGGGTGAATGTGTGATGTTCGTCCGCAGGACGCGATAAATATTATCTGTTATGGAGACGCGAACGGTCTCTGAGTTAGCCCGAATAAAGACTCTTACGATCAGACCGGCTTTGCCTTCTTCCACTTACTAGTCCTGGAGACATAACATTATCACTTTCTGAAAAAAGTGAACTTTTTATCTTGTTTAAGCCAGTAGGACAAATATACACAGTATCAACCGCATTTATCCGCGGTTCAATGACAAGAGAAGCCAATAAAAGGTCAAAGTAACGGGATACAGGTGTCGATGCAGTGACCATCCGGTCTTGTTGAATTTTCTCAGGCCCCACAATTGCTTGTAGCCCAACTGCGACTAACAAGTTATTTCTCATTAGAATCGGTGAGTTTTCATAAGGTTTGGCATGTTATAGGGCACCAGACCATCTATGGCACGCGTAGTCGAGTATTTTACTTTGGTCCGTCATTTGAGCTTAATCCCAGCGGCAGCTATTTGGCGGACTCAGACGATGGAGTGGTGTACGGGAGAATGCGAAGTGGGCTCTGGAGACACGCAGTCCTAAACAATCTTGTTGCGCTAAACCCGCTGCTAGGAAGGCTGCCAACTGATGAGATAGTACAGCCCTCTCAGGAAGGGGAATATCAGGCTGCAATGACACCCTCTTAATGTGGCCCCTATAGCACTCCCCCTCAATTGAGATCTGAGCTGTCCCTTTATTTTCCGTGTGAAAACCTTATCCATTTCCCCTAACCAGACATGTGTGGCACGCATATTCGGACTGATTGACTATATCAGTCACTGCGCTCGATCCTGACACCGGCTTTCTTGACTATACCTTCATACAGGATCCAAATAAGTGAATGAGGAGAAAGTGCGGTAGGTGCTGTGTAAGTCCACTGTCAAAAAAAACTGATTCACGTGTAAGGCGGCGTCTCTGTGCCCACTTTGATTTGGTGCACACGATGGACATCGTCGATTGCGACGGTCAAACTGCCAGATAGCAATAAGCAAGTAGGCGCTATTGCAATCTGTTCGTTCATTAAGAAGGCAGAGCTAGACCATCAGTTGGTAACCTTAACAGCAATGGCACTTAGCGTGAAAATCTATTACAATGCTGAAAGGATCGCACTGGGGGATGAACATCATTTGTCTTCACCAACTCTATGCGGCAGTCAAGAATGATTAATAATTACAGGAGGTAAGAGGTTGACCAGGTACTTTGCGATCGTTTCTACCGAGTCGGCAAGAGTCCGCAAAACTGGACCAAAACTAGCACTAATGCAGGAGAAGCAGTGGTGGCTGGCACATGAACTGCACCAGGGTGCCTATCCAAACAGGCAAATCTGCCACGTAAACGAACGTCTGTGCCGATGAAAAGAAAGCCCTGCTGCTAAAGAGAATCCTTACGCACTTTTCCTCCAACAGGGCGTTTTCAGTCCGTGGGGAGATAAGAGACTAGCGGAGAAACAGACAGAAACCTGTTAATGGCCCCTGTAGACGACTTAAAACCGGTGGAGGAAATTCGTGCACTGTTGCTTCGGCTTAATGAACCAGGATAGCTTGATAAAAAGTGAATTATCAAAATAAGGGAGTACCGTTTGCAGTATCAGCAGCGGGGGCTCGACCGTCTGTTTGCTTTTTTGGTCGGACGTGACTTTTGAGGATTGTTCTTCTCCGTCCACCAGCACGAGAACCATTATCGTCAACGTGAGCACTGTCCTCAGCCTCAGCTAACAGTTCGGAAGCCCGACGGGCTAGTTCGCTAGGCACGCGATCGCCGAACATCGTTAGCAGACGCAGCCGACCCGATTCACCCACCACATCGGCGTTGCTGTTTGAGGCGCCCAATGCCTGCAGAGTTGTAGCGGGGAACTCAGAGGAGCGAGTGACAGCATCCATGGACGGCAGATATTCGTTTGGTTGCGAGGTAACAGTGTCCTGCAACAAGATAAATGGATGAGTAGGAAGACGGCAAAAGCGCAGAAAACTAAAAAACAGCTATCAGCCCCATATCAGGAACGAATCATGAAGGCTTATTTTATTGGGTGCAATGAGCTCAAAACCTGGGTTGGGTACGGCTGGCTGATAACTTCCAATAAGCCAGAAACAGCCATTCCAGTCTTACTTATCCTTCTCCATGTCCTGTCCTCCTCTTTCGGTCTGACGGTTGGTTGCCTGTTCGTTACCTTTGCCATTCATATGTAAGACTGTGTGCTTGGAGAAGTCAGTGGGTCAGTGTGCGTCCATTACTGAGCGAATAATCCATTTGCAACGACAGAATGGCAAGCGCCAATTAAATTCCGTTCGGTTCAGTGCTTATGAGCCATCTTTGAATGAAATTATCGACAAGCACGAGAGACTGGAATAACCATTTCTGGGTTATTTGCTATCAACAGGCAGTCATAGTTGACCCCACGCTTGCAAGCTCGGAGACTCAAAGCCGCGCTCTGGTAGTTAAAAATGCAAAGCTCTAATTACTGGTCCATAAGACCGTTGTCCTGTCGGTTTCGATCGAACTCTAAAAAGGACACAACGCCAAAGCCAGAATAAAGGAATAACTATTGAGTCCCCCTAAGTCTAGAAGGCTTCTCAGTTGCATTAATGACTTATTCTTGCAAAGTCGGATGCACAAGCGGTAGACGAGTATGTTAATTGACGAAATGATCTATTAAGTGACACGCTTCCAGTATCGGATACGAACTCGAGACACCGGCCTATTCAAAAATTTTCAAGCAATCTAGGATGGGTGAATGTCCTGACAATAACGACTAAACGGCCATTAAGAAAAATTTACCTTTCAGTCTAAAAACCAGCTCCTTTTCATGCATTTCCGTTTAAGCCTGCATACCAGCTCCAATCGTTTCTTACACGGACTCTCGTCCGGTTCGCTACCTCTGAAGGCACAGATGGTAATTTGGATGCCGCAGTAACTGGTCGCAACTTTAGTTTTGGCATGTTCGACGTCATATGCCAAGACAAAAACCACTTACGGTGACAGTTGTCGGAAAGGTGTGTCCGCCACACGTGCAGCGCGAGACGTCCCGCTCCCATTCCGGCTGCATCGCAAACGCAATGACTTGGCCTGATAGTCATCGCGAAACTAGCGCGCCGGACTCGTGCGAGAGCGCCAAACCAAATATCGGCTCCCACTTTAAGCAGAAGCGACAACAGGGGATCTTAGGCGGGCCCCAACAGCCGTTCGGAGGTTTCTGACCACCGCTGCCTCAAGACTATCCTTTGAGTGGAATACATCAATTTGTCTCGAATGGTACAGTCCGTAATTGCTGCGACAGTATCGCGAGGATATCTCAGGCCATCCAAGAAAGACAGCGAAAATGGTTTCGGCAACTTCTCCGACGTTCACCTCGCGAATTTTGCTATAGTGCCCTTACAGCGATGATTTAAATATTAACTTCCCAGTCTCCGGTGCTGAATGGCCGGACACGTGGTCAGAACAACACTAACTGTTGAAAGGGCGCAGAATAATTCGTGCGATAATATGCATCACACCCAGCAAACTAGTTCCGTAGCTTTCAAGCGTACGGGGAGAAGCACGCAGAACGCACCCCGAAATCTTTCGCAGCATGTGGATTAGAAACAGCACCGAAAACGGTGGACGACCTACGGCGTGTTTACACGCGCAGGAAGAGCGAAGGGAGGTGAACTGAATGAATAATCTGAGAACGCCTCTTTCTTGTTTGCAGCTGCCGTAATGGTGTCTTAGCAACCACGCGTACACACACATGACAATTGTTAAATGCCAGAGGTCTGTGATGCACGTCCAACCATGACACGGTAAGGTAGAGAGATATAAATATTCTGTATTGGAAAGACAATGGGTGCAATAAGAAATATTAATGGGCGCTACCCTCCTGAATGAGCCTATCGGTATTCCAAACAAAGTTTTTTGCAGGCAAATTTAGTCGCAGCCCGCACGTGCCCAATGCCTCTGTTAGGATGTAAGCGAAGAAGATGAGTTGATAGTCGTCGGGATCATTTCTATTGAGAGGGTTGTAGACCAGTTATGTGGAGGAACCGAATGCCCATGAGGGAATAAGGGCGTCTAACAAAGCGCCCGTTTTAATTTTCAGACGCAGATCGAAATTCGTTGGCCAAGGAAGGCTTGGCGGCAGAACACCCTTCCTTGTCTAATGCGACAACTAATCTGTGGAGAAAATGCTTGCCCTTGTGCTCATGTATGTTTGCTTGTTTGCAGGTAGCACACGAGGAACAGAGAAGAAGCGTCACATCAGCCGCCAGAAGAACAATTGATAAGGGTAGAAGATACAAAGAAGTCTGCTCATGAAAGCTGTTCTCAAAACAAATGAATAGCTGGAAAAATGACCCTAGTCTCTAAAAAACCTTCTTGCGGCAGCGTCCTTTCTATTTCGACGAGGTCTTCCGTGCGCACCGCAGCATCGTGGTGCAGGGTCGGTGAGTTGAGCATGGATTAGTTTTAATTGGTAGTAAACTTGCGCTGCATTTACCGTACTCTCTCTCTCTCCCTTCCCTCACCTATTTGTGCCCGGCCGAGAGACAGGCGGGATCGGGCGCAGATGACTTGTGCAGTGTGAGCCTGTATCTTCGCGTGCAACCACGTTCCCTATGTTAGGTATTTGTAATGGGAGTGCAATCCGAATAACCTCTTCCGTATTCTGATCTGGCTCTGTCCATCTTACCAATGCTAAAGGGACAATTTTTTATCGTTTAATAGACTAGGCTAGTGATAAACGCCTTTAAAATGGTGCACTTTCGCGTTGGTCAGCGAAGGATTGAATTCGGTGGCGACCATACCATGTAGAAACCGTTGGTGTTCACATAATCACCTAACGCTGGATCCGGTCATTACTTGCATGGATGATCGGGGAAAATACCTGGGTGTTGCTGAAATTTGTCTGGTGACACTAGGGATTTTTTTTGCGTCAAAGGGGGAACAATATCAGTTCACGGTCACACAAAAAATTACATAAACGGAGGGTGTGGTGACACGCCTAGGCGCAGTTTTTGGAAGCGCCAGCTTCTTACGCCCAGACCCAAATCAGATGACTGAACGGCTCAGGCAGTGAAA
This sequence comes from Ligula intestinalis, assembly GCA_036362985.1. Classification (NCBI taxonomy): domain Eukaryota; kingdom Metazoa; phylum Platyhelminthes; class Cestoda; order Diphyllobothriidea; family Diphyllobothriidae; genus Ligula; species Ligula intestinalis. The sequence continues at coordinate 39,659,200 of JAYGXS010000004.1, read as the reverse complement.
TGGCGCATGGGAGAGGGAAGAGGGATAAAGGCCGAGCCTAGAGACTAAGTCCTCACAGGACTCGTCGCCTATTCTCCCCTTTAAATCACCTGACGCGCTTCCAAACCACCACGGTATGCTAAAAGCCATGGCTTGGAAGGCTGGCAAAAAGCGGGACGACTCGGTCCTCTTAGGATGGAGAGGTAGGTTGCAGTGGCTTCTTCGTACTGTGGCCTGAATAGCATTTCAACTCGCCTGGGAGCCGAGCCACCTCTTTTCTGTTGATGCGAAAATTTGATCTATCGTGCGCGGTCTAGACACGTGTGTCACGCGCAGACTGACTACGTAGCTTTGACATCCAATGACGTTCGATCTTGCTTCTGGCCTTCTTAATTCTGTGCTGACACGGTCTCAGATGGGTGCGACAGATGCTACGCAGGTCTACTATAACTATAATTACAGTCGACGTTCGTGCGCCCACGCTGTTGTGGAGCACATGGTGGATATCTTTGGTAGTGACGGTCGAACTGTACAAACAATGAAGGTAATGACACAAATAGTAACAAGTCAGATCTTTTCATTTGCGATTTTAATTTCTCAGAAATACTTTTCTGCGACCTTAACAGCGTGAGTGAAAAAATATAAATTGGCTTTATGAATAAAAAAAGGATTATGGTGCAAAGAATGCTCACATTCCAAGCTCCAACTGGCGGCTTGTGGGGTGGGGGCCCATGGCGCCCACGTTGAGTAGCAGCAGCGGCGGCCTTCTGTGCAGTTAACTGCAGATTTCGAGCGATCCTTGTCCTGGTCAGCTCCGCAGCCTCCAGTTCCCGCTGGCGCTTCTCCTGGCGCTCTTTCCTCTGCTGCCGAACCAACGCTCGGAGGGCCTCGCGATCCGGAACGGGAGCGACAGCGCCTCTTTCAGTCGTCGCGCCCGCTGGCTGCTCCTGGTTATGCTGCTGTTGGTGTTGCTGATGCTGTGAGCGCTCCTGCTGGCCACTCTTCGCCTGATTCCTGGCAGACTTTTGGCAGCTTGCTGCTAACAGACAGAAAGGTTGATTGAGACAAGGTCATCACTAGAGATTGCAGTGGTACTGGTGGTACAGGCTGTCCCCAGGTCTTTATAGCATAAACATGGAAGAAAAGTCCAATACACAATTCTGCATCTATTAATTTTTAAAAAGAACATAGGGTGTGGAGATCCAGACATGCCCCTTGTCTGACTTAAGAACTGCCGAGGAAAGTCTTGTAGCGTGCGGTCTGTACTGCCCCCATTCTGAGCCTTAGCAGACAGACATGAAAGCTAACGACTTCACCTGGTATATGATACCAGACAAGGAAAGGGATAAAACATGAAGAGGCTAGGAAACTGGGAGGTAATCAGAAGAGGTATAGGTATGGCGAAAGAAGTATTAATTCCTTTTAAACTTCATTGTTAAATAAAAACAGATTGTCTGCCGACGCAATTTTCAAACCATTCAATTTTTGTGTCCTCTGAATGGCGTTTATCCACTAGGTTATAGAATTTGCTCATCCTGTTATTCGTTGGGGCTGAAACTAGCCCTTGCAAATGGCCACGTAGAGACGAGGTTTGTGTGCAGATTTAGCTTCCAGGTACAACGGAACGAGCACTTCGCATAAACTGGTCGGTGAATGCCCTTTTACTATAGTTAATATTTCTGGTCGCAACCGACAGGACAGGGGGCTCTTGGTTCAAAGGAAGAGTGCTGAACTGCTTAACCTCCAACGACCAAAGGACCCGGCTTGGATGCGCAGGTCATCGAGGCCTGGTTGTTGGTATGGCCGGCAGATGACTGCTAACAAGCTAGCAATAGACGTACCATTGTCCCATTATATTTTGCATATAAATGCGTATCTATTCATCCGTTAAGAGTTGACGTCCCGATATCATATCACGTTCATCATCTCCCGAAGAGGGGCTACGCCAGCCGCAAAGGGGATGTAGGAGACGAGAGCCCGCCATTGGCTGATAGTGGAGAGGCCACAACTAACTATAGGTCAACGGGCGAACGAACGCATGTGCACTGGATACGGTTAGAATACGAGGCTGGCCGCGAGGTACATTAATACAATGCCAGTGGAAAAGTGAGCCCTGCACTCTGAAGGTGAAGGCGTATTTTAGAAACGTCAATATAAATACAACTTAGTCCAAGAATGTGCACCTCTTCGGGAGACGGTGAAGGCTATATCCATTTATTTATAGTGGTCACTGACATACCAGCAGGGCGCTTTTGTCCAACTAGACTAGGTGCTTCGGTGTTTGCAACATCTTCCTCGAGAGAGTGTATCGTGGAGCCGACTCGAGGGCCATCGTTTAGGATTTGGGAGTTGCTGATTACGGTTTCTCCGTCATTAGTGTCTTTAGCGCTCGCCGTTCTGGGCTCTTCTTCCGTGACCTTCACATCCACTTTATGGAGCAATGACTGGGATTTGGGAGATACCAGGCGATCAGATTCTTCAAGGGAGACGGCAAACCATAAAAGTTTGTAAGTAAGATGCTGGGCTGTGAGAATCAAATGTTAATAAGCTGGCAGAACAGGAGAAATAGAAAAGATAGAAGACAATCCAGCCTGCCGGAGACGTACTTTGATCCACTGATTGGGTCGGTGACTGTTCAATTTTGCTACCAAAGAACTTTTGGATGAGCTGACTACCCAACCGCCAGTCACTGGTAGTGATCATGCCTCCAGACCTAGCCGAGGTGGGATGAGCGACTTTCCGACTGCGCGTGTGTAAATCAGCCTGGGGTGCTGAAGATCGGGCGGAATCGCAGGTGCGCTCGCGAGCGATATGAATAACTGAAGAGAACCCTAGACGGTAAATGAATGACACGTTATGTAATGAGCTGTGTTGGCATTAGGGAGAAATTGAGAAAAGCCGATCATTACACCAAGGGGGTATACCTTACGGCTCAACTCAGATTTATGTTTTATTCACCCGTGTAAGGCTGCGGTATCTGAGATAAGCTACAAAATAGAGATAAGTCGTAATAGGAGCCGCGTCCAGACAGTTGCGAACGAATAAAGGAAAGGGCTACGTAGAATAATGGACCCCTATTGAAAGGCCTGCAAATTCACGAACACTAAGCATATGGTCAACAACTATGCTAACTCACCACGATATGCAGGTGGACTAGAGCACTCAGCCACTTTTCGGTTGACTGGAAGTCTGGAGGGCTCAGAATCGGTAAAGGTGGCCACCGGGTGCGCTACCACATTGCTATCTTCTGTACTGGTCAGGAGAGCGTTTGAAGGTACTCCTTTACCTAAAGCAAGATGGAATTGTGAAGGGAAATGAAATGAAATGGTGCAGACAGGAGTGCAGTTTAAACTATGACAGTTGTGACGATGTGGGTCACTTACGTCTCGCGACCTCGGCCTTCTGACGCTGGACAATCTGGCGCAATTTTTGGAGGTCATCTAAAGAGAAAAGATGATAGTTTTTAAATTTACTGACAGGATCGAAGGGGATTAGGCTGAAAGAAAACTAGACCGCAGAGATCTAGACAACTGGTGATGCTTTCGCGAGCTAAACAGAAATATTAGACTTTTTGTATTTTCGAAATTTCTTGCAGGGCTTAACGGAATCGGTCTTTAATTTTTCATCAAAGGAGGAAGCAGTAGACTTAGTTGACGACAACCAATGTCGACTGTCGGCTAGGACAAAATGCAACATTAAGGTTAGACGTTAGTATGAGCAGGTGCAATTCAAGAAACCGTGTGATTAGCAATAACGAACCAAAAACTCGAAGCGGCTGCTCTCCTAGTTTGCGAAAACGCAAACGCTGACAGCGTAGAACCCAGTGTAAAGCTTAGGTGCATTAATAATTTAATAATTATTTCAATATGTTTTATTGTCTCTAAGCCAGTTGACGTCGTCGATTTCGACCTTGCCTTTTCCTTTACCTCAGCGTGCCACCACGCCTCTGCATTGGGCACTTAGTACGGGAGCGCAAGCGAAATAATGCCTACCGTGCTCTGATATAGACCCTGTGTTGGTCCAGTGCATCTACCACAGGGCCCGTTTAGAGGACATTTTCCCTAATTAGTGTGTCGAACACAAGCCATGTTCTTTATCATTGAAGCCGTTTAAACAAATTTGTTGCAAACCAAAAGGCCGACTAATGGTTTTAATCAATACAGTTGACTATCAAAACTAAATCCGAACGCTCCTTAATGATCGAAAGTCCCACAGAGCAAACCACGCCGCCAGCCTAAAGCCATTACTGGCAAAATTGAGCAGAGCTGTTGTTCGACTAAAGAAAGAAAAGATCGTCGCAATCAAGCACTGGTACAAAGCGAAGCTCACCAAAGCAGCCATGGCTCGATTCTACGGCCTTCTAAAAGTACACAAGCTAAACGTACCCTTACGGCCAACCATCTCCCTCTGAGGAACGTTAACATACGGGTTGGCAAACTGGCCAATTCATAATTTCAGGTTTATTACGGCAGACTTATAAACGATAGTCCAATGGAAAGTACAGTTCTTCGACAAAACAAAGACAGACACAATTGAGCCAGATGAAACGATGATGCCCCTGGCTGTCATCTCACTCTTCACACCCATACCACAGGCCCTTGCTGTTAAAAACATTTCGGGCCTTATATTTCAGAATTAAGATGAGAAATAAAATCAAAACAAAACTTAGGATCTCATAGAACTCATGGAGCATTGCCCCAAGACCTTCGCCTTCTAAGGCACCACATATGAGCAAATCAAAGACACCAATAAGGTCCCCAATCTCGGGGCTCATTGCCGAAGTGCTATTAGAAACGCACGAAACGCAAAAACCTAAATTTGGAAACACTACGTTGAAGACGCTTCCGCCGTCATGAACCAGGGCAGAAGCAACAACTACAGAGAGCGATTGAACTCAATATTTCCCTATCTACAGTTCACGATGGAAGAAGTGGAGAGGGGACTTCTGTTCCTGGATAAGCGATAATGGGGTCCCCAGTATTGATCGGGGAAATTTTTATGTACACTGAAACTATGATTTTACAGACCACCTTGCTATCAAACCAGGTTTAATGAGACATTCAAATGCAAGTCGAAAATGCATAGACTATCTAATAAATCTGTACCTTCGCTAACAATGAGCTTTCGTTCAGTGCTGATTATATCCATTTGGAGGGAAATCTTATTAAAATGGACTGCCTGATAGTGCAATGGAATATCTTAACAAAGGGCTGCATCCGATGACACTTCGCGACGCCCATTAACTAAACTCTCTAAAATGCAGCATGCAAACCAAGTAGTTAGACTGCGCGCGGGAAAAAAATAAAGTAATTGAATCGTTTGAAAAACACTGCAAATCCAAGATAGATTTGACAATGCAAGTCTATGGCCGAAAATCAGTTTTTAAAAGAAAGTTTTTTAGCAAAATTACAGTCCGCGTTCGTTATTAGGCTCTCCTGCATGTCTTTGAAGTAGTGCACGCATTCTGTACGTCAACATTCTGTGAAATGCCCACGAATATAATATTATGCAGAAATGTTGAAGTAAATGTTAATTGCTTCGCAATATAGGTCTTATTAAGCGCATGCTATCAAATGCTCAGCTTAAAGCTTCCTGAAAAGCTGAGCCCATCTGTAAAATTCTGCATACGTAAACGATGTGTCACGTAAATCTATTGCGCAAATGTTTTCGAATGACTATTTTTTGGAGAAAATGTACGTCCGTCGGTCCTTGGTTATCATAAGGTTTCACGATTGAAAAAATTACTGGCTCCTTTTTTCACATGTATTTCAATCATGAGGAGGATTACAGTTTTCCGCACAATTCCTTCTTTAACTCGTTTGTGATGTGACTGTGATTTTTTCCGACAATAGCACTGGCCGCATGGTTATTGGATGAATTAATTTTTCCTATGGAAACATAACAGTCGTTTGTCTCGCGGTTTTTCGTACGTAAAGGAGTTTTTACGCTTTCAGTAAACTAAATCATTCTTATGTTTAACTTCATTTTATTAATAAATGCCGTCTTGTAGAAAGCTTGTTGAGGAATGCAAAGTTTAAAAATAAAATCAAGCAAGACAAAGGGCTACCGCTGCAGACGGCATTTTACTCCTTCGAACCTCCCGATTACGCTTGAGCGGATGACTGATCGAAATGCCTACTAATTGTTCAAAAAATAATTATCTGTACGATGAATGAAAACTTTTTTTGATTTTCTGTGACAGGAACTTCAAATTGCTCTCAACGGACCAGACAAAAAACCAAGCTGCAGAATCGAAAATCTCTGTACTAAGCCCAGAAATCTCTACGAGTAGGAATTTTCCGATTGTTATTTACTAGAATGTATGGAACTTCAGAACGTGTTCAGAGAGTGGACACGGTGGGAGGCAACTGCTTCCTGATTAAGTTTTTGGAATTCTGCTTGACGTCGAATCGTCACTGTCTGCATCGAAGGAGCTGTTTCAATTACTGCGACCCTACCATTCAGATCGACCCAAAAACCCACGGACGCTGTTGCAAAAGCCTAGAACTTCTACTGGCAAGAGATGGTTAGATTCTTTTTGTCCTTTGACGCCGTCTGCTAGATGAACTGCTAAATCGCCCAGCAACGAGCATTCTCGAAATGTGCCTAGAGTGGATTTTAACGCCAGCGCTGACTCATCACGCCAACACTGCAGTTACGCCGGCCCCTGGTTTGTCCATCGCCGAAGTTCTATCACGTACGTCCAGCGTACAGTACAGCCAGTCCCAAAACGCTCTGGATCAATCAGCTGCCTGAAAAGCGTTTCGGTTTCAGTCAGGTTGGTTCAGTATATTTGGGGTAGTAGCCAATGCCTTCGAAGACCCTGTTGAAAACAGTACGCATGAAATATCCAAAATGTTACAGAAAAAAGTGAGTAACATATAAACATGTACAAATGTTAGCTGCAGGTATGGTCGATGTGTCCGTGAGAGCACTCAGTGGTTTCTTGTGTGCATAATATATCCAACATAAAATAAGATACTTTAAAATAGTAAGTAACATATACACTTGTATAGTTTTATCTATAGTTTTGGTCAATGCGTAGATTACTACTGCTTCCTTGTGCATATGAACGGCAAATGTTAAGTAAATGTCCATCCAGTTTTCGTTTGAATGCATCCTTGGAGTTCGCCATTCCGACCTCCTTGTGCAGTCCGTTCCCAGCACCGACGAATCGTTGTGATAACGAATGCTTGCGGACATCTAGGTGAGATAAGGTTCCCCGAAGTTTAAGGGAATTCCCACGGAGGTTGTTTGAAGTGGCGAATGCGAAAAAATCATCGAACTTCAGGACACACTCTTGATTCCTCACGAGCTGGTACGTCTGTATGAGGTCGCCTCGGATTTGCCTGTACTCAAGAGGAAAAAAGTTAAGTGCTTCTAGTCAACATTCGTAGTATGAAGAATTAAGGCCCTTCACAATTTTCTTTGCCATTTGTTGAACTCTCTCCACAATCTGGTAGTCTTTTTGCATCCATGGTTGCCAGGCCTGAATGCCATATTCCAGATGTGAACGAATAAATGTTCCGTTAGCCCTCTTGGCAGCCCTTACACACTGAAAAGATGTCTTCAGCGATGGCACAATAGTGATACCCAGATATTTTCTTAAGTCACGCTCGACAGGCGCATTCAATCGAATGCGAAGTTGTGGGAGTCACCGTCGCGCTGACTTTCTTCGTTTTGAGCCACAATGTGACACACTTCTTAAAGGCAAACGGAATTAACCTAGCGTGCGGTTTAAATCGACTTGCATTTCCGACATCCAAGGGATTTAAAATTTCTTTGATATCAAGGCTATTACAAGACTTTACAGCCTGTTAGGACTAGGATTTAAACTCCTTCGAGAAATACCGTACCCTTCAGAAGTCTACAACAGGACTAGGCTGCCTCCTGCAAAATTTTGTCCTCATCGAACTTTAACCGCAGTTCTTCTGCTTCTACGCGCAGGAGGACTTTTCCACCGCCAAAAAATACAGCTAGAACTACTACGAAGGCTCAGTCATTCCTGATATCATAGATATTCGTTTGGATTTCAACGCTCTATCTGCGTGGAGCTCCACGTGCCGGATGGAGTTTTCGCCTTCTAAGTGCCAGTTCGTGTGTTTTGGGCCTGAAAGGCTGCCACAGCCTATCATTTTTCAAGATTGCCCCATGACTGAATGTTCTAACATTAAGGACTTAGGTTTATGTTTCACCAATCAATTAGATCTTTCACCTCACGCTGATAGAATTCCAGCAAAAGCTGCTCAGATATACGGCTTCATCTCTTATAATTTCTACCTTCCCGAAATGAAGCTTAGACTTTATCGTATGTATGTGCTACCTATTCTCGAATACTGTTGTCCATTCTTCGGTCTAATGAACGAATCTAGCCGTTCAAAAATTGAAAGTGTCCAAAGAAGATTCACTAAAAGGGTCCTCTATCCGGCATTTTCAGATACTTCATACTCAGATAGATGTGAGATAAGTCACTTTAAGTCACTTTATTAAGGGAAGAAGGCTTTCGCCCTTGAGCTCCCTATTCATAACCAAAATCGCATAATAGGTCCACCGTAACAACAGTACATAATACAAATGCATAAATGTAGGCTTAACATCAGCGATAAGTGTGAGCCAGTTGCAAGGTGCTGCGACTGACACTTTGTTCATTATATCAGCCACAGTTTCTCAGCAAATGAGAATCAAGTTTGCGTTTAAAAATGTCAAACGAAACTGAAATTTCTTTGCGTAAGGAGACTGGAAGCAGGGTTTTGTCTCCTGTTTCGCCTTAATAATAGTTCAAATCTCCCCAAGATTTCTGTCCTTACCTCCGTTTCTCACCCTTACTACCTAAGAAATTCAACTTTGATTATACCTCCTCCTGCTTCTTCCGCTTCTAAACGATCTTTTTTTGCTTCGAGGCATAGCTTTTTTTGGAATAATTTGCCGATTGATATTCGGCGTTGACTAGTCCTTGGTAATTCAAGCGAAGACCGCACATTTATCTTCTTACGAAATCTATTAACCTTTGGTTTTCCTCCTCGTTTCCGGGCAGCTTTCTCCACGATCGCGAGAAAGGACCACCGGGAATTAAGTATGCCTTCTTAAAACTACCTTCATCTGACTCGTGTCCCCCGGAATCAGGACGCAGTCTTGACGGCTCTCGTTTCGCTAGTCATCAACCATCATCAGGGCCTTATATTTAGTCACATCTTAGACGTCCCCAACGATGGTCTTGTAGATTTGACGGACTTTTGGATCTCATACGGCGGTGCCCATCACGATCATAAACTGGTGGGTTCCCTATGTTCTATTATGCCGCACCGGTTTGGCAACCCGAGTGTAGTGCGGAAACCCGGATATACCAGTAATGTTTTGTTAATACCTATTGTTCTACTACACGCTCAGCTTCGACTGAGTTTGCTTCCAAGCCCCCCCCCCCCCGAACTAACAGAGGCAGTGGGTACCAGAATACATAGTCAGAATATAGATAACGATGTGGCTCATCTGTGTGTGCCCTTGAATTTCACCTTCTGCATGACACTGCTATATTCATTTTTTTGGAATCTAACAAATTCGCTTCTTAACAGTTACATTCGTCTTATAGCTATAGACTTCGGATACTGTTTGTTAAACCAACTATTTCTAGTACTTCGTGTTATCAAATTTTAGGTTTATTGATGAGGCCCATTGCGCCTGAAATACACAAATTATTTTTTTCATTACTCTCATGTCAAAGTTATCATCAAAATTAGGCTTTTGGGAAATTTTTTCAGCTATCATTTCACTTCTATCGATTAAAGTGCACAATTTATCGGAGTGCCTTCGCGCAAAGTCACTTAAGTCTCGGGAATTGTAAGGTTGTGCAATGCAGCCCTGCAGGAGGGAAAAACATTCGCCAGTGCCTGTATTTGAACTCCCGACGTCACCGCACCAGAGAGAAAAAGTCGGTTTACCACCCGGATGTGAACCTCCAACCCCTCGCGTAGAAATCGAGCGCTTACCTCAGGCAGCCAGGTTGCTTGACTGAGTCGGTAGTCTGCCATGGACAGAGGAAACGGTCAACCCACAGGCTTCTCGGTGAACGAAGAAGCGCTCTTGGACTTCCACAAAAAGACCAACCAAGCCACACGGCTAATGTAGGTGGGCCGAGCTTAAGCACGATCCAATCAAAAAGAGCATCTCCGAAGGCTAACATTGACATGAGGGCGTCAGTATGCGCAGAACCTGAGAGTAACTCGGTCCTTAAACACCTTAGTGAAGCAGAAGAGGACGACAGTCGGAAGGCGAGTTTCACTCGTATAAACTGCATAGTCATAAAAGGTATGCCGGAAGCTACTTCTGATACCCCGAAGTCAAGAACTGAAGAGGACACGAAGTTATTTAAAAAATATCTGAAATCCCTCCTAAAGGGTGAGGAGGAAGTCGAAGTTCTAAAGACATTCCGAATGGGCCGTATAACAGAATCAATAGATGAGCAACGCCAACTAAGACCGTTAAAGTTTGTCCTTAAGTGTGAGGACGAGTTCCAGCTATTGTTAAGCAGGCAACCAATACCCAGATACTCCCACCCAACGGGTTTTATTCAGCGGGATTTTTCCCCGCGGAGCGAGAGAAATGGAGCTTGCTCAAAGTAGTACTCCACAGGAGATGCGAACTCGGTGAGAGCAATCTCCGAATTCTGAACGGGGAGATCATACATGTCCAAAAGTCACTTCTCTGGAAAAAGCCGATTACACTAACAGCCTAATCGGGATGGACAACAGTACGTTTTCATCAGCACCGACAGCTCCCTGCATACAATCTCCCGCAAGAGGCACCCACATGAATAAAGTGGTGACAAAATCTAAGTTGAGCTTTTGTTGCACTAATGCCCAAAGTCTTCCCTCAAATATTAATGAATTCAAGGCAGTACTTTTGGAGTGGAAACCTGATGTAGTTGTCATAACGGAAACATGGCTACAAACAGAAATCGCGGATTCGGAGATTTCGATCCTAGAATACCAGCTTTTCCGCGAAGACCACCAAAACCGACAAGGTGGTGGGGTTGCTGTGTGCGTCAAAACTGAAACTCTGTTGTCGAAATAGAACGTATTCTAGCCATGGAGTGGGAATCCGTCTGGTTAAAGATCAAGAAGGCCAATTCACAGAACCTGAAATTCCTGGCCGCATACCAGTCACCAAACATTCCAATTAGAGCCGATGACTCGCTCCTTGGTTTGGTGAAGGAAGCTGCTAGCCACCAGGATTTTCTTATTGTTGGCACCTTTAACGCACCTGCAATAGACTCGGACAACCTGACAGTGGAGGGGAGGTCAACTTCATTTAGTTCCAAATTAATGGATCTCATGATTGACCTCTCTTTGGTACAGAACGTTAAAGGACTTACCAGCTTTCGAGAAAACCAGCGAACTAATTGTTTGGATCTCATTTTTACCAATGATTTATCCTACAAAGATGAAGTGCATTCAAGAGCTCCGCTCGGTAAGAATGATCACATGAAGCTAATGTGGGATTGCTCACTCCATTCTTAATGTCTGAGGAAAACAGAGGACCAGCTGAATATATGAAAGGCAGACCTTAATTTAATGAAGGATGCATTTTCGTCCGTTAATTGGAATTGTCTGATCAAAGGGTATCCGGAGGAAGATTGAAAATCACTCAAGGGGATTGCCTTAGGTCTGATTAAGCACATTTGTCATGTGAAGGTACACAAGACGACTAGTCGCCATGCCTGGTTGATGAGATACCTAAACAGGCAATTTAAGAAAAAAATAGGAAATGAAAGTTATTCAAGGAAACTGGGTCACCAGTAAACCTCAAGGAATTCCGACACCAACGAGATATGGTAAAAAATTGATTCGTCAGGCCCAGAAAAACTATGAATCAAGAATCCTCCAACAGGCCATAGAAAAGCCGAAAATTTTATTCCGTTTTATTAACAGACGATAAAAAAACAAGGATCCAGTCAAAGTACTTAAAGATGATAAAGGCCGGAAATTCGTTGAGAATGACGAGAAAGCCGAGTACTGTAGCCGGTTCTTTGCCTCGGTATTCACTAGGGAAAGCGGCTTCATTTTGATAATGCAAAGAGTGCTGTTGTAAACGCCGGTCCGGCAATTCAATCTCTATTATTCCCAAAATCTTTAGTTAAGAGAGTTAAGGCCTCAAAGAAGCAAAGTCATCCGGTCCAGACAATATACCAGCCAAGTTCTTGAAAGAATTGACAAGTGAGCGCTCAGAGCCCATAGCACATATCTTTCGTTCTTGATGGCTATTCTCCAAACTTCCAACCAAATTACCCACCTCCAAATTTTTATTACTAAATAAAGATAATCCTAGTTCAATTACTCAAGCAACACTAGATATCATCTTGCAAGATCTGTTTTTAATAATATGGCTCAACTTAGAGGTATTGCGTTCGAGCTGAAGCCGGATGTTATCTGCATTACATAGTCGTGGACCCATCCACTTATTTCCGATGCTTAAATCATAAAAGACGAGTATCATTTCTACCGCCAAGACCGCCCTACTAAGCGTGGTGGCGGTTGTCTTCTCTATATTAAGGCTATTTTTAAGCATTTCCCTTTCGACCTAGATGTTGAGTCATTCTCGGGCAATTGCTGCTTTGCATCTATTATCCTTTATCCTCGTAAAAAGGCGATTATCGGATGCATTTATAGTCCCCCGAACGCATTATTGGAAGAGGATGAAAAGCTTTGCGAAATATTTAGGCTGATTTCGAAGTCCACCTTTGAGGCTAAATTTATTGCTGGGGTTTCAACATTCCCGAAATTGATTGGTCATTGAACTGTTGTCCATCCAGATTTCAGCCCTTCCTAGATACCATCAAATTTTTAAACTGGTCTCAGTTGGTCTGTTCCCCAACAAGGGATCACCATATTTTAGATTTAATTTTCACGAATGACATTTCCCCTTTTTTCGTTGACTACAATCAGACCCTCTTCCCAAGTGACCATACTTTAATCCATTGTTGTCTTCCGCTTGCCTCTACGAAAAAGGCTAGCACCATTCGTACCTACCGTGCATTTTACTTAGCTGATATTAATTAAATTACCAACTTCATGGACTTACTAGACTGGCAGGAGCTTTCCTCCATGAGCACTGTTACAATTCTCTGTGACTTAATGACGGCAATTTCAAATAGCATTTTGGAATTTGTGCTGATCAAAAATGTTAAGCCTTATATTTCGGACCCCACCGTTCCTCATTTTCTTTTGTCTAGACTAAAGAAATTGCAAAGACGGTTGAAAGATCAGTCTACTAGATCATTATCTGTGCACCACAGAATCGCAGAGCTTGTCAAATTAGCGTCTAAGATTCGTCTTGCACGTGAAAACAGAGGGAATCTTGCGCACTCAGCGAGTTAAACTCTGCAAAATCTATTGCCCAACTGTTCAGTCGTCGGTCCTCCGCTAAACGAGGTCACGAAATCCCCGCCTTTACTGAATGATAATAAAACCTTTGTGCAAGATGAGTCTGAGAAGGTTGAACTATTCAATGCATTCTTTGCAAAGCACCTTACGACGGAATCTGAACCGGTCCCGTCGTTTCAGCCATGCTCTGTCAATACTATCAGTACCACAGATTTCTCCATAGAAGGAATTCGTAAGCATATTATCCGTCTAAAAAACTCGCACTCCTCGGGAACTGACAGCCTTCCAAATTCACTTATCAAGAGAGTTTTCAGCTTCCCCCGATTGCTTAGTCATCTATTCTCAGCTTACCTTCCAAACAGTTTCTTTCCTAACTCATGGAAGATATCTATTATTGTTCCAGTCTTCAAGTCAGGATCTCGCTCGGACCTAAATAACTACCGAGGTGTTCATAAACCCCAGCCCTAGCCAAACTTTTGGAAAAGATAATTTTTAATCATATTCTCGATTTTGTGTAGAAAATAAACTATTAAACGCCTCACAACATGGATTTCTACCTGAAAGATCATGCGAAACCTGTCACTTGGCATCCCTTAACCTGGTTACTTCACTTCGCAATGAACAGCAATCAGTCATCGTGATTTACTTTGACCTTAGTAAAGCTTTTGACAACGTGCCGCATAGGCACCTTTTAGTGAAAGTGGAAGCCCTAGGCATCAGGCCTCCCCTCCCCGATTTTATTGCCTCCTACCTGTCTAACCGCAACCAGAAGGTCTGTGTAGGTAATGGCTACTCGATGCCTCAGCCGCTCACGCGTGGTGTTTTTCAAGGCACGGTTTTAGGTCCCCTCCTTTTCATTCTTTACATAAATGACATTTCAACAGTGATAAATTATTCGAAAAAATTTCATTTATGCTGATGATCTTAAGTGTATTTACTCATTTTCTAAGGACACTGCCAGTAGTTGTGTTGATAAAGTTAACGCAGACTTGCGTACCCTCTCAAGTTGGAGCGCTGCATGGAAGATGGAGTTTTCTCCAGCCAAATGTAGTTTTATGTGTTTTGGTCCCACAAGGCTTCCTGGACCCATTATCTTCCAAAATAGCCCACTTTTAGAAAGATCTACGATAAAGTATTTGGGTCTTACTTAAACGAATAAGCTTGCATTATCACCTCATGCAGATCGAATTTCTGCCAAGGCCGCACAGATATGTGGGTTGATATCGCATATTGTTTTCCTTCCAGAAATGAAGTTAAAACTATACCGCATGTTTGTTCTTCCTATACTAGAATACTGCTGTCCGCTTTTCGGTCTCATGACCCAGAATGACCGTAGTAAAATTGAAAAGGTTCAGCGAGTTTTCACTCGTAAAATATTTTCTGTTTCTGGGTCTGATATGCGTTATACAGATAGATGTCAGTTAGAAAACATTAAATTTCTTTGGGTAAGAAGACTCGAAGCTGGTCTATGCTTTCTGTTTCGCGTTAACAATAGTCCTAATCTCCCACAAATTAACGCCCTCCTTCCGGTAGACCGACCTTACGCCACTCGTAACTCTTCCATGATAATTTTACCACCTCTTAGCTCCACATCTAACCGTTCTCGCTTTTTTAACTCCAAATATGCTTTTATTTTGAACAATCTTCCACTCAATATTAGGCTGTCTTCTACACTATCGATTTTTAAAGGCAAATTACAAAAGCATTTAAATTTAGAGGAAATAAAGTCGTTGCTGTCTGTTTCCTTTCCAAACACGCAAGTTGTAGATTTTGAAAAGGGTTCTCCTGGCATTTGAAGCAGAGTCAAGCAACACTTCCAAAAACTGCGAACTATTCTCCGTTTTTGCAACCTTTGCTGTAGTCTTTGAGGTCGCTATTAATGGCTATTGCAAACTTTTCGATGATCTCTGGAGTCAGGTGGGTAGCATCTTGGTGATGCTGCCTTGACTTCTACTGTCTTCTCCTGTTGTCTCGGATGACCCCTTCTTAACTCAACGATATATTATTTTTTCCCATGCCCATAAACGTCCCGAACCCTCAACATCAGATCCCAATCCAACCACATCAAACCCTGTTACCTATAAAGGCAGTTTTTTATCCTATAGTATTTTGGAAATCAGTGACCCGCTGAACCCATCCACCGATTTAGGAGTTTTTTTCTGCCAATGACAATTATTTTATAAGAGTTCACTGTTTATCACTATTATTTTTATTTTCACGATAGCACCAAGTTTGTAACGACAGGGCCCCTTGGGCCTTAAACATACAAATTATTATTATTATTTGAATAAGGGAAACCATCATCCGAATGGAAAACGGCGAATATTTATCCGATAAACAAGGCTGGAGCCCAAACGAAGGTCAACAATTACCGGCCCATCAGCCTAACTTGCATTTGCTGTAAGGTGATGCAAACGATAATTAATAATTGAAAACAGGCAATAACAGCAGAATTCATCGATATCAACAAATTCTGAGACAGCTCATCAGCTGATTCTTGTCGTTGCATCAGAATGTAAACGAAGACACAAACAGGAGTGGTGAATCTCACAGAATTACTGGTAACAGCAAGGAACCTGAGTCAGTTTAAACTTTAATCAATAATGGACGGAAACATAAAGTCAATATATGGGGAGTAGTGGATGAGGGAAGTTAACGAAAAACACGTGGAAAATTAAATTTTATGGCCAATCACCAGGGCAGTTGGCGGTTGTCGACATTATCAAGCTGCTGGTATAGGTCAGGTTTTTCCCACCGTATGCATGCAGCTTCTAAATAGCGCAGGATTCGGTTTGTTCGGGCCCGAACAAGTACTCGAAACGCTGTTTTAACGTCGACAGACTGACCGCTGTCTTATAGATGCTTGGTTAAGGAGGCCCTTACTATTCTGTCTTCTAGCTTCAAGAGTCGATTTGGCAAGTGCTCAGCGGCCCTGGCTGCGAGTTGCCTTTGCGTGCGCCCAATGAATTTGCATCCGCAATTACATGTGAATTCGTAAACACAATTGGAGGTGGCGTGCAATGCCACTGCATCCTTTGCCCGTTTTAATGGAATACTTTTAATAAGTTGCATATTAATAAGTTGTATATTTCAGGCCCAATGGGCCTCATCAATAAACCTAAAATTCGATAACACGAAGTACTAGCAATAATTGGTTTAAAAAACAGTATCCGTAGTCTATAGCTATAAGACGAGTGTAACTGCTAAGAAGCGAATTTGTTAGATTCCAAAAAAATGAATATAGCAGTGTCATGCAGAAGGTGAAATTCAAGGGCACACACAGATGAGCCACATCGTTATCTATATTCTGACTATGGATTCTGGTACCCACTGCCTCTGTTAGTACGGGGGGTTTGGAAAATAACTAACGCGAGTATTTACATTTACTATAGATGCTGAAGTGTCAGCATAATTTGTCGGAGGACAGGCATTCGAAAATGCCATTGAAGTTTGCGAGAAGCTATTCATAGTATTATTAGAGTGAAATAATTGTGGATTGTGGGCCATTTTGTGGATTGGAAAAGTAAAAACATGAGTGTTTACATCTGGTGTTGATGCTGAAATGTTAGTATGGTTCCCATAATTAGGTAAATTACTGATTTTCGCAATTGGCTTCGATTTACAGGGGGCACGTTTAGGTCTATTAGGTTTAGACTCCTTAGCAGGCAAGGTTTGCCCGGAAGGCGACGGAATTTCACTCTAGCCAGGAGTAAGGATTGCGGGTGAGATTTCGGGTGAAATTATCGTTGTCCCTGATCCGGAGGGACGTGTACTTGCGTCGGCCTCAAGAGTAAGGATTGTGAGCGAGGTTTCGGGTAAACTTAACGTTGTCGCTGATCCGGAGGGACGTGAACTTGCGTCGACCTCAGATACCACATTTGGAATAGTAGGGGTAGGAGTGGGTTTAGTTTTTGCAGATGCAGGCGAAATCCTACGTCCCATGGATGTTTTATCCCTACATATAAAAAGCTTCTGTTTTTTCAGGTATTGAGCTGAACGCTCATGCTGAAAGAAGAGGTTGTTAACTTCTATCGCCGAAAAAAGTTTGACCGAAATCAGCGGATTTTTGCTTCACGAGGACGATCTTTTAGCTTCTGCGACGTTACAGTTAAAGCCACACGAGTAAAGGAATTGACAGGCGACGTCTAGCGGAATTTTACTGTTTGGAACATTCTTTAAAAGAAAATTATAACTACGAATGCGAGAGAATACTCGTATTCCAGGAATTTCTATTAGTAAAGGAGACATATGGTCGAACACTGGATCAAAATTTATTTTTTCCTGAGCTTTCGAGCTCTTACAAGAGCCCATCGTCAGAGGTGAAACAGCAACAAATGTGGAAGTTACTTGGGGCGTGTGTACAATAACTAAAATTTTGAACGTGCAGAAAATCAATAATTGTGTGTGCTGCCGACTTGCCACTGAGGGCTGTGCTAGCCAGTGCCAGTAGGCAAGATCGAAAAGTTGTGTGGAAATATTTACAGAAATAGAATCGTCAACAAAGCAAGTAATAAGTATGGTGGGAGGGATGATCAATTAAAAAGTCATAGGAGAAGGGAAGGAGGATGAGAAGCGAGGGATTATGTAGGCTTGGGCGCCAAATGGCCACGTCATCATCGAAAGTGGGATGATTATGGAGGATTTTGGCCCAATTTATTACGGTGGGCGTCTGGATGTGATCGTTTGCAATAGCGTAAGGCCCTGTACGCTGGCGCCAATTCGACACATCTGTTGACCGAATTCTCATCCTCCTTCCCTTCTCCTATGACTTTTTAATTGATCATCCCTCCCACCATACTTATTACTTGCTTTGTTGACGATTCTATTTCTGTAAATATTTCCACACAACTTTTCGATCTTGCCTACTGGCACTGGCTAGCACAGCCCTCAGTGGCAAGTCGGCAGCACACACAATTATTGATTTTCTGCACGTTCAAAATTTTAGTTATTGTACACACGCCCCAAGTAACTTCCACATTTGTTGCTGTTTCACCTCTGATGATGGGCTCTTGTAAGAGCTCGAAAGCTCAGGAAAAAATAAATTTTGTTCCAGTTATCGACCATATGCCTCCTTTACCAAAATTATAACTTCTTTTTTTGCCGGTCACAGGTCTCAGTAAACACCAAATCGATGAAGGGCTCTTAATTCTCACATTGCTGAGAAGTGAGCGAAGAGACATTTTCATCAAAGATGGTACTGAGAACCGTAAGCAAACATCCATATTGAGACATGAAATTATTAAAAGTGTCCAAAGCATCAAGATTCCGTTTTTTCATATTTAAGATGGGTTGATCTTGGAAAAGTTTAACACCAAGAGGGTCGTTAAGGGGGGATTTTCGTCTAAAAACTGACTGTGATTTCATATTGAAGTATAAATATCAGAAGGATATGCAGTAAGATATATTTTTAAGCAAGGCAATGCAAGAAAGTTTCTCTTATACAGAAAATAAAATTGACGAATCTACGCTGGATGAAAACTAACTCGATTGATATTGCAACAAGTGTAAACTGAATCTTGTTGGAAGAACTTAAGAAGACTTATTTTGCAGCATTGTAGTTCCTTTCTATCGTACAGCGTAATCATCGCTTGATTGTGTTGGAAATGTCGTCATTTTTGAATGGTAAGGATATCATGACGGGCTTTTTTGGAACTGACCGTTCCAGAAATTTTGGCCGTAGGGGATTGCTGTACTTTTGAGTAAAGCGTGCCGTCTAGCCACAGTTGAGTAGGGCTGAGTTAAGACGAGAAAGCTCTTCTGTTAGAGTCTCACTAGAGCAAATGTTCCTTGCTCGTCGAAAGAGGTTATGTATCAGATTACGCTTCCACTGAATTGACAGGAAGCTCATTAAGTGTAGATATTGCCCTTTCCAGGTCTTTTTGTGGAAAACCGAGCGCCCTATGGAACCATCATCCTCTCTAAACATGAGGACGTCTAGGAAGGGGAGTTTGTTATGCTCTTCTGTTTCCATTGCTAGTATGCGAGAAAATTCTAGGTCCAGATAAAATATTCCTTATATCATCCCCGGATGAGGAATAAGAGGAGACGATTTCTGAGACCAAGGTATATTCAGGCTGACTTTTCAAAAGCTCGCTCGTTTTCATCGTCAGAGCAAGGTCTCTGTATTCCTGTGTGCGTCAGATAGATGTGAACCTCCGTTCGCCCATGCGTCAGTCGATTGCGCCGATCGATTTTCTTGGCTGTTTGAATTGCTCGCGCCGTCGTGAGCTATGTCAAGTCGTTTTTGCGACTCGTGAGCGTTTCCACCCTCTTTGCTCGCGGCTACCGGCTGTCGGCCCTGTTTATCTCTCTCCGCCCAACCTATTGCTCCGGTTTAAGCCGATGTTAGCCTTTTGCGGAGCGATTGGTAGGCGGGATGAAGATCCATGGCCCTGTTTAGTGTGCCAGTCGAGGACCAATTTTCTAGCAGCAGTCTGGCCATCTTGTCGGTGGCCCGGCCTTTTATTGGAGTGGTCATCATTAACCGAAAGGACTGTATTAGAAAACGGAATCCATTTTAAGCGATCAGAGCAAATATCGTCTAGAGACGTCAGGTAAAGAGGAAACTAAAGCAATAGAAAACTCTGCCTGTAAACGGATTAAACAATTGTTAGAAGATAATCTTATTGACTCCTCAACTGCGCTGTCCCTAAAGCCCAGATGTATGTATATCCCTAGACTAAACGGACTCCCAAAGGCCCCAAAAAGGATATACCTTAACGACTTATTCTCTTTATGTCCAATTCCCCCCAACATAGATTAGTACAGTGGCTTGTTCAGGAAATAAATCCCATTCGATAATGGTTCTCCAATTACACTACGAAGGACATTTTTCAATTTATCGAGGTTGGTCCAAATTTTAAGACAAGGTGGAAGATTTCTATAAATTGATCTATTTACAATAAGAAAGGCTTTTAGTCTTTGTATTTATTATGCACATCTTCTCTATTAGATCTTTATATTTGGAATCCACGAATTTCTCAAACTGACTAATTCTACTAAATGTCCTCAACGCAACTGCAATGTCACATGTCAGATGAAAGCCGTCCAGTGCTAAGGATGTTCCAGCTGGTTCCACATTGCTTGTTTAGCTGTGACCGCCAAACAGTACGAAGTTCTCAAAGAATTCGATGTTCAATGCTTCGTCATCTATTGTGAGCCATGTAGAACCCAATCTGCACTCCATCTTTCCACTATCCATGCCGGCACAGTCCAAGCAATTGTGGACGATGAGACAGTTGTACCTATTATAGCCCCTTCGGCTGCAGATTCTGCCTTTCCAGATGCTGTTGGCCGGGGTGGCATGACATCTTCCTCTTTGCCTTCAGTTTCTGTAACCAAAAAGCCCACGAGGTCTAGACGACAGAGAGCAACCAACCCATCGGCGCCTGTTCCCGCCCCCGACTCGATTCCAGAGCAGACCCAATCAACTAGTGTGCCGAAGCGCACAAACCCCCCGGTTTTTGCTGCAGCTCACACACCTCTGTCGGTGCAACGACCAACTGCTGAAGTGAGACAACGTGACAGGTGTCTGAGCATGTTCAACTTTCCTGACGCGAAAGAAAACGATGCCACCTCTCGATTAAACTTTGACAAAGTTTCGATCGATCCCATTTTACAACGGCTGTTGGAGAATGCTGGTGAGGAAATCGCAGTTAAACAAATGATGTGAATCGGTGCCAAATCAGAAAGCCGCCCACGTCCGCTAAAGCTTATATTCGAGTCATCTCTTATTGCTAAAAAATGGCTGTCAAGATTTTAAAAGCTCAAGACCCTACCAGTATCAGTAAAACCCGACCTTTCACCCGAAGAACGAGAAAAACGCCGCACGGCCGTCAAAGAGCTAAAGCGTCGGACACTCACCGGCGAAATGGACTTGATAATCTGAAACTTTCGGGTTATGAGGAGACGCCGTCTCCTCACTGCACCATTGATCGTGAGGTTGTTAGACAACTCAGTTGAACGGCCTCCTTTATTGGTTTAATTAATGCCAGAAGCTTGCTTCCCAAGCTCGCCGAGCTCTCCCATTTGGTTAATAACCAAAGGCCGTTCTTTTTTGGAATTATGGAAACTTGGCTCCATCCTGATATTGGTGACGCTGAAGTTCACATTCCTGGCTACAACGTTTACCGAACTGATAGAGCCGGTCCTGCGTATGGTGGGGTCGCATTGTACGTGAGACAGGATCTCCAAAGCAAGATTATCCGAAGTCTTGGAGGTGAAGGCCTCGTTGAACAACTCTGGGTGTCAGTCTCCAGCTCCCGCGAATCACTTGCAATGGTGGGTGTTGTGTACGGGAGTCCTAGCACTACGAATCTGGCCTGACTCGAGACGTTCACTGAAAACGCATCATCTTCTCATGTTTGTATTTTCGGCGACTTCAACCTTCCTTCGGTTAATTGGTCTATGGCACCTCCAGTATCCACACCTCCAAACTGTCCAAACAACGCTTTTCTTGATGTTGTTTCGGTCAATGGTCTCATGCAAAATATCCTGTCGCCTACGCAGATATCAGATTCTTCGTCATCGTGTTTGGATTTAATCTTAACTAACCAGCATGATGAAATTTTGAATGTCACCATCTCGAACCCTTTGGCCACTGATGATCATTGCATCGTTTCCGCGCACTATCTGCTTTCATGACCAACAGTTAGACCCCGGAGACCACCACGGCCAAATGTTTGGCGTACGGACTTTAACGGCGCGCGTCAAGCTGCTCCACTTTTAGTATGGGAGTTGCCTACCGCTGCCTCTGTAAAGTAAAAATGGGCACTGTATAAATCTAACGTTACTGCACTTGTCGCGGAGTTTACTCCAATGTCTGTTCCTGGCTCGTCCCGGCTATTTCTATCCTGGATCGGCTGAACAGCACAAGGCTTATTGCGCAGGCGCGACCGAGCGTGGAAAGCGTTTAGTTTACTCGGTACGCAATCTGCATTTGACCGCTATGAACGAGTGCATAATGAATGCCATGTCATTATAAGGCAAGGTAAAAGGGATTACGAAGATACCATACTGGAAGTCTCTGACTCTTAGCCAAAGCGGTTCCACGCCTTTATCAACCGTCGTCGCAGAGCTCAACCTGGAATCCCAGAGCTTATTGCAGTGGATGGTCAGTGCATGCTATCGGACAGGGAAAAAACGCAGGCCTTGGCATCACAATACCGGGGTGTATATGCTAACCAGCAGCAAACAATAACACCAGTATCTCTCCCATCTCAGAGCCCTGAGATTTTAACGGACATCGAGTTCTTGGTAGAAAACGTTATCCGTATTTTGACTGCACTTAAATCGTCGACCTCACCTGGACCCGACAATTTGCACCCACTTATACTGAAGCATCTGGCAGATATCATTGCTCCACTTGTTCTGGATATTTTTCAAACCGTTATCAGTACGAGCACTCTTCCTCAAGATTGGAAGTTTGGTATCGTGAAGCAGTTTTATAAATCCGGGAATAAATCGCTTTCCTCCAATTAAAGGCCAGTAACTCTCACGTCAGTTTTAGTAAAGGTTCTCGAAACTCTCATTAAACAAGAGATCGACAATTTCCTGGACCAAACCAACGGTTGGATTCAAGAGCAACACGGTTTCACGTGCGGAAAATCTTTTGCCACAAACCTGTTATTTGCGCGTGAGTCTTGGGCCGAATCGAAAAATAGGGGCTGCCCAACGCATGTGGTATTTATCGACTTCATTAAACCGTTTGACCGGGTTTCTCACCAACTGATCGTAAACAAGTTAGCAACCCTTGGTATTGGTGGCAACATTCTGAACTGGATCCGGTAATATTTGAGTGATAGGACTTAAGGTGTCAGTGTCGGAGGTTTATTGTCTCCTGCCGAGGTCGCATCATCTGGGGTTCCTCAAGGATCCATTCTTGGCCCCACCTTGTTCTCCATCTACGTTCAGGATCTGAAAAAATGCCTTTCCTCTCCGTTCGTAATGTACGCCGATGACCTGCAAATATGGCGTAATATCACAGGTGCCAACGACATAATCGCCCTGCAACAGGACTTTATCCAGTAAGCCTCTTGGGTTTAAAGTTACCAATTGCCGGTCAATGCTGAAAAATCGGCGTTCATGACAATTGGATCTACTGAGGTCGTCTCACCATGCTCACTCATTGGTGTCCCACTCCAACATGTCACGGAATTCCGCGACCTCGGAGTCATGATGCAAGAGAATTTGAAAACAAACTGTCACAGCCAAAATTCGTGCGACTGGGCTTCGGTGCTTATGGATGTTAAGAAGGACTCTCTCTTTGTGGTCTCCCGTCATATTTGAAAAGCTGTTTTCCATCTATGTTCGGCCTGTCATCGACCTCATGGGCCCGGGCTACTTTCCTTCTACGCAGGAGAAATGCTCGCACTTGAATTTGTGCAACGAATGGGTTCTAGGATGGTCCCACAACTCCGCGGACTTCCCTATGAAGCATATCTTCGCAGTTTAAAATTGTTTTACTTGGAGTATCGGCGACGTCAAGGGGATCTTATTTTTCTGTTCCGCTTAGTTGTGCTTAAACACTACCCAGAGTTGGATTGGATCATTATTCGAAATGACGACTCTCACACCCGAGGCCACTCCTTTCGCCTAGTCCAGCAACGTTCAGACCATATGCTTCAGAATTATCGTTTTCCCGTCGGGTCATCAAAGACTGGAACTCCCTGAGTGACGATATTGTCCAAGCAATATCGGTTCCCAGTTTCGAAAGACGCCTTGATGCCTTTTTCTAATGGCCGTGGATGACAACTACTCAACCAGTCAGCGGTCCCCACTTCCCTTCGAGGACCACCGTCCTGTTTGAGTTTATTTTTCTGTCTTGAACTATCTTTGAATAGACTCCTCCGGGCCATGGGCCTCTTGTCTTAAATATATTGAAATTGAATTGAGGACGTCAAGCCTCAAAAAGTTACTGATAAATTTATGATTTCACTAGACGTCGAATCACTATTTAAAAATGTACCACTGGACGAGACAATCGACATTAGTTGTGTCCGCGCGTCCAAAACACGCCTGTCACCTGCAATACTGTGCCAATTTATGTTCCTCTGCACAAAAAATGTTCAATTTCTATATAGTATACAACTTTACAGGCAAATTGACAGAGTAGCGATGGGAAGTCCGCTAGGGCTCACATTGGCAGATGTTTCTATGAGTCACCTAGAAGAAAAAGCGTCTTCAAGACTTAAAAAGACAATCTTATGCAGACAATATGTGGATGACATATTCACAATTGTTGGTTCCAATGAAGTTTCCGATGACATCCTCAAATTTTTAAACACTACATCCTAAAATTTAATTTGCAATGGAAACAGAATAGTATAACACACTCCCCTTCCTAGACGTCCTCATGTTTAGAGAGGATGATAGTTCCATTGGGCGCTCGGTTTTCCACAAAAAGACCTGGAAAGGGCAATATCCAATTTAGTAAATTGCCCCTCATCCCGGATTCGCCAACCTTGTAGAGTAGCCGTTGGTGAGGGATACTATCGAATGCTTTTTTGAATAATAATAATAAGTTGTATATTTCAGGTCCATTGGACCTCATCTATGTAAACGACATCCACGGTGGTATTCTCGTCTAATGACCTGGATCACTGCTCCATAGAATAAAGTATATTGGTCAGGCAGGAGTTTTTTACTAGAAACCCGTGTTGGGCACCGTCAAAGAAGTCTTTTTCTTCGAGGAACTTCATGGTGGCCATTTTCATACTCCGTTCCATAACTTTACAACAGATGCAAGTTAGGCTCACTGGTCGATAGTTGTACGCGCTGGTTCTGGATTCAACCTTGTGAATAGGGTATATGTTCGCAACTTTCCAATGGGATGGGAGGAGGCCTCGATCAAAGGGCAACTGAAAAATGTGCGTAAGAGGTCTGGAAAGTTCCGAAGCCAACTCTTGCAGTACTTTTGCTGGTATTTTGTCTGGACCCGGATATTTAGCTTCATTGAGCGCAAGAAGTTCATTCCTCACATCCTTTTCTGTGAAATGTTGGTCTTCCATGATTCTGCCATTACACTCTGCATGGAAGTCTGTCGGATTAAAATGCAGTTCCTCAGTGAAAACAGATGCAAAAAAATTGCTAAGGTAATCTGCCTTTTCGGGGTCGTCTTTAATTTCTTCACTATATTCACCCTTTAGTACTGCAACTGTGTCTTTGTTTTTTTAGCCTGCTATAAATATAACTGTAGAGCAATCTTGGCTTAGGTACGGCTCGCTCTATAATTTTAGTTTCATAGTCTTTGCGCGCATTTCGAATCCTAGACCTAATCTCGTTCTGCTTTTGGCGGAATTCATCGTAGTGTGAAAGTTTGCGTGTTGCTGCGTACTTTCTCCAAAGTTTTTTCTTGCGGTTTATTTGGCTCTGAAGATCTTGCGTTAACCAGGTGGACCTGCTCGCCTTTTGAAGTTTTTTCGGCGGGCAGTTTCGATACATAACGTCAGATATAAGATCCCTGAGTGTGTTCCATTCGGCATCCAGGCTAGCGGTGAGTAGGTCGTACCAATCTATTACTGCTAGTTCACTTCGCATTGCTGTGTAATTTCCGCGCCAGAAGTCTTACCGAACCTGCGTATTTTTCGGTGGACTGGTGTCTGAAGCATATTCCCACAGGATCATGATATGATCACTCTTGCCAAGAGGCGCGATTGGCCTAATTTCGTTTGTATCAATCGGGTCTTTCGATAACACGAGGTCCAAACAGTTCGCTGTTTGTGCTGCTTTTATTCTCGTTGGGAATCCAACATTCCGCACGAGATAGGTCCCCCGTTAGAGTCTGAAGCTAAAAGACTCATGAGAACCTTTAACTGATAGCTCATCCCAGTTGATCAGTGGGGCGTTAAAATCCCCATTGATCAGTGCGTTTCCATTTTGAGCCAGTTCACGCATTAGTCCGAACATGGTCTCGACACTTTCTGGAGATTGGTTTGGCGGTCTATAGACAGTCATGAAATGTACATAAAGTGGGTGCACAACGCGATTTCAGTTTAAGCCATAGCGCTTCACAATCATAAGAGGAACTAATTTTGCGTTCTGACGCAAAGATGCCCTTCTTGAACAACACTGTTATTCTACCTTCCCTCCTATGTATCCGGTCCCGACGAAAAACTTGGTACTCTTCGGGTACAAGCTCGGCAACCATTACGTTGGCCTGTAGCCAAGACTCTGTAATGGATATGACATCGGGCTGTAGGTCATCTATACAAACTTTTAGCTCGTCCATCTTCTGAAGCAAACTCTGTGCGTTTGTATAAAGAAAGTGCAGCCTCGCCAGCATAGAGTTCTGAGCGATTTATGGGTCGAGGTAGGCGGAAGGTTTTTGCGGATTAGCTACCTCATTGCATGAGTTTTGGCCAAATTTTGTCTGTAAAACTCAGCGTTATTGGCTGTCTCCAGAGGAATGATGTCTGGGCGGGGCTGATTTCGCCGTTCATTATTCGCAGGTTCCTCTCGCCTGCATTAAATCTCCTGTGGAGATCAGTTTTCAGTGCCCTCCACTTCTCCCTCTCGACCGGCGAGTTCTCCCGCAGAAAAAACCGTTAGGTACTTGTTCCGTAGTTGCTATTTTCTGTTCAACAGTAGCTTCGCTTGTTCTTCGTGCTTGGGTATAAATTTTATTGGTCTAGGTTGACCCAAGTCCGTATATGGACACTTTTCAGGCCCATCCTGAATGCTTTTAGGACGGGGACCACCATTTCTTCATTTTTCCTGTAGGAGAAGTTTAACGTATCCGCGGAATAAGTCCATATCGTGGTCAATTCTCTTCCTTGGGGTCTCCGAAGTAGTTATGCGCTGAGAAACGGCTTGGGATAACTGGATAAATTAAAGTTAAGAAGTCACGTGACCAACAAGGTAATCGACTATCTGATCAGTTTATCGATGTTTAATCTTTACTTCTTTGCGTCATCAGGGCAGCTAACTTCAGGCTATATTTTTATGTTATTCGCAGAGATGACAGCTGCGCAATCAAGGTAATTGAAGCAGTCATTAACGTAGATTAGGAAGAGTAATGCGCCCAAAAGTGGGCTTTGTGTTACACCACGTTCTACCTTTGTCTATTACGAGGTTGAGTTTCCAACAACTACGCTCCGTTCTCTGAGAGACAAGAAACTGCTGATGCATTTGAACATTTTCCCTTGAATTCCCACCTCCCAAATCTTCTGTTAAAAAGCATGTGCGGTATACTATCGAAGGCCTTCTTGAAGGCGAAAAATATGATAGCAATTGGATGGCCTTTATCTGTGGCCTTTGTCCACTTTCCATGCGAGTAAAAAGCATTCCTGCGGCAAGAACGTCCTGTACGAAAGCTATGCTGACCTTCACATAATATTTTGTTGATTTACAGGAATCCCATTAAATGCTTCCTGTTAATACGCTTCGTTTTTTTGAACGCGATGCAAGTTAGACTTACAGATCGGTAATTTTTGCAACCAAGTCATGAACCTCACTTATAGATCGGGGTGACGTATGCCCACTTCCATTCCCCCGGGAGTTCGCCTTCTTCAAAATGCATTTGGAAGATGACAGATAGAGGTTTGCACATTCGATTGGAGTGATCACGGAATATCAGATGATGCAGTGCTGTCGGTAACTGCGAGTGAGGGTCATGGAGATGCTGAGGGTAGGGCTTACGGTATGGTATGTTATCGAGGGAAGGAAAGGAACACATATCATCTCCACCAACAAAAATTGCACCATCCTCGTCCAAGCAAAAAAGTGACCATGAGTCATTCAGACACCTCTACTGTGTCCATGGTCCATTACAGAGGCACATTCGCTCATGCCACCATTTTTGCATGCTCTATTTCGCATTTGTTATGTGCCTTTTTCATTATATTTAACCATTCATCCTTATGTTGAAGTTTTCGGAAAGAAAATTTGCTGGGAAAGCGCCCATTCCTATGATTACTCTGTTAGCAGACGCCTAACAGATATATAACCTGCGCAAGTGGCGCGTGCACAGCAGGCTATCGATCGGCCTACAGACAGCAAACACAACTTGCAGTCAAAGCAATCGATCATTCAAATTTCCAGCTGAATTTCAGCCGCCCTGTCCCAGCCAATCACGCCGGTAGCCAAAAGATGATTGGCTCGCTGAACCTGGCTCACAGTCGTTTGTTGCCCTAATGTTCTTGGTATCTGGTACACACTCAAGGACTTGCTGTAACGTGTTTGTCTCAGTAGACTCCCTCTCTCCGGCCAGCCGGTCTTCTCTCTCTTCCTCATACGGGTTCTTCGGTTCGGCGTTCGACTTTATTAGCAGCACCAGGCGCGAGTCATAACCAATGTAAACACACATTTAGACGGCGTATGAAAAAGTATATCTAGGAAATATCAAGGAAGATAGAGGTGGCGATATACCTCCACATTCTCGGTAATAAACGGTACATTATTGCATACATATCGAAATGATTGCAAAATCGAAGTGTGTACAATCTTACAAAAAGATCAGCATGTTGACGTCAATGATCATAGGCGTCAAGCTCATGACCGTAAGGCCACATTCACCTAATAATTCAATGGGTGCCTGGATGCGCTCAGGAAGTTATGTAACAGTGCAGATTCAATATTTTTTAATATCGAAATGTTAAATACTAATCTAAGACCTGAATAACCGCCTCTTGTTAAGCATCTCTCTGCAATTCATTCGGCCCGCCAAAGTGCAGACTGGATGGGAAAACGTAAAATGGCAAAGGTATATGCCGTTTTGTACCTTATTTGTATATTTAAAAAATCCATTTAAAATCGACAAGGCTTCTGCAACAAACTTTGACGGCTTGAAGATGTGAGAAAATAAGAACTGTATGTGACAGTACCTATTGCCGTATCGTGACTTTTTCGCTATTCTACCCAGAGCGACCTGATGGCCAAATCTGCTATGAATCGGACATACATATCACGATTTTCAACAGCGAAGGTCCGGCGAGTCGCTGTGTATTTGCTACTATGATTCTCTTGGAAAATCCTGTGTATATTAATTTCGTCCGAATAATTCTGCTCGAATATTCTAACCCCCATAAGTAACTGAATTTAGTCAACTTCCGGTATTCGTGCGGGTTAGAGACCCACACTGAAGCACGAATACTTGATATCCCTATACCGTGCTTGCACCTGATTATACCTAGAATATCTCCGCTAATTCAGACGTTACATTTATCATTAATCATCCCAAATCAGCCTGATAAAACACATAAAAATAACGGAGTATCGCATAATTTAGACTAAGATTTAGTGATGTATAATAAAAATAGTACATTGGAAAGAGCACCCATAAACATAATCTTCTAAGGCATTGAAACCTGGGGTATTGAATAAAGGTCACATTAACCTTTGTCTATTTTATTGCATAATGATAAGGATTCGTCAAAAAAGGATGATGGAGATCCAGCAGCATGACAAGTATTGGCATGCGAGGCGTGCCGAGCAATGACGATGAAGTCCCATCATGAGAATATACTCAGAAGATTGCGCTATGACAACGTTGTCACAGCTGTTTCTAGTCAACGATGATGACAGATGGATAATTAGAAGCAAATCACTAAACGCCTAGATGTTTGCAATACACCATGCCCAAAAGTCTATGTGCAATATCTTAAAACAATTGCAACTCTCTATAATAGATGGAACATCGCTGTTGGACAAACTCAACATCCCCAACTTGTGGATCCTTTTCTTTCAAAATACCCAAAATCGTCCATCCTTAATTAGCAAATACCTGACTAAAATGCTTTCTGATGCAAAATCTAACAGGAGACGGTTAGGATACTAAATCGAGCTGTCCGTAGTAAAAGCTTCGGCACTTAAGCGATTTCTATCACTGTCAACAAGTACCCTTACGGCTCAACTGCCGAAGTGAGACCACTATTCCTCGATCAGGACATGGACAATATCATTAACAGCACGTTGCCTAACACTGCTGTCGAAAACTTCCCGTGCACTCTCTAAGCGTCTTGGTTTTCAAGAATTTTTATCAATTAAGACTGGGACACTAAAGTATTAATTGCTGGCTTAACCGTCAGCAGCTAAAAGCGCTTCAGTCCCAGGTGCTGTCTTGCCAAATTTTCGAATCCAAACCTAGCGGATTACTGAGAAACTACGACAGACACTATCCATTCGAACTACAGGAATCAGAGCAAGACAATCTAACGAAAGTCAAGAAGGCAGACGTGATCGTTTGAGCGTCTGGGGTCATTCGTTGCTCTTTAACATGAAAGAGGTCGGATTTGCCCCTCTTCCGTATTCCCAATGCAGACGCAAACCTCAACTTATTCGTGCAATTTGTATGTACCGATGATCGTCAATACCAGGTGGCTAAAATTGCATGTAGGAAAATTAAATTTTACTAGATGCTGCGCGGACTCACTCCCAGACACTGTCTTAGAAATAAACCAGGAGCGAATGCTTACATTGTTCAACCATTACAGGGTATGCGATCTCGGTAGCGAAAGTAAATGCCAAGCAGGTGCATGCCTAGACATCCGCAACAACCATCAGGAGCTTTTAAACATTCAACAAATAGAATAAGTCCGCAAAAACAGGATAGCCCCCGACAATATGCAGGTTCGCTTACACTGACACTGAATTCAAAGAACCAAAAAAGTATCGGAATAGAGAAATCAGTCATTCTGCATCAAATAAGCCGACAAGGATATTCAGTGATCACCACTTACATCCCACAGATAATTATGCCGACTTAGAGCACAAATTCCACCAAGTTCGCGAATAAAAAGGAAACCGCACCCCGGATCTTCTAATCAAATCAGGCTTTGTGTATAGAACGCCATACCTTAAACAAAGCTACTTTATATACAACTCTCGTACTGACCGTACATATCATGGGTGTAGTGCCAAATGTGGAAACTGAACAGCACTCAACTGTGTTGTCTTCCGAACAACCTAAAACTGTCTCCTACCGACAATCAGGATTTTTGCCTTCAGTATTTCAAAGGAATGATTACTTACTGTGCCCCAAACGAGGCTAAAATACGACCAGCTATACAACACAAAAAATACGGACACCTAACCCCGTCAGATCTCACCCTCCCAGGAAGTACAGACACTGTTTAGAGACGCAAAACAAACTACAATACTTTGGGCAATTTTACGAAGTATGAATAAAGCATAAGCGGTGTTAAAAATGTTAAATGCACCGCCATTATCATCAATACAAATTCACAGCAAACCAAAAATCACTAACACTAGCTGCAACAGTAGTACGGATCAATGGGGTGTGGGGGAGGGTACTGTTTAAACAAGACATAATTTTACAAAATGATTAGACAACCATAATCACAAGTTAAGAGGAAGGTACTGAGGGGAAGGCAATGCTGTTGAGACAATAAAAGTTCGATTGGAAAAGGAACTTTTATGGATGATGGCGGGCATAAAGATCGGCTGCACAGGTCAATATGGACGCAACGTCCGAGTTGGGGTAATTCTACAACAGAACGGCAGTAGGGTGGTCAGATGGGGCCAGCAAACCTAAAAGCATAATCGCAATTGGCTAGCGTAATTTATGAGAGGCGTCCTTGTATGAAGAAAATATTACTTAGCTGTAGCTGTAGCACGAATTATCAGTGGAAAAACCATCTTACGTCACACCCTAGAAGGTAGCATGCTGACTCCCGAAAAAAGCATCTTTACGGCCACACGCATAAACGACAACAGGGAAATGCGGCAAGGATATGGTATGCATTGGAGTTGGGTTTAATGTACACGACTAGCTACATTATTTATGTAAGAAGGCGTTCTTTGGTTAAGTTCTTCCTTGGGTTAAGGTTAGCTTTAAGCTTATGGTACGGGACCTGCGTCTTAAAGTCCACCCACATAATTCACTATTAACAGCAGTCGCGTATGACACGTTCCAAAAAGTACCGGTTACTGGACCCGAGAAGGAAAAGGTAGGAAGGACCGATGATGATGATGAGGATGATGATGATGATGATGATGATGATGATGATGATAATGATGATGATGATGATGATGATGATGCGGGCTTATAAATCTCGTGATGACCAGTTCTGGCTTATTAGATGTCGCCAGCCTTGCCCTTGTCGGTATTCTCCTTCGGCATCCACTACCCAGCTGCGTGTGATTGCTGGCTAACTGTGCATTCGGAGAAGGGATAAGAAGAACGCTCTTCGTAAAACCAAGTTTTACTCATAAACTTTGAAGTTGGAGTCACTATGAGTACACATTGGGCACGAAAATGTTTTCGAAGCTGCCCCATGTTGTAGATGAGGGTTATCGTTTTGTACAAGGTGCTTACGTTCGGTGCCTCATCGCGGCATTCACGGTATTGCCGATGCAGACAAATTACTCATATAACTTCACAGTCACGATAAGAATTACTAATGTAGTCGGATTTTCATCAGACTAAACTTCAGAAGTCAACCCAGTGGATAAAATAGACCGCCGATAATCCTTAGGCCGTAGTGTAGTGCCTGAGGCCAGCTTAACTGAGATTTCATGGCAAACAGTTGTCAGCTGACTTCCGAATTTCAAAAACAGTACTATAGGTTCAACGCTCCCTCGCCATCCGCAGAATTTACTGACCACGGGTGAATAGTGTTTGTTCAAAAGAACACCGCGGTCGGGAGGGGGGAGGGTGGACTCACCTGGACAAGGTGGACAGCGTGAGGGAAGTCACATCGAATGAGGTCATTTCGAAGGAGACTGAAAACAAGAGAAGGGAGGGACATCGGTAAGTATAAACGCTGAATGTTAAAGCACAATTAATTACGGCAAGCCTCAACACCATGGGGCATCGGCTACCAAAGACTCTGTTGTTAGAAACTAGACAAAAAAGTCGAAAATAAAGAAGGCCTCCTACTGGGAGCACCTGCGGTGTTGGAGATATAAATGCTTACTGAAACGTCATTTGTCCATTGACAGAAATCAAACCCGACTGACAGTCTTTTTTCCTGTGACATCCAGATCACCTATACTATGCATGAGCTGTCTGACACTCCAATATTTGTGGAATCCTTGATTCGGCAAATACACGATGCATAAACTCTGTTCGAGTACTTGCTGAACTTCTGTTAATGAATGACCCAGAGGATCGTGGTGGAGACGTGTCAGGCGCCGTCAGCCGCTGTCCAGTTTTAAGAGGCAAAATGCCTGACTACAAGAGCAGATACAGACGAGGATCTACTGAGATCCCGAGGCAATGGCGCGATTTAGAGATAAAATGATATCAGGGAAGAACTGCCTTCCAGATGAAGTCAAAAGCTGCTGTTAGGCTGTGTTAGCTAATCGGTCATACAGCTTCCTGATTCAAATTCGGAATGCGGAAACCGACGCAGTTGTTACGCCAACCTTCAGGAAAATAAACTATGGTCTCAACATTATTGATATCCAGGTTAATCAGTTCTGTTATACCGATATGAACGAAAGAGTCAGCGCGTTTCTCGGCCGCGGATACATATATCAGCATTCTCCCCCAACCAAACCATCGAATACGGTTAGATTAATAGATGCACACTAAAAACCACAATAATTAGGCGTAGGAGAAGGCACAGAACACTATCGGGAGCGCACACCCCATCCAGATTCTAAGTAGCGGACAGAGTCCTCAGCGCGGGCGCATCTGCCCACAGGATCGAGATAAGCACAAATGTCCACATAGCGAGTTTGTGGACGGTTGTGATTGGCTGTTCTCGAGGCTAAATAGGCGCACGTGGTGCCTGCTTGAAAGTCGCGATAAAGTAATTTCTAACCCAACCTGTATGACAAGGACAAAGGGCGCGCGATTAAAATGCTACAAATTAAATTTAACCCTTTTCCCGATTTTAGTCTATTTTGGACTCTGCTCCTCTTGAATTCTACGTGGTTAACTATGCTGTATTGTGGCATGCCACCACAGCCGTAGTGGTTGGTCTACGGTTACTGTTGTAGCCTAAGGATAAAAGTCCACATGAAGTAGGCGGAGAGTGACTTCTTCGAAGTTTTCTCGCCTGCCCTGTTCTACTACGCGACAGACTGAATTTTCAGACCGAACCCACAGGCCCTCCCGGTGTTACAGACAGTTCCAGTCCACACATTGCGGATGTAGACTTCGCTCGTGACATCGCTATGCTGGTGATTTTTTTGCAAAAGTGCAGTTCGCGAATGTCTCGGGTAGATAGACGACCGCCAGAGTTAACACAAACAGAGACTCCTCAAAAAGTAAGATGACGCTTTAGTTTCTGCCATCGATAATGCAGGCCTGCACGCGGTAAACAGTGCAATTGGGCAGCTCCTATTAATAGGATCCGAATTCTCTCCGAAAAGGCCGAGGTAACAAAGAAACCGAGTATTTGATCAGCCAGGAGAGTGCAGTTTACGATTAACTTCGTCGAAGCCTTTGAAATGCATATGAGAACATTATGAAGATTGCACTATTAAGACAATTCTTCTGAATGGTTTTAAGAACCCGAGCGTTTGCTCAGAAAAGAACACCCGCCTGGAAGTATTAGATCGATAGCATTTCTGCTACCTTTACAAAATTTGTCTTTCTGTGGTTTTAAAGGGAGGACTAAACAAGCACTTAGAAAAATAACTTACCTATACCCACTAGCTTACCGACTCAGACATTTCGACCATGTGCCGTCACAGCCCGCTAGGAAAATCGATCAAGATGCCCCTTCACTCAAACCCCCCCTCTTCGAAACACTCTGACAAAAATGTGTACAGGCATATGCCCTACGAAATAAACAACTAACTGCGGTGAGGTGAGGGCAGATAGATGGGTCATGCTCAGACGACAAAGACCATGAAACTTACATGAGCATTGAGCAGCAGATGTAGAGGACTAGATCGAACCTGTGTTCGTCCGAGAGAATACTATCCCACAACCGAAGAACGTCTAAAAATAATGCGAGGGAAAGATAATTTAAGATGAGCCACGGTAACGAAAGAGTCAGTTCAAAGCTATAACGCAAACGAACAGAATGAGCACCGAATGAATTTGAAAATTGGTATCCCGAGAAATATAATTTGATGGAGAAATTCTTCGGGAAACGGTAACAAACTTTTCGTAAATTTTCGACACTAGCACGCTGGGTCGTCTTCAAACGTGAGGAAATAGTGTGAGGAGCAGTTCACATTTTTAAACGTGTCAAAAAATCGATAATGCAGTGTCAGCTGTGGTCATTAGCCTGCTTTTGTGGTTGGTCTATTTTCCAGGCCTTTTTAAGGTTGGTGTATATTGAGTCCAACTCAACGTGCCTGTTGATGCAGGATTCGTCGGAATTGATAGCTTCTAAAAATTCGCAACCCTTCTTGTATGGGCAAGAGCCGACAATGCAAGTTTCGTCCCATGCGAATTGGTGTCCAGTTTCTACTGTGTGCATGGCGACCTCGGACAATGGATATCGTCCCTTTACCGCTCGCTGATGTTCGCGTAAGCGTGTGGAGGCCGATCGTCTTGTTTGTTCGCAATAAACTGCATTGCAGCAGCTACAAGGAATTCTGTAAACGACCTGTTTTCTGTCTAAATAGCCAACCCTATCCTTAGGGTGTACAAGCTGATTTCGTAGAGTATGCGTTGGTTTTTGCGCCACTTGGATTTGATACTTCTTCAGGTGTCTTTCAACGA
Organism: Ligula intestinalis; assembly: GCA_036362985.1. Lineage (NCBI taxonomy): Eukaryota > Metazoa > Platyhelminthes > Cestoda > Diphyllobothriidea > Diphyllobothriidae > Ligula > Ligula intestinalis. Next base: position 39,623,260 of record JAYGXS010000004.1, on the reverse strand, counting down.
GTTCAGACACGTTTTTAATATATGGAAGTGTTCGCCAATTTCTTTGATTGGGCGCTTCATCGGAACATTCTAGTTCCTTTTGGTTTTGTTTAAACTTTTGTCGCTTCATGCATCGACGCACGAACTCTCTGGGGAAACCGCTTTTTGAAAACAGTGTAAATAGGTAATTGAGTTCGGCTTGGTAGAGGTTGGGGTTAGAACAATGCGTTTTTGCTCGATTCATTAGGGTGATAACAGTTCTTCGTTTGTGAGCAATAAAGTGATTGCTCTTGTAATGAAGAATAACATCAGCATAGATCTTTTTGCGGTAAACCGATGTTTGAAACGTTTCGTCAGTATTACGCTGTACGAGGACGTCAAGAAAGGGGAGTTTGTTGTCAATTTCGAGCGTAAATGTGATTCCAGGTACTGTTGAATTGATAATGTTGTGTAGTGTTTCCAGTTGGTCCTTTTTAACAATGACAAACCTGTCATCGACAAAGCGTACCCACGACTTGGAGTTAACTAGCGGTAGGGCCATGGTTTCTAATTTTTGCATCGTTATTCCGGCCAAGAAGCCTGAAATTGAAGATCCCATCGGTGCTCCTTATATCTGTTTATAGTATTGTTGAGCGAACGAGAAATTCGTTTCCAAACATAGATCTAAGAGTTCAAGCAGGGCAGATGCAGGTAAGTAAATTTCGTAGGAATTAAGTAATTCTTCTGTGTATTGTCTTGCTAAATCTAATGGTATTGATGTGAAGAGAGAGACAACATCAAATGATACCATTATTTCGTCTGCTGTTATTTCAAGCCCTTGTAATTTGTTTAAAAACTCCATGGAGTTGTTGATTGATGTTACACAATCTTTTGTCAATAGGTGAAGTTTTCGAAAAAGCCACTTTGCGATTATGTAGTTGGGTGCGCCGCTTAATGATACTATCGGTCTTAGTGGTACTTCGGGCTTGTGTATTTTAGGTAGTCCGTAGATTTTAGTTATGTTTGGCTCGGTTTGTCTCAGGGACTTTGCAATATCTCCTGATATTTGTTTCTTCCATGTAAGACGTTTAAGTACCTTTTCAATATTTGCATTTTGTGTTTTGATGGGGTCTGCACTAAGAGTTTCGTATGTTGACTTGTCCTCTAATAGTGATAGCATTTTTGCATCGTAATCTGCCTTGTCCAAGATGGCGGTTAAGCCTCCTTTATCTGCAGGAAGGATGACGATGCTTTTGTCTGTTTTGAGAGATTTAAGTGCTTTCTCTTCTTGTGATAACCCTGGAAAGGGGGTTCGGTTCTTTAAGGCATGTACAGTGTTATTTCGGATCGTAAATTGTTCACCTTCTGTTAGATTTTCTGTTAATATAATGGATTCTAAATTTGCGAGAAAGTCTAGGTATTTGGAATTGGCAATGTTGTATTTCATTCCCATAGAAAGCACTTGTTTTTTTGGTTGTTGTGAGATCTCTCGATGACAGATTTGTTACGTTTGTTGATTAATTCTGAATTGTGTGGGCTGTATTGTTAATGGTCATCCATTTTTTCTCTAAAGTGTTTCTCTTCTGCTGTCGTTCAATGTTGGAAAGACGAGTAATTATCTCATTTAGAGATTCAAACAAGTGTGAAGGGAGTTTATCTCGGCAGAAATTTATGCCTATTGCTCACAAACGAAGAACTGTTATCACCCTAATGAATCGAGCAAAAACGCATTGTTCTAACCCCAACCTCTACCAAGCCGAACTCAATTACCTATTTACACTGTTTTCAAAAAGCGGTTTCCCCAGAGAGTTCGTGCGTCGATGCATGAAGCGACAAAAGTTTAAACAAAACCAAAAGGAACTAGAATGTTCCGATGAAGCGCCCAATCAAAGAAATTGGCGAACACTTCCATATATTAAAAACGTGTCTGAACTCGTTGAAAGACACCTGAAGAAGTATCAAATCCAAGTGGCGCAAAAACCAACGCATACTCTACGAAATCAGCTTGTACACCCTAAGGATAGGGTTGGCTATTTAGACAGAAAACAGGTCGTTTACAGAATTCCTTGTAGCTGCTGCAATGCAGTTTATTGCGGACAAACAAGACGATCGGCCTCCACACGCTTACGCGAACATCAGCGAGCGGTAAAGGGACGATATCCATTGTCCGAGGTCGCCATGCACACAGTAGAAACTGGACACCAATTCGCATGGGACGAAACTTGCATTGTCGGCTCTTGCCCATACAAGAAGGGTTGCGAATTTTTAGAAGCTATCAATTCCGACGAATCCTGCATCAACAGGCACGTTGAGTTGGACTCAATATACATCAACCTTAAAAAGGCCTGGAAAATAGACCAACCACAAAAGCAGGCTAATGACCATAGCTGACACAGCATTATCGATTTTTTGACACGTTTAAAAATGTGAACTGCTCCTCACACTATTTCCTCACGTTTGAAGACGACCCAGCGTGCTAGTGTCGAAAATTTACGAAAAGTTTGTTACCGTTTCCCGAAAAATTTCTCCATCAACGAATGAGCATCATTCCCCACCAAAGAAAAATTGCAAACGGCAGTGGCTATAGCTTCATATAAGGCTTAGGATGATCACGCTACTTTGCGTGGGAACAAGCTGGGGAACCGCACAGGAAAATTTATTTTGTAGCAGAAACAGCAAGGGGTACCTGGAAGCAAGAATTCACGAGCGAGAAGAACAGTTATCCACCGGAAAGCGAAATGTGTGGGCTCTAGATGTAGATATGTTAGATGGTGAGCCAGTTTCGGATCGAACTCGGCCAACAGAGAGAACATTTGTTCCATTTTACTGCCTGGAATGGAAAGAATAGGGAAATGACGAAACCGCAACATGCTTAACATGAAGTAGGGCAGGAAAATCGTGTTTGCGGAGCTGTGTGTAGGTGAACTATTAAACCCAATGGAGTTTCACCAGAAAGAAGTCAAAATAAGTATGAATGCGGAAACAACAAAGCGTACTTCAACTTGCGATCGTCTGTTTTGCATGATGGTGAGCATCACTATTCGAGGAAAGGATGGTAAGCCTCACAACAATTAGATTATAACCTGAGATCCTTGCCCAAACGCATGCCCGTTGTGTCAACGGGAAGGATGGATTAAGAGGACGGGATACCTGGCATAAGCCCCTATCTAAGACTTCTACTGACTAAGCGTCGACAGCATACTGACGTTAGACACACACCGGCCACTCTCACCTGATTTTGTGTACCATCAAGGATTGCGTACGGCTTGCTGATGACGACTGCTAAGTCACAAATGGCCATTCTAGTCACCCATTTTGTCGGTAATTAATATTAGCATAAACAGAGTAACCCGTTTGATTATGTTTTGGTTTGGCAATTTTAATAGACCTGAAACACAAAAGTGCAACAAAGCTGGCCCAACAAGATAGATTGAGGTGGTTAAATGCGACTGGGAGAAAAGGCCATTTAGTGATGGGGAAAAGTTCGATTATTTTCTCATGATCAATCAGAACTGTTAAAAGGGCATGTTAATAGGAACTTGAAGCAGCAATAGTTGGGGATATGAAGTAGGGCACATATCTTATTTAGCAAGGGCAGAAAGATGATCAAGAATCAGCCGGTATGAACACAGGAAAGCGAATGAAATGAGTGCGATTAGGTTAGCCAAAACAGACACCAGAAAATTGAACATTGTTCTTGTTTAGGTTAAGTTAAAGCTGCTGGAAAAAATATTAATCAGCTTTTGGATGGTGTACCGTTTCAGTTGATTTGTTTTGGACTCTCCTAGAAAAGTGCGGAAATGGGAAAATGGGTGTTCAGTTCCTAAATTCATCTCCAAGTACTTTGCAAGCGTAATTTTTCCGAAAAGCGGCCTTCAAGGGACAGGAGTGGCAATAAAAAATAAGGTTTCTTTGAAGTTTTCCTAACCTACTTATTTACATTAGGGAGGTACATCGCTTTACAGATAGCAATGCCATGACCGCCTGTAATGAACGAAGGCGAGATATTTGGCCTATATTTTACTATAGCATTGCCAGAAAATTTGATAATCCCTTACCAAGTTTTCCCCAGGTAGAAAGACGACAAGTAATAATAAAGTAAGGATGACTTATATGACCACCTCAACAGGACACGTGAACAGGAACCGCCTGCAATACTGGGTTCTTGCGCCAAATTCCAATGTTAATAGGGTAAGGTTTATTGTTAGGGTTAGCTTCAAGATTCATTCAGTTTAGGGATGAGGTTAAGGTTATTTTTAACCGTAAGGCAAAGATTAAGAGTACAGTTACGCTTAAGTTTAATGGTATGCGCAGGGCCACCTTTATTACTTGGGGAGGGGAGGGCGTTACTATTCACGTGTCAGTTTTAGGGGGGCCACATACGTAAACTTGACCAATAATAAAATGAACACACTTGACCTAAACGGACGCCTGAAGACAGAAACTCCCTAGGTTATGACGATTAAAATGCTATGAGTAAAGAGTGAAAAGAAACAGAAAACTTGCCAATGCCCATATCCTGGTCGAAAGTTCGGATAAAATTGCTTTGAATTTCAGCCATGAGATTGTTAAAGCAATAAAACGCGTCCGCCTCGGCGTACACTGGAGAAAAAAACAGTCAATTCCCAGATAAATTAAGAGTTGTGAAGAGAGTTTCTGAAAAATTATCATCGAGCACTGTATATTACCGAGAGATGGCCTGCGTTTGACACTGAGTAATGAGAACACAAGCATGCGGTCTCTCGGGGACGCGCTAGAAAGTTTGCAGCTACGCAAACAGGCGAAACTTGTCCGCAAAGGCTTGAAGGCCCACTTCTTATCCGCAGCCAAAATATCTTACATAAGAAGTCTTTATATCGCCAAATTACAAAAAAATAACACAGCCAACGTTCTGAACACAAAAGTTAAAGATGCTCACTGGTCCAAATCAAAGAAGATAGAAACAAATTTTTATAAAATAAGGCTGCCGTCAGCAAGACAGGTGAAAGAATTTTTGGATATACTGAGCAGCGCTGCTTAGCCAAGATTTCAAAATGCCGATCCCATCATAAAAGTCCGGTATCTGATAGCAAGGTGGACTAAGAAAGACAATAATAATTATTGCGTTGAAATTGACACTTTATTAGAACAGCCTTCATACACCAAAGACGGTAAAAATGCTGCCAACTTGCAATTCAAGTTTATGGTAAGTCCCTTGCGCTGGCTGACTTTGTTTGCAGTGAAAACAGCGACTTCAAAATTGACGCGCCAGTCAAAATCGACAGATAATAAGCTCACCCTGAGTGCGACTATTGAGTTAATTTACTAGGCTGATCCATCTCATTTCCGCAATTGCTGTCATATTCGACTATCTAGCTCTGAAGCGCCAATTATTAATGGAAAAAAGCCCTATTCTCGAGAATTCCTTCGTTCCATATTTTCCTCTTCAATCTTATTCACTTCCTTTCACTCGCGTGTTCATGGTCAACTGGTTACGGCACTATGGAACTTCGATAAATAGTCACTACCTCTACGTACAGAAGCGGAGTCCTGTGCTTTCCAACGCATGTAACTTCGTGTTACTTTCGTGTGATATTGGCCGAACGCAGGGAGTTGTGAGGATGGAATGGCATCCCTGGTGTTCTTAATTTTGGTTTCGACACCAGCGTTTTGGATTAGTGGAGTGGTTTATGAAGCATGGAAAGACGAGACCGTTCCTAGCGACTAGGGTAGCAGTATCAGGAACGAAGCCAAGAAACAAATATATGGGAGCAAAGGTCTCATCGACATTAATGCAAATGCCTTCTGTATTATTTCCGGTTAACTGACCTCAAATAGGCTTAGTTAATCATTTCGCCAAAGGAAATTGATGGCTTGCAGATTCTATTCTCTTAATGCTGCCTCAAGTGAGCTCAAGCCGTATTTCTAAGCAAAGGAAAGTATTTAGTGTGTATGAATTTGAAAACATAGAACCAAGTTGTCAAACGGACAGAATAAGGACGACAATGTCACCCAATCAGGTGTTGTTAAGAGGGTTTTTGCAGTCCTTCCAACGTATCTATACACCCACTGCAAATTTCGGTAACAGCAAACATTCCATTCTGCCGGACACAGGTTAAAGTCCGTCGTTTGTAGATATTACTTATCAATGGCGTGTAAAAGATGAGCAAGCGCGATAACCACTGAATGGCAACGATCTTTAGAGTGAAATACAGTGAATGTCTACAATAAGAGAGTCTGTACTAATTGCGCCATCTTAGGCTAGTTAATTACATTAATTTACATTAGTAAAGCGCTTGTAGAAATTTAGCTGTCACCTGCCTCAGAGAACACAGTGCAGCTATTTAAGATCACACGATACTGCCTAAGTGGGGGCAGCGTAGAGGCCAGCTTAGTACTTGACCCGATAGTTCAAGACCTAGATGTAATTCTTGAATCCCTAGCAGTTTTCCTTCGTTGCTCAAATATGGGGTAGGGCAGATGCTCCTGACGACAATGAGGCAGCCAAGACTGAGCACGATTATAGACATTATGCAAAAATATGTTGGGACCTATGATGAACGTAAACGTACGAAAGGCACAGAATTGCAACAGAAATTGAAAGATAAAAACATTGTACGGAAAAGTTTTTTTCAACCAATTACTCACTTTGCCATTCGGGGTCTGGATCATTCGCGAAAAGGTAATAAATAGGTCCAAGGACTTCATTCATCCCTTGAACATAGGAGGACCGTTGATTGACTTTGCAATAGATGAAGATGATTCTTTGCGCAACTTCCCAATGTGCTTCTTTATTGTGACATTCGGAATCCGATTCTTCATAGCTGGAGCAAAGGGGCTGCTTTTTGTTTTCACAAAGGAGCTTTTTGGCACCTGTTATATCAGTGGCTATAGTACGTGACTACAAGGAAGTTTAAGTTGGAAGCTAAATATATAAGCACCGACATTCAGCCTGATAAGCAAAAAATATGTGAGCTCATCGAACTTAAGAGTTTTCCTAAGCCGTATGAAATCCATTTTGAGGTGACGGGTGTTCACCTTTACTTTAAGATCATAAGCCTTTAGCGGCAAACATTTTATGATAAAATATTTGAATTAATGATACGCAGGGAAATGTTTGAATTCTAAACAGTCGGATTATCTCTTTAAGTAAATTCAGACATGACGAGTGACAAGTATAAAAATCCGGCTGTAGTGCCTATCTATTTAAGCATACAGTCCTGGTAACTAGTTAGTTATTATCGCACAATAATAGGCATATAGTCAGCATGGGGAAGACTCGACGATTTTTCAGCCGGGAAGACAGTCAACGAAATCAATCTAAGTAGGGGATAAATTATATTTAGCGTCTGACGTCGGACTGCATTGTAATTTTGTAGCAAGGGAGATGACAATAGCGATGGTTACCATTTAAAATCTCTAGAGGACTTCAGCGGAATTAATTATCAACTATATCTATCTGGGAGTGTGGTAAGCTGCATCAGGATATTATTAGATGGTTAGACGGAGCATACGAACCCAAGAAATGCGAGTCAATATGAGTCCCAAGGATTAAAAGATAACGTTAATCAGGCGCATGTATCCTGCTTCTCGGGCGCAAAGAGAGCTCTGATTTAAACGTACACGGTTCCAAAATCTTAACAAAAAACAAAATTTTCGGCTGCCTTAACTATCGATCGCCGAAGCTGATAACTAGTCTTTACAGCCTTCAAAGATTGTTTTGCCAGGAGTCACACGTATTTTTGGCATGGAATGTGTCAGCAAATATTGGGAAATGCATTCTCCTCACCACAGGACAGCCGGTTACTCAGGCACATCACCCACATATGCAACGTAATAAAACTAATGAAGAAGATTAGGATAAATCCATGAGCTAAACAGGGCAAAAGTAAACAGAAGATCATGCAGCTTTAAAGCGGATTATGTGAGTTGTTAACCAGTGCGTGAATCGACTACAAGAGGGATTCTGGTATGTACACGTCTGTCTCGTCCAACACCCTGTGTATTTCAGTGGCATGAAAAAGTCCGAACAAGTGAAGGGAGAGTTGGAGAAGTGTTTGGAGAGATAGCATTTGCATTAACGCACATAACACTTACTACTAAGCTCACATGAACCAAATTGCTAGAAAAAGTGTCAGAGATCTCATCGAGAAGAATTTTGATAAGATAACTTTCAGGAGTCATTATAAATCAACCCACAATTCAGTGAAGCATGTTGCCTTATCCAATTAGCCTTCTAATCAACAATCTCAAGGAGTCGGGTTAGGTTAAAATACGCCAGGCTTGCTAACCTCGGGATATTGACCACTGGATTCCCTTCGAATATTTCACGTTCCCCTTTTCAAGCCAAAAATTGAAATAGGGTGTGCGGAACACATTTTTTTGCGCAAAGCACGAATCTATTGATGACCAGACGAACAGGAGCCTGTATCCTAGGTAAGTGAAAGGAGTCATTATGGCCATATAAAGGGAGAATTTCAACTTGGTCATCAGTTTCGAGGAGCATCCAGTTGTTTTATTAGTTGAATAACCTTTTAAATCAAGCTTTTTTAGCGTGTCCTGCTAAGTTAACATCAGAGCAGTCTATCGTCCTGATAAGGTCTATAAGTTGGATCGGATCTGGACCGGTGTTATTGTACAAATGGAAAGTCTATCAACCCAACTGAAAATAATCAGATAGAACGTAATGAATAATGCAGCTTGAGGCCTATCTAAAGTATGCCGCATGCACAGATGGCACCAGCATGCTCGATGCTTGATGGATTTTTATTAAAGTCGACCTAGTCCTAGGAAGAAACGTTTTCTTACACTTTAGTCATCAAACATCGAAACACGAGCATCATACCTATGGCATACACATCATCACATATATGTTACAAGTTTCCTAGCGTTACACACTTATTCGAGGTTTTGGTGACTTTAATAAAGGCATGACACGAGAAGCTGTTCTGAAGTGAGGAGGTCGTGACCACTGTTTGTACCGTCTGGGAATCTGTGGGGTTTCATTTCTGTTTACCTATAATTCATCAGCTAGCTTAACAATCATACTGAAGCTCACAGTTAAAACATTCTTGGCGGTTCAATTAGCTCAAGATTTCCGAAGACGCTGCATGAAAGACATGAATTGATACACGAAAAAAATTACATGGAAGACATCCGTATGTAAACGATTCCTCAAAGCACTGACAGCAACAGACGGCGAATAAACTTTGTAGAATGGATGGGAAGTTGGCCTCCGAAAAAAGTCAAACTCCGGATATAGTCGGCGACAATCTTTGTTAATTTGTAGGAGCACCTCATTGTCATCGAAGTACTTGCGCCAATCACTGTCGGGATGGCAGCTAAGGGGCTACAATCATTAAGGATCAATGGAAATGAAGAGCGAACATCATCACAATTAGACTCGTTGTTAGTAGAAGATACGACAAATTCGGTTGCCAAATTCGAGTATTCTTGCCTTGAACGTGTCAAAAACGTATGCCACTGAGAATGATCGAGAGGTAGATAGTTCAGTAGCAGCTTCCAGGCCTTCGATCTAAGTCCGCTGGAGTCAGGACAACCTAGCTGACATTCTTTTTGAAGTTTTTTAAGATCAATTGGGGAGCGTGACAGTATATCCTCAAATATTTTTACTCTAAGACAGTAAACCTTATCAACAAGCACTTACCGCGGGTCATACATAGCTGATTTGAAGAAAAGTACTTATCTTCGCTAATGGCCAGAGTTATTCTAATACCTAACTATTTATACTTCATCCACTTCGGCGAAAACTAGAAGATGCTACAAAATAGGCAAACGCAACATAAAAAAGAGTCCGGAAATATCCTAGTATGCTAGCATTTATAATGAAAAAGAAGATTGCTGGAGTCATCAAAGACTGGAACTCCCTGAGTGAGGATATTGTCCAAGCAATGTCATTTCCAAGTTTCGAAAGACGCCTTGATGCCTTTTTTCTAATGGCCGTGGATGACAACTTCTTCTCAACCAGTAAGTAGTTCCCACTTCCTTTCGAGGACCGCCGTCTTGTTTGAGTTTATTTTTCTGGCTTGAACTATCGTTGAAGAGACTCCTCCGGGCCTTGGGCCTCTTGCCTTGAATAAATTGAAATTGAAATTAAAACTGAGTGCCAAAAAAGAGTTCAACAGAAGCTGAGCTAAGCTGTTCGCCCTTTGCAAAGTGTCAACTTTTTGCTCTATCTTAACTCTGATTGCACTCCCAGAGGTCTATTCACAGTCCCGTAACCGTCAAGACACCTGCTATCCCTACCTCCTGAATGTCTAGTCATAGGTCCATAAATGTCAGTGCACCAGTCAGCCCATCCCTCTTGATGTCGGGACCGCCAAGCCCCGCCGCTCCATCATCTCCTAGGATTAAAACTAGTCTAAATACATTCTCTGTCCAACGATCGATAAATTCCGCTGCCTCTACCTCAGCAACAAGCTCATCAAGAATGTCGCCTTTACCGTCGAAGCTTTTAGGCACAGCGCTTCCCCACCACAACCTAGCTCCTCCTTTACCGTGGGAGTCATATTATTCCCCCGTACAATGCGTTATTGAACACGCCGGGCCCGAACCACGAAAAATTTAATTTGCATGGCAGTAACGCAACCTGGTATATTTTTAAATCTAATCGGAGTTTCCGTACAGAAAATTCACTGATAAAGACCACTAGTCCTTACGCGAGCAGCCCCAACACTAATTTTATGTCACCGTTCCCCCTTTCAGTTCCTTTACCCATCATCTAACACCCAAACCTGCAAACTTCTACATGCCTTCTCGCCTCCCCCCCATTCCTCCCAAACGCCCCAGAAACTTATTTGGGTTTATCCTCTCCTCATTTTTCCCTGCCAGAAAGTGAGGCCCCTAGATATCTCAGACCTTATCACCCATCCATTATTTGCTACCCGTATGCTAACAGCTCCATACCCGTCAGTACTTATTCCACAAATAATAACGGCCTACAGTTTGCCTACCCAGCTTCAACTTGTTTTTATGAATAACGATAGCCATAGTCCTGTTACTCAAAACACACTAGATGTCACAGTGCTTAATGCCAGGTCCGTTGTAAATAAAATGGCTCAACTTCGAGCTATCGCTTTCGAGATGCTGCCCGATGTTATATGCATAACAGAATCTTGGACCCATCCAATCATTTCTGACTCCTCACTTATCATAGACGAGTATGATTTCAATCGTCACGATCGCATTAATAAGCGTGGTGGTGGTTGTCTTCTCTATATTAGAACGTCATTAAGGCACTTTCCATTTTATCTAAATAGCACGTCCTTCTCTGGAAATTACTGTTTCGCTTCTATGCGAGTGTACGCCAAACCGTTGCTAAAACCAGGCGAGTCTTTCCGCATTCTTAAGGCATTTCGAATAGGGAAGGCTCCAACAGCTCCAGAATCAAGTTCTCGGCCACGACCTCTAAAAGTTATTTTAGAAACTGAAGCACAGGTGAAACTCTTGCTAGAGCGCAAACCATCCTCACGGAGTCTGCATTCGCAAGTTTTTTTTCAGCCGGATTACGAGTTGAAAGAGTGGAGAAAGATGAGACAGCTAATAATAGAGCTGGAAAAACGGAGAACCAATGGCAAGACAAATCTCAAAATAAGAGAGGGAAAAATAGCTCAGGTCAAAAGGACATCGCTCTGGTCGAAGCCGATAACAGTGACGGCCTAGCTGTCCCGCCACCGAAACCTTAGACATGCCCTCTTAAATTGGTCGTTTTAAATGCCAGATCACTGATTAATAAAATGCCTCTGCTCCAGACTATGATTATCATCAACCGCCCAGACATTGTTATGGTAACTGAGACATGGGCATCGGCCTCTGTAGCTGACTCAGAACTCTCTGTTCTAGGCTATTCATGCGTTCGGAACGATCGAAACAATGGCCATGGTGGAGGAAGCTGCATCTATATTAAGCAGCCACTTGCATTTCTCCCGTTGGACTATCCACAATTCACAGCAGTGGAGGAGAGCTGCTTGCTACGAGTTGTTCTACAAAATAAATACTCCTTACCTGTTGGCTGTGTTCATCGCCCACCTAATGCCAATGCAGACTACCATCTTTGTCTCTCGCAGGCATTTCATGCCGCAGCTGACTTGAATCTTAAGTATTGCTTAATTGCAGGCGATTTTAACCTTCCTGCCGTGCAATGGTTTCCACCATCCGGTCCTTCAAAGTTCGAGAACTTACTTGAGGCAATATATATCGGCATGTGGGATCAGATAGTCGATTTTCCCACTCGAGGAGCAAACATACTCGACCTAATTTTTTGTAGGGGATGCGAACCACTTTCAGTGTCATCCTTAGACGCACTTGGGAGTTCAGACCATCTTACAGTTGTTAGTGAACTAGAACTGGAGGCGGATAAAACATTTTCCCAAAAGTATAGTCTTTATCATGACTTCCGATCAGCAAACTCGGCTGACCTACTGGCACATCTAAACGCTCTCGACTGGTCTGAATTTTTCCAATGTTGGGATGTAAACGTTTGTACCGATGCACTGTACAAAGTGTTGGATCAACTCATCCTCCACTTTGTCCCCCGTAAAAAAGAAATACATGTCAAGGATGAAGTGTACCTTCCTCTGTCTTTCCGTCGTAGGCTTTGTAAACTCTCTCGTCGTTTGCATCGGCAGAATGACACTTCCGTTCTGCCCTTGATCACACTGATCTTTGAGCAGGCTAAGAAGCTCTCCGAAGAAAAGCAGATAGCCGATGAGGCTCACTTCGCTGAAAATCCTTCCCTTAATGTTGCGAAACTCTTTTCGCGTACAGTAAAAGCGCAGATGAAAACGCAACACCCCATACTTCAAGATGCTTTAGGAAACCCCATTGCTGACGCTAAGTTGACCGCCGATAGCTTTAATGCGTTCCTATCCAAAACGTATAGTGAAAGCTCGTTCGCTGCACCTCCGGTTATCCAGGCTTGGACGGGTGCCATACTCGAAACCATAAGTTTTACCGTCTGGGATGTGACTGTAGCCATTCGTCGTTATCGTCAATCCTATAGTCCAGGACCAGATGGCGTCCCAGTTAGTGTTCTAAATGCTGAAGCGAATGATATCTTTCCGTCTATTCTTTGTAAGGTATTTAATCTTGCTCTTGAGAGCGAAACCTTTCCTTCGTTGTAGAAGGAATCGCACATAATGCCTATCCGCAAGCATGGCCGATCGACGTCATTCGACAACTTTAGGCCAATAAATATACTTCCCGCAGCCTCGAAGATCTTGAAGACCTTAATCAAAGAAAAGATGATGCATCACTTGACAGAGAAAAACCTGCTCAATACAGCTCAACATGGCTTTCTCGAGAAACGATCTTGTGACACCTGTCAGCTCTCTTTCTTTGATAATGTGCTGCAATCTAGAGACAGCAGTTTTGCCAATAAAAGCGTCTATTTTGATTTTACTAAGGCCTTTGATCGGGTCGATCATAAACTCCTCCTTCTGAAACTAGCCTCCTTCGGCATAGGTAACAAGCCTCTGAACTTCATATCTTCCTTTTTGGATGCTCGCACACAACGAGTAAAAATTTCCAATGTTATCTCCAACCCCACGCATGTGAGGAGTGGAGTTAAACAGGGTAGTGTACTGGGTCCGCTCATATTTTGCCTGTTTGTCAACGTTTCAAATTGTTTTCAGTATGGTAGACCCTTCATGTACGCTGATGATTTAAAAGTCGCATATCGATATAAACCGGCAGATCGCAACATCGTGCTCGAGCTGATAAAAAAGGATCTTCAGGCCTTCGCCCAGTGGTGTTGCACATGGCGCCTCACCCTTTCATGGCGCAAATGTTCCGTTGTGGTTTTTGGCGACGATCATCAACCGGAATTAAGCATTGACGGCCACGAACTAAATGTCCCAGGAGTTATCAAGGATTTGGGCATATCCTACTCTAATAGTCTCAATTTGTCAGAGCACTGTGCCCTGATAGTCTCGAAAGCACGCCGAACACCGGATTTATCCTTAGAAATTTTAAGACTATCAAGGTTAGAACTAGCCTTTATAATATGTACGTGAGACCTAGTCTTGAATACTGCTCACCCTTATTCAGTCTTCTGCGCACTAGTGAACGGAAGAAAATAGAATCGGTGCAGCACTTCTTCACTAGAAGAGTTTTCAATACAGAACACCGCAACTTAACCTACCAACAAAGGTGCGAACTTATAAAGCTGGATCCCCTATGGCTTCGTCGATTGCAGAAGGGTCTTTTTTTACTGTTTTAACTTTTGAATGGTCAAACCTTTAATCCCTTTAGTACAATAAGGCAGCTTGAGCACTCTCGACGCGCCAGTCATCGAGGCGTATTTTTATTTCTTCCTACGGCACGCACAATTAAGCACCGGCAATTCCTTTCAGTAAATGCCATATCAATCTGGAATAAGCTGCCCAAATTATTAAAACCCAGCAAAGCTACCCTATGTTTAAGAGAGCTATAACTAGTTTTCTACATTCAGGACAACTTACACGAATGTTGGGTGCTGACTCGGTGGAATCTCTCTTTCACTCTGATGGCGTTCGTGGACTTTGAACCCCGCCAGGCTTCATGCTGAAGATAATGCTGCTGAAGCAGCAGCCCGCAGTCTGCTAACCCTTCAGCCGATAGCGCGCAACTTTTGCCGACAACCATTGAAGGAAGACTGAGAACACTGTGTTCTTGTGCCAACCCTCTCCGTCTGGAACTAATGTTTTTAAACGATATGAAACAGTTCTCCTGCTAATGAGTCAACTCAGCTTACAACTGTACATTTATTCCGTTTGTATCATACCTTTGAAGGCAGGTTTTTTTCACTTGAAACAAACTCCCTATCTCGCCCAGTTTTGACAAAACAAAAAATCTGAAACAAAACCAATACTGGCTGCAACATAGGGAGTTTGTTTTAGGTTTTTCCAGTCTTCGAGGTGTTGGAAGGCGCCCAAGAGGTGCATTACCAACTCTTTACAATTGCCTGTAAACTGGCATAATAAACATATCATTATTATTATCCTGTCGCCCCGGCAAAAGGCGATTATCGGATGTGTATATAATCTTCCTAACTCTTCATCTGAAGAAGATGCAAATTTGTGTGGAATATTCAAGTTTATTTCAGAATCCTATTTTGAAGTTAAAATTATTGCTGGAGATTTTAATTTTCCTGAAATCAACTGGCTTTCAAACTATTTTCCACCTAGATTTCAGCCTTTCCTAAATGCCATCAATTTTTCTAACTGGTCTCAACTGGTTAGTTCCCCAACAAGACAGAATCATATCCTAGATCTGATTTTCGCAAATGGTATTGCCCCTCTCTTCGTTGATCTTAAGCAGGACATCTTCCAAAGTGATCGCACATTAATTCACTGTTGCCTTCCGCTTCCTTTTGCGGAAAAGGCTAGTGCAAGTCATACCTATCATGCGTATGACCTCGCAGATATTAACTCAATCAACTATTTTCTTGACTCATTAGATTGGCAGAGCCTCTCCTCCATTAACGACGCTGCATATCTTTCTGAACTCATGTCGGTCGTTTCTAATAAAATGCTGGAATTTGTGCCCACTAAAATTGCGAAGCCCTACACACCAGAATTGACCGTCCCTCATGTTCATTTGCCTCGACTAAAGAAATTGAGGAGGCAGCTGAAAGATAGATCTACTAGTTCGCTGTCTGTGCATCTAAGGATCGCAGAGATCTTTGAATCAGCGTCAAAGATTTGTCTTGCACGTGACCAACACAGGGAATCTTGCGCCCTGAGCTAGTCAAACTCTGCAAAATCGGTTGCAAAACAGTTTCGACATAGGTTCTCCGCAAAACGAGGAATTGAAATGCCCCCTTTGCTTCATGAAAATAAAACATTTGTACTTTATGAGTCTGATAAGGCTGGATTATTCAATGGTTTCTTTGCGAAGCATTTTACGACCGAATCCGAACCGGTCCAGTCGTTTCAACCATACTTAGCCAATACTCTCGGAAACATTGATTTCTCGATAGAATAAATTCGTAAGCAGATAATTTGTCTAAAAAACTCGCACTCTTTGGGAACTGATGGTATCCCCAATTCAGGTATCAAAAGAGTGTCGACCTTTCCCAAATTACTTAGCCCTATATTTTCAGTCTATCTCTTGAATGGTTACTTTCCTCACACTTGGAAGACATCCGTTATTCTTCCAGTCTTTAAATCAGGATCTCGTTCAGACATAAATAACTACCGCGGTGTTCATAAAACCCCAGCCCTAGCTAAACTTCTAGAAAATATATTTTTTTATCAAATTCTCGATTAATGCCTAAAAAATAAGCTTTTAAGTGACTCGCACTGGTTTTCTACCCGAGAAGTGTCATTAAGCTTTTCTTAACCACGTCACTTCCCTCCGTAACGAGCGGCAATTCGTGGTTATTATCTACTTTGACCTGAGCAAAGCCTTCAATAAGGTACCACACAGACGGCTTCTGGTAAAATTGGAAGCCATTGGCAGCCGTCCCCCTCTCTTCGACTTCATCGGTTTCTACTTGTTTAACCGCAGCCAGAAGGTCCTAGTAGGTAATAACTACTCCACTGCTCAGCTGATCATGAATGGCGTTTTTCAAGGCACTGTCTTCATTTTATACATAAACGAAATGTAGAATGTTCTTAAAAAATTCACGCAATCTCATTTACGCAGACGACCTCAAATGCATATACACATTTTCTAAGAACACGGCAAGTATATGCGTTGATAAAATAAATGCGGTCCTATTTATACTCTCACATTGGAATGCTACCTGGCAGATGGAATTCTCTCCATCCAAGTGTAGTTTCATGTTTTTCGGTCCTGCCAAGCTACCCCGTCCCCTAGTCTTTCAAAATACTCCACTTTTAGAACGATCCAATATAAAAGACTAACGTCTAAGCTACACAAATAAACTAGCATTGCCGCCTCATGCGGATCGAATATCTGCGAAGGCTGCACAGATATGTGGTTTTATCCCACGCAATTTCTTTCTGCTGGAAATAAAGTTAAAACTTTATCGCATGAATGTTCTACCCATCCTAGAATACTGCTGTCCCCTCTTTGGTCTAATGAATGCTTCTGACCGCGGTTAGATTAAAAATGAACAGAGGGTATTTGTTTGCAAAATATTCGCTCTTTCTCGTTCCACTATTTCTTATACGGAGAGATGTCAGTTAGTGAACATGACATTTCTTTGGGTCAGAAGACTCGAAGCGGGCCTCTGTTTCCTCTTTCGCGTTAACTCTACCCCCAACCTTCCACGAATCAATGCTCTCATTCCCCCAGATAGACCTTATGCCAATCGTAATTCCTCCAGGATTGTTGCAACCCCTTTTAGCTCCACTTCGAACCATTCTTAATTCTTTGCCTCCAAATATGCCTTCCTCTGGAATAATATTCCCCTCGAAATTAGGCTGTCATCTAACTTAGCAGTTTTAAAAGACAAATTACGTGAACACATAACATCGGAAGATATAAATTCCTCGGTATCCGTCACCTTCCCAAACACACAACTTTTGGACTTTGAAAAGGGTCACCCTGGTGTCTGAGGGGGTTATGTTTACCCAACATTTTTTTCCATAAATGTCTATTTCTTCCTCTTTTGAGTGATATTTGCAACGATGTTTCGTCCACTTCTCTGTTCAGTCATCATTGCCGTTTTCTCCATTCTCCGTTTTACAACGCTGACGATAGGCTCTATGGTCTTTAGTAATGCTCGTGGCGGTTCTGCTATTTTAGCCAGCTCGTCGCTGGACTCCGCAGTCTACAAGGTCACATCTCCGGCGTTTCGTTGATGATCAGGTGACCTCTGCCGTTCACTCTCTTGTTGACCCTGTTGTCCACGATGGCCTACTCCGGTCTCAACTCCCTGATGGTTGATCATGAAGCCATTCGGGCGGTGTTGCAATGGTGAACGACAGCCTCTGCTGTTATATGATTTCTCCAATTACAAGAAGCATTTTCAACCTTCGTACGTTCTCATCAACAGTCCTGTCTCATCTGCACTACAATCAATCCTCTCAACCAACCCCCTTAATTTTGTTGAAGCAGTTTTTTCTCCTACGTTTTGTTTTTTTTTAAGCGGGGGTTCACTGAACTCCCCCCTAGCTTCAATAGTAGGAGTTTTTTTACTCCTTCCTCTTTAAGTCACCTTATTAAGGGAAGAAGGCTTTCGCCCTTGAGCTCCCTATTCATAACCAAGATCGCATCATAGGTCCTCCGTAGCAATAGTACATAATACAAATGAAAGCTTAACATCAGCGATAAGTGTGAGCCAGTTGCAAGGTGCTGCTACTGACACTTTGTTCATTATATCTGCCACAGTTTCTCAGCAAATGAGAATCAAGTTTTTGTTTAAAAATGTCAACAGTATCTGAGAGGACCACATCTTCCGGGAGTCCATTCCACGCTCCAATGACCCGCTGGGAGAAGGCGTTTCATCGAACGTCGATACGGGCCGGTTTCCTCTGTAGTTTAAAAGGATGACCTCGCAGATGCTCAGTCCGAGCCAATTCGAAGAAATCATCAAATTCTAGGGCGCAGTCTTGGCCTCTAACAATACGGTAGGTTTGTATGAGGTCCCCACGGAGTTACCTATAATTGAGAGGGAAAAGATCAAGTTCGGTCAGTCTGTCTTCATAAGGCAGATGACCAAGATTCTTGACCATTTTCGAAGCCCTCGCCTGCACTCGTTCCAGGTGCAGGTAATCCTTCTTGAACCACGGACGCCAGGCCTGGACAGCATACTCCAAGTGCGACCAAACAAATGCTCCGTAGGTTTTCCTGAAGAGCTTATTGTCAATGTTGACGAATCCCCGCCTAATCGCAAACAGCACCTGTGTCGCGCGTTTAGCTGCCTTTACACACTGAGTAGATGGGTTAAGTGAGGAATTTAGCAGAACACCGAAATCCTTTTGTTCGTTCACATTTAAAAGCGGATGCCCATCAAGGAGGTATTGAAAGGAATCGTTCTCCTCATCAGTCCTTCTAGTACGGAGTCTTAAAAACACATGCTTACTTATGTTGAAGTTTAAAAGCCAACGAGCAGACCAGCAGCTAAGTCGATTGAGACTCTCTTGAAGCGCTTTCCTATCGGCGTCAGACCTGATGGCTCTCCAGAGTTTGAAGTCGTCGGCAAACATGATAGCGCTGCTACCCAGGTCATTGACACAGTCGTTGATATAGATAAGGAAGAGCAGTGGCCCTAAGACATAGCCTTGGGGGACGCCACTCAGCACAGATGTAAGGTTTGACTTTGAGTCACCGATGCACACAGTTTGCGATCGCCCTGTGGGACGCTGTTGAATGCCTTCTTGAAGTCCGTATAGATGACGTCAACCTTACCATCTTCATCTAGTGCGTGAGTCCACTGCTCAGTGGAGAGTAGAAGGCTGGAAAAGCAAGAATGGTTGTTTCTGAAGCCGTGTTGGAGCCCTGACAGTAGGTTGTTCTCCTCCAAGAACTTCATTGTCATCTTCTTAATTATCGTTTCCATCACCTTACAGCAAATGAAAGTTAGGCTGACGGGCCGGTAATTGTTGACCTTCGTTCGGGCTCCACCCTTGTATATCGGGTAAATATTTGCCATTTTCCATTCGGATGGCAGTTTTCCTAGTTCAAATGAAGAACGAAAGATATATTCTAGGGGCTCTGAGAGTTCGCTTGCCAATTCGTTCAAGAACTTGGCTGGTATATTGTCTGGACCGGATGACTTTGCTTCTTTGAGGCTCTGCAGCTCCCTCTCAACTACAGATGTTGGAAATAGTAGAGAATGAAGTGCTGGACCGGCGTTTACAACAACACTGTTGGCATTATAAAAATGAAGCTCGGTTTCCCTAGTGAATACCGAGGCAAAGAACCGGCTACAGTACTCAGCTTTCTCGTCATTCTCAACGTCTTCTCCGCCATCATCATTCTTAAGTACTGCGACAGGATCCTTGTTTTTTAATCTTCTGTTAATATAGTGGAATAGAATTTTGGGCTTTTCTTCGGCCTGTTGGAGGATTCTTGATTCATAGTTTTTCCTGGCCTGGCGAATTGATTTTTTTTACTCATTTCTTTGGCATCGGAATTCCTCGAGGTGTACTGGCGACCCAGTTTTTCTGAATAACTTCAATTTCCTATTCTTCTTCTTCGGTTGCCTGTTAAGGTCTCTCGTCAACCAGGCGGGACGACTAGTCGTCTTGTGTACCTTGACCGGACAAAAGCGCTTAAGCAGATCTAATGCAACCCTCTTGAGTGATCTCCAATCCTCCTCCGGATCCCCCTTGAGTAGGCAGTCCCAATTCACGGACCATAGTGCATTCTTCATTGAATTGAGATCTGTCTTCCATATGTTTGGCTGGTCCTCCGTTTTCCTCAGCCGTTGAGTATGGAGTGAGTTATCCCACATTAGCGTCGTATGGTCACTCTTACCGAGCGGAGCACTTGAATGCACTTCATCTATGTAGGATGAATCCTTCGTGAAAATGAGATCCAAACAAGTAGCCCGCTGATTTTCTCGAAATCTGGTTATGCCCTTAACGTTCTGAACTAGAGATAAGTCATGCGTGAGATCCATTAATTTGGAAATAAGGGAAGTTGACGCCGCCTCCACTGTCAGGTTGTTTCATTCAATTGCAGGGGCGTTGAAGTCACCAACAATGAGAACCTCCTGCTGGCTAGCAGCTTCTTTCACCAGACCAAGGAGCGAGTCGTCAGCTCCGCTCAAAATGTTTGGTGGCCAGTAAACGGCCAGGAATTCAAGGTTCTGTGAATTCGCCTTCTTGATCTTTAACCAGACGGACTCATACCCCAGGGCTACAGTGTGTTCTCTTTCTACAACAGAGATTTCAGTTCTGACATACACGACAACCCCACTTCCTTGTCGGTTTGGCGGTCTTTGCGGAAAAGCTGGTATGCTGGAATTGAAATCTCCGAATCTGCGATTTCTGTTTATAGCCATGTTTCCGTTATGGCAACTACATCAGGTTTCCGCTCCGAAAGTACTGCCTTGAGTTCATCAATATTTGAGGGAAGACTTTGGGCATTAGTGTAAAGAAAGCTCAATTTAGACTTAGTCACCACTTTATTCAGGCTGTTGCCTCTTGCGTGAGATTGCATGTAGGGAGCTGTCGGTGCTGATCGAGATGGACTGTTGTCCATCCCGACTAGGCTTTTAGTGTTATCGGCTTTCTCCAGAGGAGTGACCTGGGGACATGGACGATCTCCCCGTTCAGAATTCGAAGATTGCTCTCGCCGAGTTCGCATCTTCTGTGGAGTTCTACTTTTAGCAATCTCCATTTCTCCCGCTCCGCGGGGGAAAAATCCCGCTGAAAAAACCGTCGGGTGTGAATATCTAAGCATCGGTTTCCTGCTTAACACTAGCTGGACCTCAGCCTCAGTTCACCATGCGTTGACTTCTATTTTAAAACGACGATATGTTGGTGAATATGAATTAATCTACTAACACTAATAAACGCTCCCGCTGTCTATGTGGTTGTTTCACAGATAGCAGCATTTATCAACTTCGTATTTTTTTTTCGCAGCACTAAGTTTGCAATTACGAGGCCCTCGGGACCTAACATATAAAATTTATTTATTTATTTACTCTGTTACCGAAATGTGTACCCACTTTCATTAAGGTGCAATGACAGACGATAATAAACCTTAGATTAGATATTTCCTTCGATCCCCAGGCATTCTAGCGGCGTATGACGCGGGCGTATATGTTCTGGGTCATGCACACGCAGACACTGACAAGGGCGATAGCACCGATTACGTATTTTCAAGTATTTGAGTCTACAATAAAGCCTTGGTTGTGTTCAGCTGAAGTATATGGGTAAGATTCGTTCACCTGGAAACAACCCTGATAGCAATGTTCTAGGTGCATAGGATCTACTGGTTATATGTGGTGCCAAAGTGTCTAGGGGAATAGACCCTTTGACCCTTTGGCACGAGTGTGTCATGGATGCATAAATGGGTGGTATTCCTTGCGTTGACTGGGGGAGGTTACAAAACTTCATCAAAATCGATGGTCGAACACTTACACACACAAATCCTCCCCCTCCAAAGAAGCCTACGCGCACGCACGCCTCGTAAGTTTGCTCCCCCCAAATGTTTATAGGAGCCAGCCCCCTCCCAGGGCCGTGAAAGTTTCACTCTCTGGCAGGCAACGGTCTCTACTGAAACCTCTGACCTATGTGCAAATGTTCTTCATGCCCGCACAAGAAACTTTTCTTGCCGCGGCGACTTGCTCCTGTCCCCGTACCCAGGCCACGTCTGTGCCTTCCCCCGCCACCTGTGTCAGTGGGGGTAAGTTGCTCCACCCCTCCCCATTAGAAAGCATTTCGTCTGATCTAAACGCGGGTTTTTCACCCAAGGCATACGCCGGCAAAAATTAACAGATCAAGACATCGATCCTGGTGCCGTATTTGGCCCGCTCACAGTCCACCGACGTATCGAAGGGGGGCATGAGGGAGCGAGTCACCCCAAACGAGCCAGATGGCGAGGGCAGGCACCGATGTGGCCTGGGTATGGAAGCGAAAGTGGGTCGCCGCGTCATAAAATTTGCTTGTGCGGGCGCGTAGATCTTTTGCACATACGTCACAGGTTTCAGTAGAGCTGCAACCTGCCAGGGAGGGAAGCCATCACGGCACGGAATACCACCCAGTTATGCATTCACGCCACACTCATGACAAAGGGCGTAGTGGAACAAACAACTAGACCCTTTGACACTATGAGCAGTAGATCCTTTGCAGATAGAACATTGCAATCAGGGAAAGGGTACTATTTAAGTGTCCCAACGCCAAGGCACAATTTGCAGGTATGTTTACGCATAATTCATAACTTAAATGATAAGACTGAAATGTTTTAAATTTCGTGTCGGTGGTAATTCGACCATCGAAATCTATGTTGACCACAAT
Organism: Ligula intestinalis; assembly: GCA_036362985.1. Lineage (NCBI taxonomy): Eukaryota > Metazoa > Platyhelminthes > Cestoda > Diphyllobothriidea > Diphyllobothriidae > Ligula > Ligula intestinalis. Next base: position 39,600,443 of record JAYGXS010000004.1, on the reverse strand, counting down.
ATGCCCAAGGGCAGGCCGATGACTGTAGTCAGATACAGTGAACGTAGACGAGCAGCCATCTGCACCACTCTAAACTCTCATCCATCTGGCCCCGATCACAAGACAAAGAAGAGATGACTAAGCAGGAATCAGGCGTAAGCCACTTTCCCCAATACAACCAGAAACATTGTTGTGATCCTGTCTGTCCAACGTCCTAATTCTTGACGCCACAGACAAAGTCGCTCGGAGCCTTGCACCTCGTGTGCAAGCAGTTTTCCCGCGTGCCTCGAGGCATATGCAATCGGATGGGTGATCGCCACGGCTGCCAGATACAACCGACGCGCACCCAAACGCACGCACCAAGTTTCCCCCATTTCTGGCTTCAACCAACACTGGCTTGACCTCAATCTGTCCAATGAGGTTCCCACCTTAGATGACTGATCTCATTTAGTAGGTTGGCCTTAATCTGTTGGACAAAGACACCAATGCGGTGTCTGCCTTTAAGCCTCACTCCGGAACCGACCCCAATAGGGAACTGACGCACTACTCCGCGAGTCAACTTATTTCCATCTATTCTTCAATGCTTCAGCAGAATACACTATTCCTATCAATCTGGCCTTCCCAAGGCTCCCTTCTTACCTAAAGGAACCATGGACCTGGAAGATCGTAGCTGTTAGGGTTAAACCTTCGTAGCCTTAACTCCTGTCGATAACACCGCCTAACTTATTTTAACGTAGCAGTAGTCTTTTTTGCGCTGGTACTCCTGCACTGTCTTTCCTAACTTGGTTAAAGTAAGTGCCCAGAAATATCTAAGGAGCCCGAGTCTCGTATTTCCACTATTGCAACTACTGTAAATAAGAGGAAGACAAGAACCTGAGGCACGCTTATTTGCTTCTATTGCAGTTACTGTTTATACTTTAACTGACTAACAATGTCGCAGATTTATGGTAGTGCTGTTACTATTACCAACGCTTATGTTTGTTTAGAAATGAAACTGCTTCGAGTCAGATTTGGGCCCGTGTTCACTCGATTTCAACTAGGAATGAGGGCCTGGATTTTTACTACGCCAAATAGCGTACGTATTTGAGTCTCGGAGGACATTAATGCTTGCCCGGTTTTTTTCTTGAAATTTAAAATACTAGGCCAAGCAACTCCTGTTAGGAGTGCTATGCGTGAGCTAAAAGTGCTAGTTCTAGTAGTAATAGTTGCTAAAAGCAGTAAGTGGCAAGCTATATTGCTGTCTGTAAGCCTATATCGAGCCGTATTTTAGCTGAAGGGTTACAGATGCCTTATTTACTAACATCTCATGTTCACTCTATCTCTTCCCTCATTCATCTGATCCCTGATACTCTCTGCATCATTCAAGGTTGGGAGAACGTCCGACGCGGTCCGAGCCGATTTTGATAGTGTGTGGAGGGCAATGAGAGAACTTGCACAGACAGTCACTGGAACCAGTGATGAGCCATCAGGGCTTGGTACGTGTAGGATCGGTTTTGTCAGCATCTACTCAGTCTAGATTACTAGAGATAGGATGCTACTGTTAGACGCGCTGTGCATAGGCTAGCAGCGCTAGTTCCAGTAACCATACTTTCTAAAACCAGTAAGTCGCAAGCTACAGCGGGGCATGTACGTGCATGAAGAAAATTTGAACCTAGTAGGCAGTCATAATCTATATGGGGATTTTAGCCAACTGAAGGGTTAAAGAAACAGGCATTTGATAAAAGCCGAAGATCTTTCATGCATTTAGGTCGTAACAAAGAAGTATTTGCCGCTTTTCCAGGCTACCTTTGAACTTCTACAATACCTAGCTCTAATTCAGATTTTAGAGACCATCATCTTTCTAAATAGTTGCGCTTCATGTACGGGAGTAGAGGACAACAGTAGGACAGTGCAGTGCTGCAGGAAAGTGCAATATTAATGATGCTGATCATACTAGCGATTTCAATTCGTATGATGCATAGGCAAGTGTAACTGTATTTGATCGAACGAGCACATAACTATAAACGTTGGGAGTCGGCACCAGATTTGGATCACAGAAGGGGCGATCTGACTAATGTATATCAGGTTTCGGCGACTCAACTTAGTGCCGAGAAATCCTGATTACTAACAAAGCATCTAGAGGTTTGCCTGTGTGGGCCATAGGAGAATCCTCTTTTGCAGTCAGAGTGTAGCCTTCGATAAACAACGCATATCTAGGACTACTAGGGCTAGGATAAACTGTTTGAAGAGTTCTGTCAAAGCTAGGAGGGCTAATTCTAGTAATCATATTGCTAAGACCAGTATTGATTATACTAGCCTTGACGTCGAGGGGACTTCTCCCGGTTAATAGAAGAGTAATCTATTTCATAGCCAACTAACATTACCATATCCTGTATCATTAGCTCAGGAATAATGAATAAGCAGAGTACATGGGAATATGAACTTAATACGTTTTTTCGTCTACATTTGTTGTTTGTGTTAGACATCAGTGTGTTGTCCTTCGGACATGCCTTCTTTGTACGGAGTTGCAGATCAGCAGACAGAGGCAGGCGGATTTTGTCTGGCTGCCCGGTAGATTCGGAGCAAGATTGATTATAGACACCGCAAAACCCATTCGACTTCTAATGAAAAAACTACTTTCAAATGTTCGGTAGCCTGACCTTAAAATTTTTCGTTAAATTCCACCAATAGAAGAGAAAAATTTCCATTTTCGGTAAATTACGCCTATATAAGGTTCAAATTCCATCGATTATCATTCGTACCCTACACAACAGAAGTTCATATTGATCGAATTTGCTTCTTTTTAGCATAGTAAAACAAACATAGCCTGAGTTAATTTGATATTTTTGATCACTTCCGCCACAATTAAATATTAGTTTACCTTTAGTGGCCAAGAATTAAATGCTCGACGACAAAATACTTAAAGCAGTTGGGCGGGGATAGAAATCTAGAGGGGCCCTCCAAATCAATTTTGCCGATTCGGAATTATTATGAGCGATGTAGCCCTTTAAGTCTACCAACTATATTTTAAACGGTGGTTTCGATCAAACGCACTGATTGGATTTTGAGTAGGCAATGGCTGCCGGTTTTGCAGGTGTGCGAGTAAACCCACTTAGAGGCCCTAGATTCCTTGAGTGTTTTGTCTCTGCTGAGATGTACCGATGGAAGGACAATGGGACTGCCATCATACGATAGGTCTAGTTGCAACGTTTTTCGCCTCCAGAGAGCTAGCTTGGCAGAGCTGCTAAAAAGGGACGTATCTAACTGGATAATTAAGCAAAGCTGGGTAAGAAGGTATTTTCTGTACGGTATCCAGACATAGTTGAGAAGAAGAGCATTCAATATTTAGCAATAATCATTCCAGATGGGAATATGTATAAACAACCGGGTTTTCCGTTTTGAGTTATGGTGAGGCAGTTTAAAATTCAATGAAAATAACTAATGCAATCACAGAAGAAAAGTTGAAGATGTAGACATTAAAGCAAGCGGTTAATGCGCTCAGCGGCATAACCGTGTACTCACGATTAGGTAGGCCTGTGTACCAAGCCAAACCCATGGTATAACGTAGCTACCATAGTATTGCACAGTCAGGGCATCGGTGACTGGTATTTGTACTCATCATACTCATAAACAAACCATATTTTTGTATGCAGGTGCAAACCGCAAGTCCTGAAACACAAACTCATGCCATGTAGATCGGATGCACTGCCGCAGATAGGTGCGTGTTTGACTTGGATACGTTTTGAGATGAGCTGTTTGGAGGGAAACATGCCCGATGTTTCAAGGGAGAATGGGAATTTGGGGCAGCTGGAAGCGTCCGAAATTGTTACATTTACAACGAACAGCTAAATGGACATTAGGCGAATGGTTAGTGCGCTCCCCGCTGAACGGTTAATCCTATCAGTTCTGCCTTACGATTTTTGACTTGGTACACATCCTGTATCGGTAGGCTTCAACGGACACTTCAGCGATCACTTCGCTTCACGCATTAACGAGCAACGAGGGGTCACTCTATGAATCTCAACGTTGGTCATAAAAACCAGCAATATGGTGAGTGGGCTTCAGATAAGTTGCTGGAACTATCATACTTCACGGATAATTTAGCAGGCGGCTCCACATCTCAGTTAGTGAGCATTGGCCGTTGTTGCTATAACGAACCATTGTAAGAGAACCTCGGGATTCCCCTGATCTAATCGTTGGCGAAGACAGTCATGTACAAAGCAACTTGGTGTTAATTGGTACTACTGAAAATATCCCACTGCAAATGAATTCACCGCTTTCCAGTCTTATCGGGAGTTCTTGGAAAACCGTTAGGGAAAATGTTTTCCGAGAATACACGATTTCGATATTCCATAAACGTGTTAGCCAGACGCGATGAACTCTCATGTGTTTCAGGATGTACTTTAAGCGGTACTGGAATTCCTCAATGTGTACTCAGTATTCCTAATTCCTAAAAGGACCATTTCTCTGGGGGTTGCCAATGACCTTCGCATTGCCAATAGTAGAGAATATTCGGGTCCCAGGATGCAGTTCAGAGAACGAAGATGCAATCACTGGAACAAGAGTTTTATTTGCCTGACGTCTCGGATTCCCTCGGGAATCCGAAAATTCAGGCGAAAAAAACTCTTGTTCCAGTGATCGCATCTTCGTTCTCTGACCTTTGTATTTCCAACTACTGTATGACACGAAACCCATGGAAAAGTTAACTTTAAATTCAATGCGAGCAAGTTCTGTGAAGAAAGCCTAAAGTAAATCTCTTCCTCCGTCGAGCACAGCGACTCTTTTTTGTGTAGGCTATTTCCTTATGACACTCGAATCAATTCCTTGCTAAAATTTGGCACATCTGCGACTGGTGTGACATATGCCAGCTACCCATTTCTCCGGATTTAGTTTTTTATGCAAGCAGCATTTCGTTGGTTTTCTCTTAAAAAACTACGTTAACGCATTGGATAAAACATGCCTGGATACGGCATGATAAGCGACCGCCATAAGCGTGAATGCGTTTATCTCCATCGCGACTTACGGTGATCCGTAAACGAACGACAGGCGAGTATTCAATACATCATACAGGCTAAGTCAGCGTTAAAGGTGAATCCATTCTCTAATGAAATCTGGACATCGAAGTGCGAAGCCGTCTACTGGATCTTGTAAGCGTAGCTCTATTGCGCTTCCACACATGATAAAGATAAGCGTTATCGTATGGACACCATGAACCCATACATGGAACGGGTAGGAGGAGTTGGGTGTGGATCTTGGCTGTACTCAAAACAACCTCAGCACGAAAGCGGCCATGTGCATCTTGTAACACACCCATCAAACTCTTACAGGGTCTGAAAAAAAAAGCACCTGTAAAATATTTGGAAACTTCGTGCGACCGCATCTGGAATACTCCATGCAGCCATGGGTAACTTGAACTGCCCAGTACCATAACTATTTAGAGAAGATTCAGAGGCGAGTGACAAAAATGTTCCGTGATCTGTAGCCGCTGCCCTTCGAAAAGAGACGGTCGATCCCAGTGTCTTTCCCTTTCAAGCAGATAACAAAGCTGGGTCTCATCCTATTCTTCTGCATCGTACCTAAACGGAACTGTTGCTTCTTTCCCAAAGTATCATTCGACGCAGGATAACGCCCACTTTGCGCAGTCATCTACCTAAACCACGTGAGAGAAACGTAGAGTCGACGGACACAAATTTTTCTTCAGTTCTTACTGCTCTGTGTGTGGATTCACATAAGGTCACACATAAAACTGTTAATAATTTGGCAACAAATAACCGCTTAATACACCGCTACACAGCAAATTTATATAAACGCACGACTTATGATTAGTAAGAACAAGTTGCTGTTTAGCCATTTGCATGTCACAACAGCTGCTAAATTGTCGCAATGTACTTTACGCATACGTACATTTTATGTAAACTTTTAGTAATCACTTGGAAGTTAAAAGGCGTTAGACCATGTTATCCTTAAGAAAAATGAACTAGAGGGAGCATACCAAATGGTTGATTGAGCACTACTGGATGACAGGAAACATTCAGCATGTAGTTAGATCACCAAAACAGTCGGTGACGTTTGCATAGCTAATCAGACTGAGAAGGCCAGCGACAAATTACCCCTGACGATATTGTGGTCGAATTTATGCCAAGGCCACCAGTGGTCACATCGGGTAGCTATTAATGGACCCGGAGGCGGGGCACGCCTCGTCACGGTTATGATCTCACGATGATACGACAGCGCGGATTGCACAAAGGACTAGCCTCTATTGGATCGAGACGTTGGTCAGACAAAAGAATAAGTCGTTTTCTTTAGGTCTGACTTATCGGATATACTCGGTGGACACAAACTGGGAAAGAGGAAACAAAACGAGAGGCGTTGTTTTGTCGAAAAAAATAAATAAATATGAGTTATTGAAGCTGTAAAATACGAACGTCGATTTAGAAAAAGTTGGAATAATTTACGAAGATGTCGCGAGTTAGAGCGACGTAGGCTGCATACGTTAAGTGGTACATTACTTTTCCAGCAAATATTGATAGTAGAGGTCGTGAAGGTGGTCTGGCGGTGCTGGAACAAATGGAATTTTTAGGATCTCTGTAAAACCTTCGGCTGTAGTGGGCTCCTTGTACTTGGACCTGAAAGATTAGAGATGGTAATGCATAACAGCAAGTTGAGAAACTTTTCCCCACACTGGGAAGGACTAGTGGCATGACTTACTTCATCATATTAAAGACCATGTCGTTTATTTTATCGTGTGAAGATCCGGTCAAACGACGAAACTAATAAAATACAGAAAAGGCAGCAAATTAGTCTAGACACTGATGATAAGGGCTGAAGTCATAACTCGAGTAAAAAATGCGTATTCCAGGGTTATTCATAGCGAGGATTTTAATGCCGATGAAAATAATTTATTGTGTATAGGATTCGAGGAAGCAATCGTTATCGTCTATCAACCGTCAACCATTAAAGTGGTCATTGCTACTGAAAGAGAGACAGACGTTGATTCGCCTGAGAATCAAGATCAAAGAGTAGAAAATCGTTTAGAACCCGCCACAATTCCATGCTTCTTGTTCTCAGCTCATTATATGGCATAAGTAAAAATAGACTAGGGCGATCTGTTTTTACATACGTAGGTTTTGTACAGATCGCAGAAATGGAGCATAAAAGCTTGACCTTCAAGCCTAGGAAGAACCGAGTCACCCTCATCAGTTGGTATCCACTAAATTCCAACTACTAGCGTGTAGTGATAGACTCAAGCGGTCCAGGGTACTTTTATTGGGGAATGCGTGGGTTCGTGAAAAGGCATTAGAGTAAAAATCTTGAGCAAACCATTGTCACCGAAGACTAGTAAACGCAAACAGGAACATGCTCAATAACCAAAACTGAAAACAAACAAAAGGCTTTAAGATACAGAAAAATATTGACCATGCCATTTACCATTTCATTGTGACGCGAGTTGCCTGGAGAGGTGTTCATGACGAGTGCCCGAGCCGGTATATTCATCTGCTTAGCAATTGCGAGGAAACGTGACCGGGATTCTACGTCGACGTTGGTATTGTCAACAACCACGGATTGACCAGCAGATAGAAAGCTTGACGTCTGCTTTAAACACTTCTCCACGGTTCCAGTCACGTCCTACAAAAGGAGAGCAAGAGAAAGGTTAACTGCGCATGGCCGTAGGTGGACAGCGATTAAAACAGACAGGATAGCGGGGACCTAGGTTGTAATTGTTGGGCAGAGAACCTGCGAATTATAGTTAGCGAAAACGACAGAAAAGATTAGAATAGGGGCAAGAGTCGGCATTATTTCAATAGTTGGACCGGTGATTTCGACGAGGTTCATCGTGTGCTCCACAGCAGGGTAATACAGGGCCGGGAACCTGCGCGTGCATTCGTTTTAAGTTATAGTAGACATACGCTGTAACTACCGCACTCTGTGTTCGCTCGCCTACCTGTAGCCAGTGTCAGGACAGAGTCAAGAAGAACTGAGGCGGGATCAGACGCAAGTGGCTGGTGCGGTGCGAGCCTGCACCTAAGCGTGCCATCACGCCCCCATGATTGGCATTTGTTATGGGAGAAAAACCCGAATAACGTCTGCCGTACCTTGATCTGGTCCTCGCGTTGATCCAGCGCATCTGTTACGCGGCCCGTTTAGGGGACACACACAACACATAAAACGCAGGTCAGAAGAGTATAGATTTGTAGTTCGGACAGTTTGCTATGGACCGCCAACTTAAGAGCACTCGCAATATCCCCAATTGCAGCTGCGAGCATAAGCATGCAGTTCAAATACCAAAAAATCCTTTCAAGACTCAACTGAAGTCACGTTCAAAGTGTTGGCTTCTATCCGGCCTGAATCTAACGTATAACCTGTTGCCTGACACCACCAAAAACGCCAATTAGCATATCCGTCATCGGTAGGGTTGCCAAGTGGTCTCCGCAATGTCTTTATGTATTATAGCCACCTACTTAAATGATTTAAGTAGGTTGAATTACCCTAAATCTTCTAGATTTTTAGGCGCCATCCGTCGATTCAGCAGGGATTTGATGATGACAATGAACTGTAGAGCAGTCCTCGGAAGGTCACCGACTAGCATAACCGCTTAAGTTAGTATATCAAGCGAAATTGGCTATTTAAATTAACCACTGGAATAATCACTTACTTACAAATTTTAAGCAGGTTGATTTCGACAATCCTCCCACATTTGGACTGCGTTAACCTTTTTTTCTAGTTGATATTGGCGGTACCAATAGAAAATGTACCTCAATGACCTCGCCTGAGGTTAGGAGACACTACCCCGTCATACACGCATTCACCGTTGCTCGAGCGGGCGATTATATCCATTATATCCAGGCTACAGGCCGACGTAATGGATGCCGAAATTGTACCCGGAGAGTACCAAGTTTTTCGTCGGGACCGGATACATAGGAGGGGAGGAGGAATAACAGTGTTTGTCAAGAAGGGCATCATTGCGTCAGAAGTCGAAATTGGTTCCTCTCATGATCGTGAAGCGCTATGGCTCAAACTGAAAACGCGTGGTGCACGGACTTTACATTTCATGACTGTCTATAGACTGCCAAATCAATCTCCAGAGGGTGGCGATACCTTGTTTGGACTAATGCGTGAACTGGCTCAAAATGAAAATGCGCTGATCACTGGAGATTTTAATGCCTCACTGATTAACTGGGATGAGCTATCAGTCAAGGGATTTCAGGTGTCTGTTAGCTCCAGATTCTTAAAGCTGACCGGGGACCTCTCTCGTGCAGAATGTTGCATTCCCAGCGAGAATAAAAGAAGCACAAACAGCGAGCTGTTTGGACCTCGTGTTATTGAAAGACCCGATTGATACAAGCGAAATTAGGTCAATCGCGCCTCTTGGAAGGAATGATCATGTCATGATCCTGTGGGAATATGCTACAAACACCAGTCAACCGAGAAATACAGAGGTTCGGTTAGACTACTGGCGCGGAAATTACACACCAATGAGAAATGAACTAGCAGCAATAAATTGGTATGACCTTCTAACCGGTAGTCCAGATGCCGACTGGAACACTGTCAGGGATTTTATAAGCGAAGTTAGGCTTTGAAACTGTCCGCTGAAAAAAGTACAAAAGGCGAGCAGGCTTCCCTGGTTAACGCAAGATCTGAAGATCCAAATAAACCGTAAGACCAAACTTTGGAGAAGGTACGCATCAACCCGCCAGCCTTCACACTACGAAGAATTCCGCCAAAAGCAGAACGAGGTAAGATCGAACATCCGAAAAGCGCGGAAAGACTACGAAGCGAAAATTATAGAGCGGGCCGTAACGAAGCCAAAGGTGCTCTAAAGTTACATCAACAGCAGGCTAAAAAAACAAAGACAGTTGCAGTACTAAAAGGTAAAAATAATGAGAAAACTATAGAAAATCTCGGAAAGGCAGAACACATTAGCAAGTTTTTTGCATCTGTTTTCACTGAGGAAATGCATTTTAATCCGACAGATTTCCATGCAGAGAGTAAAGGCCGAATCATGGAAGACTTCCGTTTCACAATAAAAGATGTAAGGAATGAGCTTCTTGCACTTAATGAAGATAAGTCTCCGGATCCAGACAAAATACCAGCAAAGGTACTGCAAGAGCTGGCATCGGAACTTTCCAGACCACTTACGCACATTTTTCAGTTGTCCTTTGATCGAGGCCTCCTCCCATCCGATTGGAAAGTTGCGAACATATACCCTATTCACAAGGGTGAATCCAGAACCGGCGCGTACAACTATCGACCAGTGAGCCTAACTTGCATCCGTTGTAAAGTTATGGAAAGGATCATCAAAAAGGCATTATAAAGTTCTTCGAAGAAAAAGACTTCTTTGATGGTGCCTTACACGGGTTTCAAGGAAACCACTCCTGCCTGACCAATATGCTTTATTTTATGGAGCAGTGGTCCAAGTCATTAGACGAAAATACCACCGTAGATGTTGTTGACATAGACTTTAAAAAAGCCTTCGATAGTGTCCCTCACCAACGGCTACTCTACAAGGTTGGCGAATCCGGGATAAGGGGCAACTTACTAAATTGGATAGGAAATTTTCTCATAGGCCGATCGCAGTCCGTGTGCGCCGGAAACGCAAAATCCTCTTCAGTGCCAGTGACGAGTTAAGTGCCTCAGGGCTCCTTCCTTGGGCCATTATTGTACCTAATCTATGTTACTGACTGTAGGCATGGACTGGTCAGCAATGGAGTCTTCTTTTAAGATGATATTAAGATATGGCAGCCCATCAGAAACACTCATGAAGAACAAACTCTGCAAGAAGGACTTGACCGCCTAGGTGAATGGTCCAAAAATGGTCAATGCGGTTCAACTTTGAGAAGTGTATCACATTGCGGCTCAAGACGAAGACAATGAGCGCAACGGATGACTCACACAACTACGTACTCGATGAAAGGTGCCTGTCGTACGTCAATGAAGAAAGAGATCTGGGTATGGCTATTGTGCCCTTCTTGAAGCCGTCTTTACAGTGTGCTTGGGCTGCCAAGAGGGCGACTAGTGTTGTTTGCCACAAAGCGAACTTTTGTCGACATAGACAAAAAAACTATTCGGCAATATCTTTGGAACATTTATTCGCTCACATCTGGAGTATGGCATTCAGGCATGGCGAGCATGGACGCACAAAGGTAACCAGATACTGGAAAGATTCAGAGAAGGGCAAAAAAATTGTGAAGGGCCTAAAGTCTTCATCCTACGAATGTACACTAGAAGCACTTAACGTTTACCTCTTGAGTATAGACAAAACCGCGGCAACCTCATACAGATGTACCGCCTCGTGAGGAATCGGGAGTGTGCCCTGAAGTTTGATGACTTCTTCGCCTTCACCACTTCAACCAACCTCCGTGGGAATTTCCTCAAACTGTGCGGAACTCTATCCCATCTAGAGGTCCACAAGCAGTCGTTTTCACAACGAGTCATCGGTGCCTGGAACGGACTGCCCGAGGAGGTCGGTATGGCGATCTCCACAGATGCATTTTCAATAGGGTCTTCAAAGGCATTGCCTTCTACCCTAAATATACTGAACTATATTAAAGCCTATTTCAATGTACCCACCCGAGGTTTCAGTACGCGACCCAACTTGTCCTCGTAACTTTTTGTATTTTACAGGGATATTGCGATCTGACACGCTCCGCCCATCCTCTCCCCTAAAATCTGGTGCCCGTGAGCCTGAGGGGCGCGCTTCACACGCTCCCCAGGCGACCCCACAAGGAATCCCTACCCCTCCGTCTTCCTCTCTGTTGCCGACTGACGCTAGGACATCGCTTGCCAGGACTGCAGACCGAAGCTCCAGCGACGGACAGAAATAATACACACACAAGAGCTCGATTACTGTGAGTAAAAAAATGTTCTCAAGGGCTTCCTCTTTTAAATTGAGCACGTAACCATCTGACTTCCTCTTTCGATAAGGACTTTTTACACCTGCGGTGCTATTTGCAGCACGTCAGCTGGGCCGACGTAATAGCGCAGAATGGCAGTTCCATATTGCTTCAGCTGAAGCGTCTGCAGCACCATGATCAATGGTTGGAACAGTAGACTACGACAGACCGGTAGTCGGTTGATAAACGCCCAAACGAGATAACTCGATCACTGGGACAATACGTTTGTTTGCCTGACGTTTCGAAATCCGTCACGAATTCATCATCAGAGACATGAGTAAGAAACAGAGGCAGACACATTTCGCTTGTACTGGCAAACGCCCAACCATCACTAATGGGACTATCTCGTCCCGTCCTGTCTGGGTACTCACTCTTGAGCCCCGACAGCAGCCACACAGCGACGAATTGTATAGGCAGATAAACATTGCTAAGGCTAGGTACGGCCGACTGATGACGGTTAATGGGCCGGAAACGGTCATTACAGCATCTCTCGTCTTTGTCAACAACGTTCACCTGCCTATACTACCAGTCGCTGCGCGGTTGCTGACGGAGCTCCAAAGCAGAACGGATTGAGATATTTCCATCAGAGATCGGTGAGAGTTTACCGATCGATCACTGCTCTATCGAGTCCCGTAACAGGTTCAAGAGTTTTTATCAACCAATGCTAATCAATCGGATTTCAACCCGTTAAAAACGTGTTGGTGGCGCAATGGTTAAAGCATTGGACTTTTGATCAAGAGTTTGCGAGTTTGATCCTCGATTGATGCTCCACTTGGGGCTACGTATGGCTGGTTGATTACGGCAATATTGGCCACAAATGGCCATACCCGTCTCCCTTGTCTTTGTTGGCAATTATATTTAGGTAGTCTTCGTAGAGTGCGAAAAAAGCAAAGCCAAAAAGCAAGCGGCTACGACAGCAGAGGCATCAGAGTCCAGTTATACCCCCATCCCCTCCTGCATATAGGTTAACTTTCCCTCTTCCAGGAATCACGTCATTAGTTGGTGCATAAACTGTAGCAGGTCGATTGCCGTAAACGACGTCAACCGGGTGCAGAGTTAAGTAAATGATAAAAATCATGCGTGAATAAGTTCATATTAAGGAAGCTTTGAGCGGCACCCCCTGCCATTTCTCTTCCCCTACTCACCATGTTCTGATATTAAGAACAGGTCAAGACGATTGGTGGGTGCGGGCACGGTGGCTGGCCGATCAAAATAGCTCGTTTATGCGTGTCATACGCGGCCCGGTCAGAACGGCGCACGTACCAGACTACATGTGAGAGGGTCTCGGACTTGACGTAGGCTAGAATGCTGCAGAAAACGCATGGGGAAGGAGGCATTTTTGAGAAGTGCTTAGTTATCTCGTCAACCCGAAACCTTACAGATCACAAATTTTGGCACGTTCTAATAGGTGCAAATGTGCCAGATTTATTAAAGTGAAGAAAGCACTGATATGCACGGAAGATTAGTGCTCCAGTATCGACCTCACACCTTCTTCCATTTTGTGTTTAACAGGCGAGTGAAAAAGCCCGTCAACCACCACTGTTAACGACTATGTCCAGCTCGCCCGATGTTTCCCTCGCCAGTCTCAGTCTAGTAGCCTCCACCATGTGGAACACGGAAATCAGCCTGGGTAGCGACCACCTCCCCATTGTGCTCGAATTGGCCACCGCCGCCGAGCGTATCAAGGCCCCCAACCGGTACTTCATTAATTTCAAGAAAGCCAATTGGGTAGCGTTCACGACCGAATGCGAAGCCGAGATCGATGGCCTACCGCCTCCCACCTGTGTCCACATGGCGGAGCGAGCCCTTCGTCGCCTACTCCTGGCAGCAGCAAGTCACCACATCCCTAACGGCCGCATTCCCTTTCTCCGTCCTAACTATCCGCCCGAAGCCTCCCGCCTGGAACGAGAGAGAGACGAAATACGAGCGCGTGATGCCAGTGACCCGCGCGTTGGCGAACTGAATGGCTTAATCACTAAGACTATCAACGATGGCAAACGCCAACGCTGGCATGAACTAGTTTCAGATTGTAATTTCAGCGGCAACTCAGCTGCCACTTGGAAGCTTTTACGCAACCTGACCAAACCCCGGGCTGATACATCAAACCAGTCTATTAGCTTTGGGGACGGCAAGTTCATTTCCAACAACGGTAAGATCGCCGCGAAGATGAGCAAGCTGTTCTCGCCCCGCTCGGCACCCAGTCCCAAAAGCCAGCGCCCCCTTCTTCGCCTCCTCCATAAAGCCCCGCCCCCAGACATTTCCTTTTCGGCTGATGCCATCCTCACCGCCGTCAAGAAAAGGAGAGCTTCGAAAGCCTTAGGACCAGATGGTCTGGCGCCTATCCATGTGCGCCACATCGGCCCGAAGGTGGCTGCCTACCTTGCCGCCCTCTTCAACCTTTCACTGGGAACTTCAATCATGCCTGATTGCTGGCGCCAGTCGATCATTATCCCCCTGGTCAAAGCGGGTAAGGACCCCTGCCTAGCGACCTCTTATCGTCCAATTGCCCTCCTCAGTCCATTGTCGAAGATCCTGGAACGGCTTATCCACCCAATTCTGACGTCTATGGCGGACCTATCTAGCCACCAACATGGTTTCCGATCGGGTCGTGGAACTGCAACGGCGCTCTTCGAGCTCAGCGACGCTATCCTCAAGGGCTTTAATCAACAGAAGCCCGCTTCGCGGACCGTGGCAGTCTCAATTGACCTGTCACGAGCCTTTGACTGCGTCCGCCACGATCAGCTTCTGCAGGACTTGGTCTCGTTGAACGTCCCGACTGGCCTGGTCCGATGGTTGGCGGCTTACATCCGTGGCCGTCACGATCGTGTCTTCTTCCGGGGCGCTCTCTCTAAGCCCCGTAAGCAGACCTGTAGCGTCCCACAAGGCTCTGTGCTCAGCCCGACACTCTTTAACATCTACATGCGAGAGCTCCCACTACCCCGGGCACCTGTGCAAGTGGTATCCTATGCGGACGATATTACGTTCTTTTGCCGGCACCATGACATCGATCAGGCTGTACAGCTCCTCACGGAGTTCATGCCTGTTGTCGAAAACTTCCTCACCCAGCGCGGAATGACGATCTCGGCAGCCAAGTCGTCCATAACTGTTTTTACGCTTGACCCGAAGGAGTTCAATCGTCACCCGGTCATCACCATCAATGGGGCGTCCTTACCGCTCGTCCGCAAGCCCAAACTCCTTGGTGTGCGTTTTGATCCGCTCTTCACGTTTGCAGACCATGCCAGGGAGACCGCAAGCAAAGTAAGCCGCTGCACCAAGGTCCTCAAGGCTCTAGCAGGCACATCCTGGGGCTGCGCGAAAGAGACTCTGTCGACTGCTTTCAAGGCGCTGGCCAAGCCGCACCTCACTTATGCGGCATCAATCTGGTCTCCTACGATGAGCTCTTCCAGCCTCCACCGCCTCCAGTCAGCCCAAAACGCTGCCCTCCGCACGATCACGGGTTGCTATAAAATGTCGCCTATAGATCATCTTCATGCGGAGGCTTCTGTTCTACCGGTCGCCCATCACAACATTCTCCTTAGCCAGCAGTTCTGGTGGAGTTGTTCACAACCCGGCCATCCCAATCATCACCGTTGCACCGCTCCCGAGCCCTGCCACAACGTCCGGCCGTCTATTCGAGCACTCCACAAGGAAGCTGTTGCCTCGTCTCTCGCGGATCTACCTGTTGATAGCTCTGCCACCAAGAGAGGCTTCCAGCGTCTCCACCAGAGATTCGTTGTCGAGGAGAAACGAGGTTACCGTCCCCTGGTCGTTTTGGGTGGCTATCCACCTCCGATTGCGGCCTCGGAACGACATCTCCCGAGGGTCACTCGCTGTACCCGGGCGCAGCTACGCAGTGGCTACTGCATGCTCCTTCGCCAGTACCAGCACCGGCTCGACCCATCCATACCCGACTGCTGTCCCGACTGCGGTGTCTCGCAGCATGACTGCCGTCATCTGTTCGCCTGCAGTTCTCGGCCAGGCACTCACCTCACTCCCGCGGACCTGTGGCTCAAGCCGGTCGATGTCGCGGCTTTTCTTCGTCTCCCAACTACTCCCAGTTTGGATTCCGGCGGGGATTCCTGATCCAACTATGGGCTACGACACACACACACACACACAC
>JAYGXS010000004.1:39550855-39579992 GCA_036362985.1 Ligula intestinalis | reverse complement strand
AATTAAAAGCACATTTCAGAATTTCGGTTGACATTTACTGAGGTAGCAAATCTACTGTATCCCTTCGGGCGTGATAAACAGCAGTAGCGGATCTAGCAGAAGTCGAATACCGCCTACATGGCATGATGCATGGTGTCAAGCTAAGCTGTGAGTTAACCTAGACGTTGCAGCTACACAGAAAACAACACCGGATCAAGGGCAGTCATGCTTCAGATATGTGGCGGGCGACAAAGAATGCACTCAGACCACATCAATTGTTCTTAAGTTGCCCAGAAAATCTGCACGATGTATTGGCAACGAGCTGGAGCTTTCTCATTCGAGATGAAGTCGGTGGCCTTCACCAGGAAGACCGGATTTCAGACACCGGTTTTAACATGCGCTGCGCAGTATTCAGTCTGTCCGGACAGACGACCGGTACACAAGTTTAGGGGCCTTTTTGAGGGACTGAAAAAACCATCGATTCGAGGGGCGACATCGTTACTCAACCATCCGTTTAACAACTCCGTTGTGAGGTATATGAAAACTGACAGTTTCTAATTACGAACGGTAGGTTTCTGCTATGATACGCGCCTGGTACTTGTAATTAACACTAACTGTGGACTGGGTCGACCGTGACATCACTGAGGCCGGCTGGGCCAGGCCTGATTACAGCTATGCTAATTAGAAGTTCACTTCGAACCAATCAACTCGTGAGGCCAAATAGTTAGTACCGATACAAGACTCGTGGATTTCAGCAGATGTGCCGCCTTCTTCAAATGTTCCTATTTTGCTAAGCTCAGCACTGCGCCAATGAATTCTACCTAGACAGGAGGGTAGTAGAGCATTCTTTAAGGTAAAAGTGGATATAATTCTACCACACAACAGAAAGAAAAGGTAAAGTGTTGGCAACTGAAATATTGAAGGCAGTCTAAGTGCTCACATCAGTGCTCGATCCTAGCAAGCAATAAAAGCTGGTAGAACCATCGCGAAAACAGTCACCCAGTGTTGGGGGACAGGTTACTAATTTTGTTAATAATTTAATGTTGTTTCTGAAGGTCGACAACAATTTGGGCCGGTTCAATGGAGATCATTACTCTAGCCTAATATACCTGGCTGTCATGTGAGTTACTTCGAAATATCTGAGCAGCTTTCGAAGTTGTTACTCTCCTCCCCTATAGTGCCGCAGGTGCATCATGTCCCAACTACCCCAAAGATCACTGATAACTTTAATGCTACCCTCTCCTTCGACTTAGGTTGGAGAGCCGAGCGAAATGTCTAGATTGGGTTGCATACTTCTGCGATATTTAAGGTTTTTAATGTTAAAAATGTTAGGTGCGGGTGAAAGAAGCAGTTTCAGGCCTGTTGGATTGAAGACCACGTATTAGTTTGTTATAATGAAAATATTTGCAGAACTTTAGACTATGAGAGAGTAATCGACAGCGACAAAACTGCCATAACAGCGATACTATTTCGCGCGGTTGATGAGCTAAGGAAGGAAAATACCTAGTGTCAGACTAAGTCTTCCGTCCCCTCCGTCAATTTCGTTGAGTTAATGACCAATTCAACGGCTGCAACCATGCTAAAAGGTTTAGCATCAGCCGTATTGAATGAGCCTTCGCGCTGTAGAACCTGTATCGTCCCCTTAGTCAGTTCTTTCGACGACAGCTTGTGGACCAAACTGTTGTTTTTAGATGACCTTGGATTATACAGTTTACTGAACTTTTGGCGGAGTGCCATAACTCTCCCCCCCCCTTCGTTATTCAGGGCTCGCTGCCCTATAGTCGTGTCGTCACAAGCAACTGTTCTAATGCTTTCTGCCACTGGCGCCGCCCTCCTCCGAGGCTTGACCTCGCAGCTGCTTCTGGCTCACTGATAACAGCCGCGTCAACCTACCCCGTTCTTCGGCGTTCCTGCAGTCCGGACAGTTGACATCAGCTTAATATGCACACCTTCTTAAGAGCCACTTAAAGCGACACTTCTGGCCACACAGCAGGGGGCCGTTGCAGGCAACATTCCTTCGAGTAATTGCAACGCACCACTCACAGACCACTTGAACTTGCTTCACAATCCCGCTAAAGCAACTGTCATCACCTTCCCCCACACATCAGACATTCCACTCTCTCAGGCCTGACTGGACGCAGTCAGGACCAGCCCTGGCTTTGTCAGTGGCCACTACTACCTGCGACTGCAAATGGGACTTCTGTATACAATAAACCTCTCATTCTGGTGACTCTTGCCTTTTCCCTCCAACCTGGGATTCGACCTGATGATTGTAGTGATCAAGGCACAACCACGGCTTAGACCCCTACAAACTTCAACAACAACTGCCCAATCAGCCACAAACGCAGTTGCGTAAGGACGCATTATCGGTATGTTCAGACGCACTGCAGTGAACCAGAAGTCAAAGTCGCCGATATACAATATATTTGACGGGTGTTTACAGAAAATGGCTACCCGCGCAACCTCTTCAACCGATTCATGTGCAAACGAGATGGCCAAAAAAATCGCACCCATACCAAATTTTGGCAAGCGATCCCGTAGGTCAACAACGTCTTGGAGGTCGTCGACTGCCTTCTCATACCACTTGGATTTGAATGCACATACAGGCCGGAGACAACCATAAGGCGTTACATAATGAAATCAAAAGACCAACTATCACGGCAAGAAGCATGTGGAGTTGTCCATACGATAAGGTGCAGTTTGGGACAAAGCATCTACGTCGGAGAAACTGGAAGACTCCCCAAGATGCGAATTGTCGAACACGCGGTAGCAGAGCAGAGAAATGACGTCAATTCTCAAGTTGTGGCTCATGTGACGAGACCCAAACACACATTCAAATTTTAGGAGGCCGAAATTATCGCGAGGTGACAATCGTGAGTCGAGAATTACTTGATTCACGGCTTAAGGGTCCCTAGTCTGCAAACAAGTGCAACGACCTGCCCAATCCATATTCGGTGCTGGGGCTCAGTTTGGCCAAGACCAGTTGCTATTTGGTGGGTGCACAGACCAACGCATCATCTACCGCCAACGCCGGAGAACCAAATGGTCGAGCAATAATTACGTCCACTTCCACCACAATTGGTGAAAGTTCAGCAAGTCACAGCCCGCACGCCGGTCATCAAGCCATTAGCGCCGAATCGGACAATTATCCTAAATAGGAGAGTCGTTAATTGTCATAAATGTGCATTATCGTATTGACTATCCTGTACTGTACTGCAACTCTTGGTGCATGAAGTACCCGTTTCTGCTACTTTTTATGCTAATGTCTCTGATCAGGAATCTGCAACGGACTTCAACACGTCAGACAGATTAAAGCCTTGTCCCAGCGATCGCAATTATTTCAATTATTTTTTGGGACCCGTATTGTCGCTTGTATTGGCAGATTATAACCATTACGAGTGTCCGACGGATTATTAGTTCCATTAACAACGGTGGTATGGAAGATGAGCATGCGCATTAGGCAGTCGTGTACTGTAGGAGTTCTAAGATAAAAACCTTCCCGCCACTCTTGCCGATAAACATGTCAGTGCTATGACGATATAGTCGACAGAATTTAGTGGCACGAAGGCCTACGCTGTATGAGCTGGGATCCGTAAAGCTGCCTCCCCCATCATTTTATTTGTGCTTAAATCCTAGTAAAGTGTTTGTTATGGATCAGAGAACGTGGTAATACGCTTACGTGCGAGTTTACACCGATTCCGCTCCCTGGGCCCGATCCCACCTTCGGTCTTCTTGAATTTTTCTTGACGCCGGGCACAGGTAGGTGAGGAAAGAGAGCACGGTAGACGCAATGAAAGTCTCCTATCACTTAAAACTAACTCCTGCGCAAGTCCCCGTACTTGCTTTTAGTAGTCCGTGAAGCACGCGGTGGACATAGTCGAAGTCGACTATCGAACGGTTATATTTGGCCAAAATAAACGACTTGGCGCAAGAAGATGCATTACTACCCCGAGAAGTTGTAAATTGTGTATTCACTGGAGTTTTTTGAGACATCCTGTCAATAAATTGATCTCGGCGTCGACATTCACCACGTTGAAAGCACGAGGCAAAGTCAATAAGACCGAAGGCTGACGTGAGCACAGTAGTTGACAGTCTCGCTTATCGCATAACACGACGAAGACGGGTTGTCCGAGAGCTCAGCTGCTGGCAGCCTGTGAGTCCACAGGTGGCGGATAGTGGAACGGCTTTTAGCGAAGGTTGGCTGCGAAAGAAGCAAGCTTCTAGGCCTGGCGGATAAGCAGTCGCGGACCAGTAGCTACAGTGCTACCAGGGCTTGAACGGCTGCGGTCTGCGCATCGACTGTTTTGTAAAATGCCACAAGTGCCAATGACGGCACTGTGACATGGCCACCGTGAAGCGCCATTAAATAGGTTTGTCTTGTGGTTAGGTTATTAAGCTAAACTTATAGAGGATGGAACCACGAAAAAACAATCCGAGCGGCTGCTGGGGACCCAACTGTATTATAAATCCCCGAGAATCCTCATGCAGATGTCTACTTACGGTAAATCAGGTAGAGCGCCTGATCCTGAACACCACACGTTCTAAATTCCATGCAAGTGGGCTACTTTAGGCTGACATTTAACTCTACTAACAGTAGTTGACCAATATTATGAATCTTTGACTACAATTCTAGAACGTGTTCTCGATTAGGGAAAAGGCAATAGTAATTAGCGTACCTTGAGAGTGAAGTTTCTTATTGAATTGCGGCACCCTAATAAATCCAAATATAGTTGATAGAAGACTAGCATAAATGATCATTTCTAAAATCATTTCGTAGCTCACTACGCTTTTTGTAACTTAATACTTGAAAATTGGAAAAGTTTGAAATTACGAGATAGCTTGAGAGCACGAAACGTCTATTCATACAGCGGTGTATCTGCCTTGAAGCTATCACGACGCACGACTCGAAGCTGTGGCTTGGAAGCTTTCCAAATAGAAGGATAATTCGGGCCTCACATTTAGACAAGTGTGTGCTTCTATGGAATGGCCGACTGGCGGATTGAGAGTCAAGCTGCGACGGCTCCTTCTTAATGTGGCTTCTGCAGCATTTCCACTCAGTGGAATCCGAGCCGGTGTGGTGGCAAGTTAAGTGGCGGCGCAAGCCACCTGCGCCTGATCTCACCTTCGATGTCCTCGACTGTGCCTTGATATCAGGCCCAGTTGGGAGAAGAGGCGAGAGTGCTACAGACGCTGTGTAAGTCTCCTACCCCTATAAAATAATTCACGGACATGTCACTGTCCCTGCTCACGATGCGCATCATCGGAATTAGCAGTCAAACTTAAATTGATACAGATTCGTATGCAAACCAACACTAAGGCCTCTTTGAGGATGTGGCAAACATTCTCGCCTACCTGAATTAAACCGTCAAATTTTCAGTAGTACAGCTCGGAAGGCAAGAATCTTTTCATCGAGGATTCTGGTACAGGCTAGTAGAAATATCACAAATAGTACAACGGCGGCCTGAAGAGATGGTCAACGTAAAAGCGGACCAGGAACAGACGCTTGCCAGTAAAGTGCTAGACACATGCACGCCTTTTATAGGTAGATTCAAAGGCTGATCGATAAATCACATACGAAACTGAAATTCACGATTATGAAATGAGTAAAAAGAAATCGACTTACTACACCAACTACACCTTTGCCGTTGACAGATTCTAGGCTACCAGTTACGGAAAATACTTTCCAGAATCGTTCGCGTAGCTGCACAGCTTCATCCGTTAGATTCTCCAGGCGGATGAGATAGCGCCACTGAATACACGTATGTATACAAATGAAAGGCATATTAAGTATCACATTAGAGTGGTGACGGAAGCAGTCTGCAAACTAGGGCAAGACCGCCTCAATAATTAGGTTGACAGAAGGTACATAGTAAAAGGCTTCTAGTGAGGGGGGTAAGTGGCGCTAAAAAAGGAAGGTTGCTGGAATTAAAATCGAAAAGGCTTCGTTGATACAATTATTTTCAAAATACAACGGTGAAGTATCTGAAATTAAGATCCATTCTGGGTTTCTAGTTCTCCACGACTACTTCTATTATTCCAAAAGGATAAGACTTAGATTCAAACAAACGAGCATGAGCCCAAAGTGGCGCTATGGTATTGGAATACAGCCTGTTAAACAGAAACATTTAAATGTATCTAGATCTAGAGTAAGAAAAGAGTAAATTTCTTAAATAGGTGTAGAACTGAAACCTAATCTAGACATTAACCAGAGCGCTTGATTTATACTATCGATTTAGAATTCGCAAAAACCTGACCGATGCAAAAATTTTGACACGAGCTTCAACGATGAAAAAGGCTAAGAAGTATATTGATAAATGTATAAATGTTTAAAGGTTTGTGGGAGTGGTTTTCATCGGTATCGCAAAATTGTAAAAAGGGATATAAGAAATTCGGTTTCTTCAGCAGTAGCCAGGTTATAAATCTGTTCACAGTATCCGCTCCATCCCCTTTATCTTGACTCCCACAGTAACACATTGGCTACGTCAGGATGCTATGTTCTGTGGTAAAATATCAAAATTAATGATTGCTTTACATCCTACGAGGTTTTTGCTTGGCACCGTGGAGCTGAAATCAACGCTATGAACGCCTTGAGAACAACATAGTGGTTATCCCTCATACATGTCGAAAACAACAGCTCGCATCTCGAGCCAGACTGGGGAACTTAGTGACATAAGTATAGCCTTTTCTTGCTGGCTGTACAAATAAATGCGGCTCACTCTGATAGTGGGGGGGGGTGTATGATCGCCCTTTTTGACATTTTCCGTACAGGATTCAGACATAGTTGCAATGAACATACCTATGTGGACAAGGCTACAAACAGTTGGCCAGATTTCAACCATTACCATTTAGTTGGAAAAGGCGATTTTTCTTTGATAAAACATGCACACAGGCAGCCGAAGGGCCTGTTTTAGACTCTAGAAATATGGAGAAAATGTAGAAATAGGTTTAAGCGGTCTAATTCGTGTTGTAATTTCTGTAAAGTTGCTGGCATGCCCCGATCAACAGCATATGTCCAATATAAACATCGCGACATCTTTGGTTTGGATATACTTCCTCTTTATTTACCCCTCAGATCGATTTTTCTGGGTTGCCTGCATGACAGTGCAGATGAAACCGAGAGTTAACGGGCAGTACAGGGTTTGCAAAAATGTTGTGGAGCAGTGTCCAACACCTTAGTGCATACAGGCCGCGGGGCTTTGGAAGGACCGAAAACGTTAAGATCGAACAGTTATGAACGAAAAGACGGATGAAAACTGCCGGCTGACACAACGGGAACTATAAAGGGATTTTTGGTTCAATAGCCGTCATCAGCCAGTCATACACAATTCCAGGTTGCGCACTTCCCGCAGCTCGAATCCATGACCCATTGAATAGAAGCCCAACGCTCTAACAATTGAAATAAAGCACCGTTCCATTGCAACGCTAGTGGCACTAGTAGACGAAGCTTTGAATGTAAATAAATAATAAATAAGCTGCTGAGCTAGTACGACCATTTTACACGGCATTATTTCGTTTATACAGTCATGCCAAATAGCCAATGATTTAGTTAAGACACAAAAAATTGGCAGGACAGCACTTTCTGTAGGTCAGGCAATTTAAGAGACACCTGAGTGGACATTTGTGTTTAATCGCTGGGCTTAGCTGAATGAAAGTATCATAATGTTTGGCGGATTGGAAACATAACAAGGCAGTGGTCAGCCGCAGATAAATACATTTTTCTGCAATCTCTATCATTAAATAAGTGGCAATTCTTCCCATCTTTATTGATTTACTGTTCATGTGACAATGAAAATGTGACCATGCCGACAGGAAGGCCGATGGGAAATGTAAATCCGAAGAAATACGTATAGAAAGATAGCGTAAAACAAAAAATCAAATTGGATGAGAAACATCTTGAAAAGCTAAGTTCAGATATGCCAACTAAAGACGAAAATAAAATTCATATGATAAACTGTAGCAGTAACGAGGAAGTAAAGGAAAGCGTTCAGTAATAACATGAAATAGTTTAAGGAAACTCACGTAACGACTAAAGGCCTCATCGGAAAACTGAAAATAGACGGAAATACCGTTAACGCACGTAAATGAGGCATGCTGTGCCCTCTTCAACGCTTAGGGATTGTACTTTATATCTGTGTATTATTTGGGACCAAAAAAACATCAAAAAAGCTTCTAAGTTACAACAGACCCCTCCAACTTGGATATTAGTCTTCGCCAACAAAAAATTGAAATGAAAGGGGTATTAGCTTCCAAGTCCTTAAACGAGACGATTTACAAGACCACGTCCTTTCAAAAAACAGGGTCTTTTCATAGGTACTTTAAAAGGTACTAAGGAAAATTCCAGCCTGATCGATAAGCTTCAAGGGCACATACTTTCCAGTAATAAGGTGAATGAAAGAACTACCAGAAAATTGACACCGGTGACTACGAATATCCATTTAGTGCTTTTTAACGGTAATGTATACAGTGACTAACAAATAGCTAAGAAACGCAATGAGTGGAAGCTAACGTTCCGATAATTTAAGTAAAAAGACAAGTTAATGTTACATAATAGCTACTGTTCAAGTATGGTATGGGAAAATATCACGTAAACATCAAGGATAATTACAAAATATACTATGGCTTGTGAAGTTCTGACAGTAACAAAAAGGCATTAAAAGGGAGATGTACGACAAGATTTGTTTTATAAACTGACCCTAAACTTCTGTCTGCCCATAAGAAAGGGGACGACGGTGGTCCGCAAGCCTTCTGTGGTTTCTCTGTGCACAGTTTTAACTTCCAAACTCTGCCAACGAGACTGGAGCCATCGACGGAGGTTATCAGTAGGGAAGAAGTGTGGTTCTGTCGGAAGTAGAATTAAAAAGACAGGAGAAATGACAAAAATCAATCGAATGACGAGACTAGGATACTACACGCTAAGCAAAGTCTTTAAGAAAAGGTGATAGTTAATCCATCGTAAGCACCAAGGCCTATCATTGTTCTGGAGACAAAGAAATAAAGACGCATAAAGTTGGCCACAGCCAGGCGAGTAGAACACAGACATTTATTTATTGATTGCAGTAAAAATTGGTTCTAGTCATCAGGTTACAAGTTAACTTTATGCCAAATTGAGATGATCAAACCAACGGCAAGATCGGAAACAGTGCGAGGTTTTTATTCAACAGATGACAACCAATCACTCGCACACGATATGCTGACATCAAGCATCTTGCCAGAATCATTTTATTAGTGAGGGGTGACACATAATTACCTGCGACCAGCAACAGCCCATATCGTATTTAATTGTGTCTTTCAAATAACTTGGTGAAAAGATACATTACTTTGACACAGTAAGCTGAAAGATGGCTTCAGATTTACGGTACACGTTTAGTTTTAAGACAGACAGTCATGGCTGCACACAAAATGGAAAATTATTGGGTACCTCGATCGGGATCGAAATGCATAAACTCGTTAAAATATTCATTTTTGAAGGGCGTCCGTTCCTTGCAAATGTAGGGGATAATATCGTCGTGGAATGCATAGTCCATACCTAGAAATAAAAAAAACTAGGAAGTTCAACACACCAGAAACTATGTAAATTGTGTTGAGGACCACTTGTTCATCCGGTAAGAACGTTATACCAGACTTCAAAGAAGAATTCTAGAACAGGACATCATCACCAAAAACGAAAGTACACAAAGTTCCAAATCGTGCGTATCCGCTAGCACGGTGTAGGCATATATTGGCCTGCCTTTACCTTGAGGAGTGGAGGGATCAAACGTAGTCCTAGGAAAAACTTAAATACGAATGGGAAATTACGGTTGCTCATCGGTGACAACATTTCGGTCGAAGAGGGTTGCTTTCCAGGAGCTCAATATAATACCTCTATATCCGAAAAGGCGGTGGATAATTAGCTGTCCAGGCTCATACATACGTTCCTGGACGGGCAAGGCTTGTCCTATCGGATCTAAGCTGCGACCGTCAAAAGCGCGGAAATAGAAAAACAAACCAATATGCCGATCGAGCAAATGAAGAAAAACTAGCCCTCATAGATGAAAAGCGGTGAAGAAACCTCACTGACGACCTTGCCAACATCACCGTCGACCAGGGGTTGACTGGGTTAGCGTGTAATGCTTTTGTGGGGTCGATGTTGTGGGATAGCAGGTATACACTGCGTAACGTCGAATGCCGGTGGTAAGTACGGTCTAAGGCAGGTCTGAAATGAACTGTCAAAGTCGTCCCAACGCAAACATACGATAGAAGACGGTAAGTCTGTGAAGAAGGTTAAGCATGTACTAAGAGCAATAAAGGGAGAATATCTAGGGGAAAAGGGGTGTACATAAGGACAAGTTACGGCGTCTGGATAGAGAGCGTTACTGTCAAACAAGCTATATAACCGGTGGGGAGCACAGAACACGTTGGAAGCTGGAGTCGTTGTATGGGCATAGTTTCAGCCAGTTGTGGGGATGCACTATGAGAGCCAGTTGGAAACAGGAGAGCCTGTATAGAGCGCTTTATAGAGCTAATTCTGGGACTGCGGAAAGGGTCGGCAGTTGGAAGGAAGGGACACCGGTCATTTTCACTCACTCACGAGCTTCATATCTTCATACCAGGTTCGCGCGTAAACAAGTCCCACCTCAGTCGAACAAACCCATTCAGTTTTCTGGTGTAGCGTGCAAGGGATGTTGACGTTGGCACACACCTAAAGAATAAGAGACCTGAAGATGGCTCTGCAGCGGAAACTCGGAATTGGATTGATAAGCATCACCCAAGTACACAAATATCAAGGCCGGAGTAGAACGAAACGTGAATATATGGAGGGAAATCTACTAGTAATAAAGAACACGTACAGAGTTAGAAAATAGAATGAGATAGGGAACGGCGTTACATAGATACAAGTCCCATCTGGAGTGGAGTGTGTTCTCTAATGTCTGATCAATTACCGGTGGGGATTACAGTGCTGTGGGCGACTGCAGGGGCGAGAAGGGAGTGCTGGCATTGTGTGGAGAAGCCCTATTTGCACAGGTGTAGCGGGCCGGGAATGTCGAGGTTGACACACACCTAAAGGAGTAATTCACGCATATTATTCTCCAGAAGTAACGCCGAACGGGGTCATCAATAAACCCAACATGCAATATTAGAAAGAAATAGAAGAATAATACGATATAAAACGAATGGTAAACAATAAAGAGTGGAAAGGATACGATACGGGGGATTACCAAGAGTCTGTACAAATGATCCATTTGGAGTGAGGGGTGATCACAGAATATTAGTTAGATACCTGCGGGAGTGCAGCGCTGTGGGCAACTGCGAGTGAGAGCCATGGTGGTGCGGACGACAGGAAGCGTGAGTAACGGGACATGGAAAGGGGGGAAATAGTGCCAGCAGAGGGGAAAAGAAAGAAGACCGGTATCTTCACCAAAAGACGTTCACATCATCCTCATCGGGATCTGCGCCAAAAGTGACCTTGGTGCGTTCAAACACCCATGGTTCGGGTTGGCTCGTTACATAGCCTCCCTCCGAGTTGCAGCACTGTCCTCAGTGCTAGTGGAGTTGGAGCTCAGACGGGGTACGTGTGTGCGCCTCTCCATCCCACCGCTGCCACCAATGTAGCGGGCCGGGAATTTCGAGGTTGACACACACCTAAAGGAGTAATTCACGCATATGATTCTCCAGAAGTAACGCCGAACGGGGTCGTCAATCACCACAACATGCAATCGTAGAAAGAGATAGAAGAATAACGCGATAGTAAGAAATAAGGTCTGTTGATATAAAACGAATGGTAAACAATAAAGAGTAGAAAGGATACGATATGGGGGATTACCAAGGGTCTGTACAAATGATCCATTTGGAGTTAGGGGTGATCACAGAATATTAGTTAGATACCGGCGGGAGTGCAGCGTTGTGGGCAACTGCGCGTGAGGGCCATGGTGGTGCTGACGGCTGGAAGCATGTGTAAAGGCGAAAAAGGACGGCGGGAAGAGCGCGTAACGGCCACACGGAACGGGGGGGGGGGGTAATAGTGCCAGCAGAGGGAGAGAGAAGGAAGACCGGTATCTTCACCAAAAGACGTTCACATCATCCTCGTCCAGATCTGCGCCAAAAGTGACCTTGGTGCGTTCAAACACCCATGGTTCGGGTTGGCTCGTTACACAGGTCCACTGCAGGGGCCCGTGAGTGACGCGCCGAATGTTCTGGAAACGCGCGCGAATCTTCCCCTTATTTATAGAACTGATCATGGAAGTCAATAAATATTGTCATGTTCATATTTTACTCAATAATAATGAATAAACAATAATCACTACGATAATTGAACACTACCTTTATTTTCATTTATACTACAATGGCCGCTCCCTGGACGACCTTGACGGTCAGGGATAAATAACGAGGCCGACTGAGGACCTGGGCTCATCTTCCAGCGCGCTTCTATCGTCGCTACGGCTGTTCCCGTCCAGCCAAGGATTCAGCTGCCATTCTTGTCAAAGACAGTATCCCCCTTTAGTTTATTTGTGTATTAGGTTCTCCTTTTAGATTATTTTTTGTATCTAGGACATTTAAGACACTCATCTTAATTCACTGACTTCTACTTTTGGACTAACTGTCTTATTGGTCGGTCGTTGGCTCGTTTCCGATACTCGTCTCCGTCCTTTGTTGTCGGCTACGCATTGTAGATGCCAGGGATATCGAGGTTGGCACACACCTAAAGGATAAGTGACCTGAGGATAGCTCGGCATCGGAAACTCGGAGCTTGGTTGATAAGCATCACCCAAGCACACAAATATTAAGTCCGGAGTAGAAGGAGGCGTGAATATATGCAGAGAAATCTACTAGTAATAAAGAATACGCATACAGTAAGAAAATAATATCGGGATAAGGAACGGCGTTACACAGATACAAGTCCCATCTGGAGTGGAGTGTGTTCTCTTATGTCTGATCAGTTACCGGTGGGGAATACAGTGCTGTAGGCGACTGCAGGGGCGAGATAGGAGTGCTGACATAGTGTGTGGGACTGCGATACAATTGACGAAGACGGCGAGAAGGGGGTCAGCGGCTGTGAGGGGAAAGGGCACCGGTTTCTTCACTGACACTCGATCACAACATCTCCATCCTAGGTCCGCGCCAAAAGTGACGACCTTGGCGTACTTAAACAATCATTCAGTCTCTATTGGGTTGTTATACATTACACCACCGGTATTAAGTAGGGCAACGCGCAATAAACGCAACCGAAAACACCAAAATGTAAATGAAAATGATAAGAGTAAAACAAACGAAAGCAAATACCAAGGCAATGCAAAAATTAAGCCACGTAGACAGAAATATCAAATAAAAAGCAGACATTACTCAAATTCATGCAAAAAGCCAAAAAAAACAAACATATCAAATTAGACCTGGCAGAATCGGAAAAATGCGCAAAATGATATCAGGCCAAAAAAACGTGAAGGAAAGGTGAATTCAGGACATACTCAACGACATGTATCGGTTACTCTTCAAGGTTCACGAAGAATTTATGTCATTACAGTCATCGATGACTTTTTACCGTGCACGGTTAGTCTTATACGTGCCGTGCTTCTCTTCATCATGTCGACTGACCCACAGATGAGAGCCTTAGAAGTGACAGTACCAGTAAAGTACCAGTGAAGTACCAGTGGAGTACCAGTGAAGTACCAGTGAAGTACCAGTAAAATGTCTTCTCAACCAAACATGACATTAAAGACGCTGATAACTTTGTACCATGCATGGTTAGCCTTATACGCGCCACGCTTCTCTTCACCATGTCAACTGACGGTTTTCTTTGTCAGGAGAACCGTCCGAGACCCATCGTATGTTACTTCCTCGTACAATAGGTGTACCAGAAGCCGAACTAGCAGCCTGATTAGCAGCTGCGTTATAGGAAATACTTCTGGCTAAAGGTCTTTCTGTCGGTACCCACACATGAGAATGACCATGCACGCGAAGATTGGGGAGCAACTCGTCTTTGCACCATGCAAAACTGGGCTGGTTATTACCAACCATGACGTGTGCATACAACATGTTGCTGTCCGCTTTCAAACCACAACGCGTGACCGACGGCCCTTCTCCGATATCCCCTTCGTCATCTGCTCGCTCCGGAGAGTAAGAAGGCGACTCGTCAGAGGAATCAGAGGGAAAATAATCATTTACTCGGCGAAGGCTTCCGCTTCACGACGCATTCTAGTGAAACATCTTGTAACGCTCCTCTTCACCTTTTCAATAACAGAAGCTAGAATTCTCATCACTTCCATATGCTTAAAGGCTTCTGCGTACACACTCTGCCTACGTCGTACAATCACGGCCGCTGTAAAAGTGCTTACAGGGCGTGGAACAACCATCTCTTCCAAAGGCCTACCTTCACCAATTTCCTTGGTAGTCAGCCAACGACTGCCTTTCAAAACGACCTCGGGATCAACGTTTTTCGCGGCCATGCAGTTTACTATATGAACACAAGGTACTTCCCAATTCGATGCGAATCGTCAACCACACACGGCCACCCAGTCACTCATGCTGCTCACCCCACTAGTGGCTTCAATATGCTCGAGGAATTTATCTGACGCATAATCAGTCAGAATCTTACATATAGCTGCCACTTGTAGGGGAAACCCGTCGTAATGCCTTCGGCGGACATATTATTACGCCTCCAGCCTTTCACTGTCAACATTCTTAACCTCTACCAAACGCATGAGTTTCTTTACACATTCCAGCATACAAGTGTACCTCCGGCATTCTTCCTTTATCCTACGGTTAAGACTCTCGGTCTTATTCGTAGTATTGTCACCATAAGTGATAACCTTCACGCGGGTATGGTGAGCCCACACATCCTGGCAGCTTAACCAATTGGCCTCCATATAAGACCACAACTCAGGATAATGGGCTCAGATGTCCTGCAGTATACATCTAAATCTTGAACGGCTTAGTGTATACACAGCCTTTCTAACAAAAACCATAGCATTGTCGGCTGTATGTCCTGCAAATAGCCTTGCAACCTCTCGCCTGAAGGCCTGAAGGATGTGAAATGTGCATATAAGGATGCGAATGTTCACTTTGTGAAATTCTTGCTTCCAGGCTTTTATCTCACGAGCATCCTTATCGACCAAAACCGTACGTATTCCATTGGCTGCGCAGCCCAGGACTTTCTTAAATTTCCTCATGACCCCTTATACTAAATCGGCCGTTTCGTGTTTAATTAAAGCATAGTTTAAGTACCGCGCATGGCCATGCTTGTCGGTTATCACTACGTGATACAATGCAAACCCATGATGGTTCGTTCCGTAGGTGCCATCCATTTGCACCACCTTTGCATACTGGGGAAACAGGTTTGTCAACGCTGGCGTCGTAATATATACGGCTTCGAGCCCATCGTCGCCGTATATAGAGTCGTAGAGACTGCCTCCGTCTGAATATTGCAGGGCTGTCGTCATCGCTATTGCGGACGGATCAGACCGCAAAATTCGCCTTCGCATGTTCGCAATGTCCTCCATCCTATAATTTATGCCAGAGGACTCTAACAGTGTTTGCCTTACAGAACAAGATGCTCACTTTTCAAAAAGATCTTCAGACAACCCGCTGACGGCTTTAATTGGTATATGATACAGAGAAGCTTTTCATCGGTTTCGCCCTTCAGCTTACGATATTTAGGGTACGCTGATACCAAAAGCTGGTTGCAAGCGTGGTTCTGAAGCATGGAAAGAGACATAACACGCAGCTCTCCCTCTAACTCCACTGCCGTAAACCTGGCCTTGCAACCAAATCTCCTTGACCTAAAACGTCATTTTTTTAATTTACAAGCAATTATTTTGTCCATCGTCTAGTTTTTTTAGCCCTAGGATTGCCGCCGTGCACATAAAAAAAATAAACGTATTTTTACTTTACCGTGCTATATGCAGGGTGGTTATCTGGCAGTCTGCTGCTGTGGGCTACTATAAAACTGCAGTTTATGGCCTGAAAAATCCGATAAGATAAGCACGTTTTGCCTACCTTCTCGAAATCCTGAACTTTTGACCTAAGTTTTGCATGCGTGTTGAAAATTCCTGTTTGCATCACGCTTTTAAATTGCGAACGTAAAACTTGTGCTTGTTCTCTAGCTAATGTTGGGAAATAAAATTAGTGCATAAATTCCCTTTTAGGTGACGACGGGCTAAACGCCTGAAAATCCTGCAAATAATTCTTCAGAAAAATGTTTTCATTACCCACATATACAGGAGGCACTGACTGGTTATTGTGCTGCATATCGAAGGACGTTACAGTGATGCCTTTTTTTTACTTTATGATTGACATTGAAGTACGGTTCATATCCACCACGGTAAGCAGTAGATATCAAATAGAATTATAAATATTCCTACTTTTTCGTCGGTGCAACGATGCATACATATTTGCGATGGGCATACGCACACGGCTTGGCGTGTATCGAGTCCGCAGGATATTTATTCGAGTGGCCCATCCTGAAATAATAGCCCGTTGCCTAAGCGTAATTTCAATTGATGTTCGTTACTGTGCTAAACTCCTTGATGGCTTCCTCAAGCTCCATAAAGGATTGGAAGTGACGGCCACAGAGAACCTCACGAAATTTCTTATCGACATCAGAAGCGAACGCCATGGTAGCTCACGTGCAAATGTCTGAATGATGCGCAACCCCAAAAGGCAAATTCTGTCCGCCAATCACGAAGCAACGGCTGCAGAATTTACCAACCAATCATATTGTAGCACCTGCAACCACAAAAACCAACAAAATACCAATGAAAGAATACACATAGTTCATTGCCATCGTGTGTGGGACTGCGATAAGATTGACGACGACGGCGGCAGGAAGGGGGTCAGTGTCTGTGAGGGGAAAGGGCCCAGGTTTCTTCACTGACACTCGATCACAGCATCTCCATCCTGGGTCCGCGCCAAAAGTGACGACCTTGGTGTACTTAAACAATCATTCAGGTGCTTCGCTCTGTAACGAGCCAACCCGAACCATGGGTGTTTGAACTCACCAATATCACTTTTAGCGTGGACCCAGGATAAAGATGCTGTGAGCAAGTGTAAGTGAAGTAGTCGGTGCCCTTTTTCCTCACAGCCACTGACCCCCTACCCGCCATTGTCGTCGTCATTCGTATCGCAGTCCTACATTAATGTCAGCACTCCCGTCCCGCCCCTGCAGTCGCCCACAGCACTGCGTTCCCCACCGGTAACTGATCAGACATTTGAAAGCACCCTTCATTCCAGATGGGTCATTTGTACAGAGTCTTGGTAATCTCCCGTATCGCATCCTTCCCGCTCTTTATTGTTTACCATTCTTTTTTGTATCAACAAACCTTATTTCTTACTATCGTGTTCTTCTTCTATATACTTATTCTCTGATGGCGTGTCGTGGTGATTGACAACCCCGTTCGGCGTTATTTCCGGAGAATCATATGTGTGAATCTCTACCTTAGGTGTGTGCTAACCTCGACATTCCCGGCCCGCTACAGCTGGGATCGTTACAAGCGGCCAATTCCTTTCGCCCACGTGAATTTCAGCCCAGATAAAGTACATGCGTAGACCTGCATTCAGCATTAAGGAATGTTTCTACAATAACCTATGTATCCCTGTTTACAATTTCACCCATCTGTTACAATATTAAAAATGAAAGCTCTGTTTTCCAAATCTTTTGTTCCCAGTTTGCTATGAGTCATGTATCATAGTGTACCATCATGCTGGTCTCATGGATGTACCTTATGAGAAGTAACATATATCAGGTAAAGACAAAGCTCGTTGGCATAAGTCTAGATATATTGGGTACTTACCTGCACTTACCTGCACTTACAGCACTTATCGCACTTCTTAATTTTTTTGAATTCATATTCGCCGATTTGCAGATGCCATTTATTCGCCATTGAATTGGTATATGCAGCCCATAATAGTCCTGATGAATAATTCTTATGCTTCTCTTGCAGTCCACAGGTATAATTATATTCGATCAGTAATTTCTTTCTAACAGTCTTGTGTCTCTCTTTTCTGAGTCTCTTGTTATCCTTTTGGCGGTCAGTACTTACAGAAAAGGCTAGAGTTAAAATGTAATGTCTGGAATTCTTTGGTTCATAAGATGTGGTTCCGGACGTCTCTCTTGTCTGTGCTAGCACCACTTTGATATCATTTCGTTGCCTTAAGAGCAAAGTGTCTATACTTTCAAAAATGCAGTTCTCCATCTCAAAACATCCAAATGAAGTACGGAATCTGTAAATCCGGATAAGGCGAAATTGTATTCAATCGACAATGGAACACAATAACTAAACTTTGATTAACTATTTGGAAAACTGAAGCTCTGGTCTACGTCCCATGAAACAGATTGACCTTAAAATCACTCTTTCCTACTTCTCCACTCGTTACCCAACCGCGTTACTCTCTGCCCTTTACTCACTTGAACACACTCTGTCCTGGGATCTCTGTTAACTATCCCTCCGCATATGTGGCCTTTTCCGCACGGCTAGTTGTCGGTGCATCACTCCATACGACTTTGGTAGCTGCTGGAGTTAGTGAACATGGTTAGGAAATGGGAAGTGCCTACGGCGTACGGTAATTGTCCTCTGTACAGCTTAATTCTGTCAAAGTATGCAGTAAAAACCGGTCCGTTCTAGCTTATGTCGTCTTGTAGCAACTGGACAGCTGAAGGAATGACGTCCAGAACTACAAATATACGTTCCCAGTGATGTTTGAGACAAGACTAGATTACATTTACGGTAAAAGTTCCTCGTTTAGTCGCCCAATGACAAAAGACCCCCACCCCAAGTTTCTTACGAAAATCGGGGTTAAAAGTTTAATGCTTGACGAAGGCGTGTTTAATGCGTGATATGTGCACAGTAGAACATTTATTAAAGCCACTTATAATTGTTTTAATTCCCTAAAAGTATAGGTTAATAACATGCGGTCTGAACAGAGTCTACAAACTTAAACTCTCATTGGTCAGATAAAGTTGCCTATAGACCGCTAAGAATATTAGAACATTCCCTATTGGTTAACCCAACCAAATGGTTGTTTGAATTGGCGGAAATCAGACTTACTGAACAGTTGTACGTAGGTCTTTATTATTTAAGTAGATACACGAGGAACCCTCATTGCCTTTACCTTTTCCGACGTCGTCTGTGTGCCTATTTCGCTTACTCTTTGACCTTAATGGTTAGTCTGGTCGCCTAGTAAGTGATAATTGGCAAGATTTAGTCGGAGCCCTGTTTCCGGAGCCACAAAGAGGTTCTCGTTTTATTGTTTAAATGTTTTGAGTAAAATATGCAAGTGATCCAGATACATTAGACATTTTTGCGGGTATAAATGAGCCAAAACTACTTGAATCGACTATTCGAATGTTGTAGCTGTATTGCACAAGCCAAAATGCATGGTCTTAAATTTGAAGAGAACTTGTAGTATTATAAATGCCATATTTTGGCAGTCATTCGGTCAACCTCTGCCTGCTAATAGGCCTAGTGTGGTTAATCAGCAGGCTTCACAGCTGTGTCCAAAGTAAACTCTATACGGCGTAGAGAAAGGAGTCACGGGCCGTCAATGTGTTGAGCTTCATGTAGTTAACGCAAAAGCGCACTTCATCGTCTTTTATGGAAGGAGGGTGATTAGGGACGACCGTGGAGACTTGAACAGGCGTATGACTCCGGATGCACGCATAGAACCGTTAAAATTGCATAATTCCTTTTGTAATTATACGGAAACCTTTCAAGATTGCTGCTGAATGGGTTAAGCAGAACCAGTAGCTATCACTTGTTTAAGAGAGCTATCTCTAGTTTTCTGCATTCGGGACAAATTTTACGAATGTTGGGTGCTGAAGCTATGGAATCTCTCTTCCACTCTGATGGCATTCGTGGATTTCGAATCCTGTGCCAGGCTTCATTCTGAAGACAATGGGACAGAATCTACACCTCGGAATCGGCTAATTTTTCCACCGACAGGGAGCAACCATTCACCGAAACATAGTCCTTCGGTGCAGAATTCTGAAACCATAAAACCCAAAGGACTATGAGAATACTGTTTTCATCTTTCACATCTTCACCGTCCCGCTCTTCGATCACTCAAAGAGCTGTATTTTTTCGCTTAAACTGTCGGCTCGATCCATTACTGTACATATCTTTTGCTAGTATTGTACCTTTGGGGTCATTTTTTTTATTTAAAGCAAACTCTCTATTTCGCACGCTATCGACCAAGCATAAGACTGTTGCGGAGACGGGGTCCTCCATGCATTCATGGCAGTCGGCGAAAAGGGCAGACCAC
This sequence comes from Ligula intestinalis, assembly GCA_036362985.1. Taxonomy (NCBI): domain Eukaryota; kingdom Metazoa; phylum Platyhelminthes; class Cestoda; order Diphyllobothriidea; family Diphyllobothriidae; genus Ligula; species Ligula intestinalis. Next base: position 39,559,787 of record JAYGXS010000004.1, on the reverse strand, counting down.
CTGAGTACTGCCCGTAGTCAAACAACCCACGGTGCGTCACGCTCGCATGCAAACCGCCTACGCCTTGCGTCAAGCAACCGAGACGACTGCCCTCATAGTGGGGGCAGTGGACGTAGTAAAGGTGGTTCTATAATGCCTAGGTGCACACTATACGCCAAGAATATTCTAGAAGGAATGAAAGCATATAAATATGCCAAAGTTAACAAGCTACAGGACTCCGCAAGCCCCTGTGTATTTATGTGCTGTTGGATAAGGCTCTTGCCTATAAGAACTGTACTTTTGCCTTCTTCAGACCTATAAGGCGGGTTCGGACAACAAAGCTATAACAACCAGTGATGCAGATGAAATTCACTTTTTTCATGCGGACTATAACAAAAACCAAATCAAAGCCAATATTGACTGGAAAAAGAGAACATTTCAAGGTTTTTTCTTGCTTTTCAGGGTTTAGAATGCGCACAAGGTGTGTCGTTACAGTAAACCCTATTTTTACCTTGCCTGTGAATTGGCACCAAATAAACCGAAATAAAAATAACATGACTTATGATGTCCGTATGTACGACGTATTGTTCGTCCCATACGAAAATATATTTAAACTGATGTAAAAGGGAGTTGTGTGAATCAACGTCTGTGCTATTGGTGTCCAACTGCATTAAAATACTGTCTAGGTTAACCGGAGATATCTGTAAATCAGACGGCGTGAGACGCAAGCAGCCGCCTCATCGAACAAGTGCAGGGTTTTTTTACGGCAGGGAGTCATAATTATATCTAGGAAACATATTTGAGGTTAACGGTGCAACCGTGTTCGCCGTGTTCGCCAGAGTTCGCCTGAGGTGATGCTAACTAGGTTTTTAAACGGTATACAATTATTCTCTTTCTCAAATATTTCCTCCAGGAAGAACTAACGCATTGCAACCGTGTTGAAATGGCGTAGCAGTGACTGACAGTGCGCTCGTTACTCAACCGGTCTTCTGTCTGTCCTTCACGCACTAAAGTAAAATACGTCATGGTAGCTATCCTACAAAAAATCGTGCCATGTTTCTGTCGTCTTCCTGTAGGAAATTTTCGAGAAAGGGCATAATTGTATACCGTTTAAAAACCTAGTCCGCATCACCTCAGGTGAACTCTGGGCGTCGGATTGACGGTGAATTCTTCGTTTAAAAATCTCTGCGAACGGTTGCAGTAAATATTGTAGCAAAAATTCTCAATTGACGAGGCCATTGAACGATGATTTAGTAGACAATGTCACCGTTTAGAGGCACCTACAGATCTTACCGTAGACTTATCGGATCTCATAGCGTTGATTTCCCGTCTCTAGTGATGGAGCATAAGAAAACGCCTTATTCAATTTCCTTAAAAATGGACTCGATACACCAGGACTTATCAGGTCACTAGCTCTCATGGGTATAAAAGAGGCTATAGGGCAGACAGAGCGATTTCGGAAGGTAATAAAACTACGAAGCGTAAACAAGCCCGCTACAATTTATCCTAACTGTCCCATTTACAGCCGAAGCCGTATGAGCGTTCGCCTCCTGTGGGATAAAATAGCTATACGTAGAAATAATAGCAAACCTAAATTACCAGGTTTTAACGTATCAAACGGAACGACATTTACAAGGGACGCAATTATTTTTCCTATTTCAGCGTGCACCCTCTTATTTCCTTTCTTCACAGAGAGCGTATTAGCAGGCAGACAGTTTAAAGCCCTTCCTTACACCGCTACGACGGTATCATGAGTGAACCCTAGACTGCCAGCCGATCAGCCATGCCCCCCTGGTAAATTATCAGATTCACTTCAGCTAACAACAAGTAATGATTCCACCTTATTTTAATAAGAAACCAGCAATTTCTTATTTCGTTTAAGTCGAATGGACCCTCCTCATACTTTCTTTATAATCTTCGATTACACACGGAATATTTTGTTGGGAATATACTCTCTTTCTAAATACGGTTGCACCTTAAACCTCACAGATGTTTCCCTAGATATAAGTATGACTCCTTGCCGTACAAAAGTCCTGCACTTATTCGATGAGGCGGCTGCTTGCGCCTAACGCCGGTCTGATGAACATATATCTCCGGCTAACCTAGACAGTATCGCAGAACTGTAAACTGTCTTTCTTAACACGGTTTCACCAATCTACTGGACGCATAACACCTTTTTACATTTCCCACTCGAAAAGACAGTACCCCAATTTTGAAAATCCTTGTGATTGTGCGAGTTTTTAAAGCCGTAAAAAGTCCATTAAATCATTATCGCATCTGTCGACTTGCCAATGCTGTCTACGACGTAGAAAACATTATTCCCCGGTCATGCACTATGTTCTAAGCATTGCGCGAAGCCTTCCTGATAGCGCAGGAAATTATATATGTTTGCCCTCATGAAAATATGCAGTATACAGTCTGGAAAGCCAAAGCGCCTTTGAAACTGCAGCTCGGATCCAAAATTATTGGGAAATTAATAGTCTCTTTTAAACGAAAAACACCCCTTGGAAGAAAATGCAGGTTGTATTGGTATATGCGCTCTTTAAAAAACATTGAGCTCCTGAACATATGAAACTTCATTCGAATTTGTAAAGTGTGTCCGATTAGGTAAACTTACTTGAGCGGTATTGTATGATATACCACAATACGGCAAAATACCAGAATATTTCAGGTAGGTCAAGCAGCCAGCTTTTAGATACACATCTTTTCGGTCGCCTGTAGGAATCGCAGGTGACAAAAGCTGGACTACTTAATTGTTATGCGATTTTTCTGTCGAGTTTTCCCACTCATAGCTTAAAATATATTTTATAGAACACTGAGATAAGAATATTATGCGACGCTTTAGGCTCATACAATATCCGCTTAAACTGCATCGAAACTCTCCGTTTATCACCGTTTCTCGTAAAGCATACGACGTAGCTCTCAGCCACCAAATAATTTTATTTGCACAGAGGAATGTGCACTTTCTCTTACACCTAAAATATGCAGATTGTAGACTATAAACTATAACCATTAATGCAAGGGCAGATTGGGTTCAAAAATATTGGGAATTTGAAAACCTTATCTCGAGGAGCGTAATTGTGGCTGCAAAGTAGGATACTGTAACATTTTAATGCCTACAGAGAAAGGTTTGGATTAAATGGTTTTCTTATTATCGTGCCTTCTACTTTGAACGTATAAGTCAAATTGATTCAGCAATAAAATAGCTTTTGTGGTCAGCTGATACTTAAAAGAACCCCTAGCACAAGGCCCCAGGAGCATTGGAAACCACGCTTCGTTTTTTTTATTAGGATGCTGCATAAATATTTGCCTACGCCTTAAGGAGGTTCCGGTGTTGCTAATGCCAATTCTTAAAGTTTCCTTTAAATTCAGACGTTGGATCACGTTTTACTTGCCTTTCCAAATATTCCTCTTCTTGAATTAAACCTTTAAAGAGATCAAAAGAAGTACACACGAGTTAGTTCAAAAGGATCATTCAGACAAAATGGTGACTATGAGAAAATTCTCCTCAATACTCCTTCTTAGGTATTGACAGCACTATCAAGATAGGTCAATTATAGCCCACCTTTTAGTATGGTGTAAAATATTTTGGGCCAAATGAGCTATTCGCTGACAGCTGTTTTGCGAGTGTTCAATTGGATTATATAACAGACTTTTCAAGGCAATCTGTCCACATTGAACCTTCAAACTTACTGTCGGAATGCTCACTCAAAATGGGAGACTGCTAGGAAAATAGACAGGTTAAATAATGACAATCCTCTAAGACGGAACACAAAATTCATCTCACATTTATATAGCACAGAGTAAAATTTCGTCGGATAGGTTAATGTTAACACTACCGATTTACGTTAAGATAACTCAAAACCGGTTTTTCAACTACTTCCCTTCGATTTAATTCAATACGAAAACAAGCTCCTGACTATATGATAAAAGGCAACTACTTTGGAGCTTACAATTTATTATGATCGAACTTCCACTGATGGCCTTCATTATTGAGGGGAAAAATGCACAAGCTCGTGAACGTGAAGTTACATTTTATATTTTTTGACTTCAGTTTTGAGCTTTCCACTTTAGGTTTTATCTAACATTATTTTTCGGTGAATCAGATGCGTAATGAAACAGCACTTTACTCTGCGCCTACTAGTACTACAAGAAATTCGGACTTGCTTATTCAGGAAAATACAATTGTTTTTTTTGTCTCAGTAAAAACACACATTCCATTCGTGGTTCTTTTCTTTGAGAAAACTGTCTGTCTATACCTCTCATAAACGAATATAAAGTGCACGGTTATTTGTATTGTAACCAGCACAAGTTGTGGGAGGAAGAAAGGTTTTAGTTTTATTTTGAAAACTTTTTCTCTGACCAGAGAGTGCCTGAAATTGAAAGGTTTGATTGATCACCTGAACGTTGAGGAGCCATGAAACTTTCATCGAAAAGTAAACTTTTGCCTGTTTTGATTAAAACGTTTTCACTTGTAGACGGTTGCTCAATTTCACACATCACAAATTAAAATAACTAAAAGAAAACGATCATCTAGAATTCAGGGTATAACTCAAATGCAAAGGAGAGTTTTAAATTCTTCTGCAAACAAGCGAATCCCAAGTAGTCCATAAATTGTTTCGGATTTTGACCCTCCATCTACGGTTGTCCAGGTTTTTGGAACTTCTACGACAATCACACTTCTATCTCCTACATTGAGTCGGATATACATGGCGAAGACGTCATAACGTGCTCCCAACATAGGAACTAGCTAGTATCTGTGTCAGAAATATGGTACAACGTTTTTGCCATATAGAATGTATACTACTGATAGTGCTACTTGTTTACACAATGAACAGTACGTGGTTATTCCACAGTAGTTGATTGTCTTCGGCGCAAATTGTCATTGGAATTTAGGATCAGACCTTACTAATACATGTTCTGGTCATTTAATTACATGCCATATATTAAATAATGTCTAAAATTTTTTACATGGTATACATATATAAGCCAGGGGCGTGAAATAGCAGGGGCACTCGGTAAAAACGGACTACTTAAGTGGTATACAGTTTTCAATTAAGTTTCGATGTAGTTATAATGTTAACTATATTTTGTAAAAATGCCAACAAAAATATTACTTCGTATGCTCATTAAATAGAAAATCTCATCTTCTTAACACAGAGGCATGTGCACTTTCTCTTACACCTAAAATATGCAGATTGTAGACTATAAACCGTAATAATTAATGCAAGGGCACATTGCTTTAAAAATGTCTTGGGAATTTAAAATATTTTAGAAAGCGTAATATAGTCTCCCTTTTAATAGTAACTTAAGTTTCTATTAAAATTAGGGGTACATTAAGCTTTCGAAAAGTTTTCAAATTCACAATATTTTGAACCCAATCTGCCCTTGCATTAATGGTTATAGTTTATAGTCTACAATCTGCATATTTTAGGTGTAAGAGAAAGTGCACATTCCTCTGTGCAAATAAAATTATTTGATGGCTGTGAGCTACGTTGTATGCTTTTCGAGAAACGGTGATAAACGCAGAGTTTCGATGCAGTTTAAACGGATATTGTATGAGCCTAAAGCGTCGCATAATATTCTTATCTCAGTGTTCTATAAAATATATTTTAAGCTATGAGTGGGAAAACTCGACAGAAAAATCGCATAATAATTAAGTAGCCCAGCTTTTGCCACCTGCGATTCCTACAGGCGACCGAAAAGATGTGTATCTAAAAGCTGGCTGCTTGACCTACCTGAAATATTCTGGTATTTTGCCGTATTGTGGTATATCATACAATACCGCTCAAGTAAGTTTACCTAATCGGACACACTTTACAAATTCGAATGAAGTTTCATATGTTCAGGAGCTCAATGTTTTTTAAAGAGCGCATATACCAATACAACCTGCATTGTCTTCCAAGGGGTGTTTTTCGTTTAAAAGAGACTATTAATTTCCCAATAATTTTGGATCCGAGCTGCAGTTTCAAAGGCGCTTTGGCTTTCCAGACTGTATACTGCATATTTTCATGAGGGCAAACATATATAATTTCCTGCGCTATCAGGAAGGCTTCGCGCAATGCTTAGAACATAGTGCATGACCGGGGAATAATGTTTTCTACGTCGTAGACAGCATTGGCAAGTCGACAGATGCGATAATGATTTAATGGACTTTTTACGGCTTTAAAAACTCGCACAATCACAAGGATTTTGGAAATTGGGGTACTATCTTTTCGAGTAAAAAATGTAAAAGGGTGTAATGTTTTCAGTAGATGAGTTTAAAAATATTTTTGTGCATATTTGCTGTAAAATATATTGTAACCTATTTAGGGCATGACAAAGAAATACTAGCAATACACACTATTTACTTAGTCAGTATTGCTGGGTGTAGTTTATGAAGAGAAACATAAAGAAGGTAATTTAAGTGCTGTCATCCTGCTGTGATTTAAATATCTTGGGATTATTGTGCAAGATAATTAATCTCGCAACCCCACCCAATGAACTATTTATATTTTAAACAACATCTCTTGAGGTAGGCCAGGGCCAGACGAGGAGAAGATTGAGTGGGTCAAGTCTCCTACTACTCTAGAAACTAGTCGTGGCTACTCTGACGTCATCACCGAAATCCGTTTTTAACAGGTGCCAAGGCAAGCAAAAAAGAACTACCTATTCATCATGATTTCAGCACCTCACTGCACAAATCATTCAAGAAACGCGTGTTCAGTCGCATCGCGAATAGTACTTCACGGAATTGTCGCAACAGCTCAGGTTTGACAGTGTAATTTAGGAAAGCGGTAAAATCCAGCCAGCTACGTTAAGTCTCCAGCATCAAAATGTGTACTCCACGTGACGACTTCAAAGGTTTGTCTTCCCAAATGCACGTAAAACGCCACTCAGGAAGTTTGTTTAGAAAGTAATCCGGAGTTTGACCTAAGCTTGGATAATCTCATCATTGAAAGTGTTTCTTCTACTGTCGAAGGTTTAAGACACGTCCTCAGCTAGATAGAGACGCATGAATATGTAGATCTTCCTTCACCTATTTTAAGTTTAAAATGAGATTGTAACACACATTGGGAACCGAAGGCTGTTAACGTAGTAGGCTTTTGCAAAAGAGATCTTTGGATGGTTCAGAACGGCCTTCGACTGGCAACTTTTGGTCCGTCTCTGTTGCAGAGTAATGGAATTTTTTAGAACGGATGCTACAGTATGTTCCTCTGACAAAAATAACGTAGCACAGGGTGGCTAGCAAGCTATTCGGTGGGAGCGTTTCTGCTTCTCAGGTTTTCAGACAGAGATGAAAGCCTGACTTGAATCGCGAGATGGGCTCTCTGATGTGGATATAGTACATTTGATTTATTGGAGTGTTTGATAGTGTCCCCTTTTAGCTCAGTTTGCATAATCTTAACGTTTTTTGAATGGGATAAACACTGCTTAACTCAATAAGGGTACTACGAATTTTCCAGAAGCAATGCTTAACTGGCAAAATGCTCAGCTGGGCAGGACGAAGTGGAGGGATTTGTTCTTGGCATTTATATACTGTTCATTATGCAGACGAATAACAGCGTATTTGTTTTCGGCTGTAAAAAATCAGGCTTGACGACGATGCTCGGCGCGTGCAAATTATTATGAGCCAGGACTATGGGATAGTTCTTCGACATACTCTGCCTTTCTGCATAATAGCTTTAGGCGATGGTTATGTAAGGTCAGAATTGCAAAAACGTGTCATATCTTCTTTCCCTTAAACCATATGCTACGTAGAAAACAGTCTAGGCCCATCGACTATTCGACTGTTAGGGGTGACGACGATCAAGATTGCGCCATGAGGTGTTCAGCATGCACTTGCACCCAATAAGAAGCCAAATTATGCCGCACCGATCTTTATACTTCCTCTCACACCCATGGCGTTCCAGTGATAAGACAAAGTCAAGACGGGCGAAGGACCCACTGAAGATTAGCATAAACGCATTAGCAAAACAGAGTAACCGCATTAGCTCCCTAACCTGCAGGCCGCCAATATAATACATCGAGACAGTTTCGATCTAACTAGGTTGTAAGTCACAAAACTTTTTGACAGGCCGGTCACAAAGAGTCCAAGTCGGTCACCAGCAGTCCTCGGGTTTAAATGTGGTGAGTGGCATCCCACAGTTTTAGGTCCCGTATTGTTCCTTCTTTTTATCAACGAGTGTTTCAGGGATCTAGACTGTGACGTCACCTTGTTTGCCGATGACACCAAATTATGGAAAGTTGTCCAAAGTACGGCAGACGAAAACCATCTACAAGCCAACTTGAACAGATTGGAGCCGTGGTCGACGTTAAAGTTCATCCATCATGAACTAGAACTTCAACTATGTGCCGCACGGAGTCGGCGCAGTACCGGTGAAGTGAACTGACAAAGCTTTAAGAACTGTGTACGCGTGCCATGCACGACGTGGTTCCCACGATATGTTCCAAAATGTCACAGAAAGGATACCTTAGTCTCAGTTTTAATACTTGACGCAGACGGGCTCCAAGCTCCTGGAAGTGTGAGGTGCCACAGGGACGTTTCCATCATGTGCCCTTTTAAAGGAAGGCCCGGGTTATCCTATTAAGAAGACACTTTTCACGACCGAAACTTCGGCGCTTTTGGATAATTCCAAAAACGTCCTATTTATACGCTAATGAACGAACCTCGTTCCTGTCCCATAAATAGTGTAAATAATGACCGCCTTCGGTCAACCGAGCAGCTTTACAACCTCCCTATTTCGTTTCCACCTATCCCGACCGATCTTCAGACAGATATCGGGCAGTTTAGGCACAGTTCGAGGGAACAGTCACCGACAATGGAGATTGAAAACAAGTGCCGCCACTTATTTTTCCTTTACTCTTGTCAATCTTTTTCACATTGCTATTGTTTGGATGAATGATATCTGTTGTAAATTTGCCCTCAATACTTCTGGTCATTGCAAGCTGACCGCCTTCCCACATTCCACCT
>JAYGXS010000004.1:39532943-39550845 GCA_036362985.1 Ligula intestinalis | reverse complement strand
GGCTGGACCACATCGTATCCCACATTGTTGACCCCGACGCTGCTGTATCCCACAGTTTAAATAGTCGCAACGGTGCAATATGCCTTAGAAGTTTATTCGAACTAATATAGCTAGAAAATTTTGTTAGCCAATTTTCCTCAGTAAGGATCGTATTAACTACTGGTTTGTGTTCTTCTGAAAATATAGCAAACCGCTTATCCGATTCCCGGGACCATTTGTCCAAATTCTTGCTCAGAAAGGTGGGACAGGCAAGCCGCATGTTCGCTATTAGTTTGTCCCCAGCTACCTTTCTTGAGGCCACTATTGCCAGGTTACTCTCAGAATTTTAAAGCTTCTTTTCCATCGTGAAAATTTGAAGACTGTATAAACAGCAAAATTTAATGGATCCATAATTTTCGAGAGGGATCTTCACTTGCCACCACTCATTACATAACGGGAATGAACGTCAGAGCAAATACACAACTGAATTCATACAGAAAAAAATCAATAAAAACGACAAGGTAGGGCTAATTTGAGTTGAGTTATTTCCGCTTCCACAGAAGCGTGGATACCCAACACAGGTCATAGGCAAATATAACAAACCATTACGGCCTAAAATGACGGAACAGATAGTTCCGAAAAAGCCCGCTTTCATATCTTTACCTTTTAAGGGTGAGAACATTTTCAGTACCATCAAGAGACGACTCATTAATGCCATTCACAGGACATATTATGCCGCTGAGCTTATAATTTGCAATCTTACAAAGCTTTTACCGATTCCTCGTGCGAAGGATGCCTTGCCGATGCACGCCACTTAAAACTGTGTTTATAAATTTACATGCACTTGCGGATGCAAGTACATAGAGTGAACGCAAAGGCGATTGGCCACCAGAGCAAAGGAACACTTACCTAGCTGGTTGCTTAAGGAAGAAAAACTAACTCCTCGCTGATCAATCACTGAACGCCTGTTAGATACAGGCCACTCCGTGGACCCTAAAACCTCCTTCCGAGTACTTGTTCAAGCACGAACAACTCTCACCTTACGCTACCTGGAGGCAGCCTACATAAGGCGGTTTAAACCCTACCTATGTAAACAATTGGAGCATGTAGTGAACCTAACTCTACTTTGGTAAAACTGGCTCCTTGTTTACACAATCCTCTCCCTAAATTTTCTTTAATTTTTGCCTAGATGTTTTTTTTACCAGTTTTTGCTGTCTACAGCGTTTAAATTTCAGCTTTATCGAATGCCTCTTGGCCATGTACAGTACCGTACAGTACAATGTACCTTGCCGTTTTTATTGATTTTTTTTCTGTATGAATTCCGTTGTGTATTTTCTCTGATGTTCATTTCCGTTATGCAATGAGTGGTGCAAGTGAAGATCCCTCTCGAAAATTATGGATCCATTAAATTTTGCCGTTTATACAGTCTTTAAACTCTCAGAATTTACATATCGCCAATGTGATGCGTCTGGAAAGCTTACTATGGTAGCGATTCAGTTTGCTACAAATTGATCAAGACGTGACGCGGTGTTTCTTGCAACCTGTAAGGCGACCATCGAATCCGTCCGCAGGAACTTGCGCTTAATTTGCAGTGTTAACTGCGTCTCGGTCTGTTTGAATAGTTTGATAACGAGAACCGCAGCGGCAAGCTCCAACCTTTAGGGGCGCAAAGCAAGACGTGCTCCAATCAAAAGTCTTAAATTGAACGCCATTTTTCGTTATTGCACGAAGGTAGCCAAGTACTCTATACACGCTCTATGACGCGTCCGAAAAACCGTGCAGTAGCTAGTGCTCGACGGCGCCTAAACCCAGCTGTACCAAGCAGCGTTATATCCTAATACAGCTAAGACTCTGAAATTGTCTCGCGCAGCTAAGGGTGAAAGTGCGTTTCAAGGATGTTCATTTATCAGAAGCGAAGGTCTATGTTTCCAATAGTTTATAGTAAACCAAAGAGCTCAATCCATAAAATAAAAAAGATGGTAGATCAATATTCGCGAGAGGATGTGCGTCAAGTACATAGAACAATTAATGATGTTTGGATCGGCCAGTCGTTCACATCGCACCACGAATCACCAGCCCCGGTTTCCTGGTGCGAGAATCCTAGTCACAAAGGCCGCGAAATCGGGCTTTACACTGGCCAGATCCACAGGTGCCAGAAAGGCGGATTGAAGGAGGGTGACAAAATCGGGGCGCTGACTCTCCTCCTTTACCAAACATAAGGCCAGGAAATCGCGTATAACGTTGGAATAGCTTGCAGCCGGTTCGAGCTCCTCATCGCCTTCGGGCAGGGTTGGGATATCACTCTGCAGCACTTTGGTCATATACTCAAGATTATCCACGAGCTGAGGGTAGGGGTGTTCATTGGTGGCAATCCTGTAGACGCTTAAACCGAGAGACCAGACATCAGATTGGATGCGGAAGCCTTGACGATTGGGGAATGAAATGTTGAGGCGTTCGGGCGCCTGGTAGAGGAAGGTCCCCACGTTAGTACTGGTCTTCATATCAATCATTTCCTTAGACATGCCGAAATCGCAAATCTAGAACCAGACAGGCAAAGAAGAAGAGGCGGTGAGAGGGCTGCTAAAATGATGCTTCCAACAGAATATTTGACACGTGTGCTGATAAAAATGCACTGAAGGTACCCTGGATATGTATTTAGGAGCATCATTCGTCAACGCATTTTGTTCTTGTGAAAGTAATATTGAGAGGTTCGTCTCTGTACAAGCCTTGCACTTATTGATAAGGTGTTCTTGCATCAAATTCGTACTTGGTCTCTCCGTACAGTAATTAGACTGCGGCTGCAATGTCTCGCTGATTGGTAAACCAAATATACCTCCTTTTCACATGGGCTGTGCAGTTGAACGCTTTTGGGTGCTACAAATTCAACAAACAAATCTACAGCAAGCAAGTAACAACAATGTTGACAATAAGCTGATTGCTGATAACAGATAGTCTCCGACCCCCTAATAGCACTAAGCATAAAATCTGGCAAAGTAAAATAGTTTCAGGAATAAATCTATATTTAAAGTTTTGGTTATACCTACCGCTCTCTACGCAGGAGGAGCAATAGTGAAAAGGGTGCATTCTACATATGGAAGCGATTAACGCTCTTAAATACTTGCGGTTTGTGACGAAGTTTAAAACGTTCTCTAACACCCCCGCACCCCACCCGGTCGGGATGATTTGTATGACCGCCTAGACAGAATAGAGGAACAGGAGCCGTACACAATGCAGGTGGCTTTATGCCAAATTCTATGCAAAGTAGGTAAAGGATTTAGGTCAAGTTAAGGGTAGAGGTTAAAGTCAGAAATCGCAATAGGGTCAGAATTCCGGCGATGGTTAACGTTAAAGTTCAAGCTACCTGTAGGTTTAGGCTTAGGGTAAAGCTATATCATCGATAAAGCTTACAGTTCGTTTTATTTTAGGGTAAAACCATAGGAACATTTACCCTTAATGCAATTTTTTGCAAGGCAACCTATTTTAAGTGGGTTGAGCCGTCTATTATTCTGCCATCTTTAGGCGGCCATACATGTCATCGTTACCCAATCATGCTATAGCTTGGGGGACCTACGACGGTGCAACTTGGGGGTACCTCAATTTAAGAGATTTCGGACAAGTATGTGTCATTAACTGTCACGTGAATATTTATTACTCTGGCACTTGTCTCCAGTAGAAGACTTTCGATTAGAAGCGCAACCAACTGAAATATATCGGAATCAGCAAAACGTTGGTGAGGCTTACGGTGCTCAGAATCGGAAATCTGCACAGCAGATACTAGGGACAGAATTATGGTAATTTTATCCAGTCGTACAGACATAAAGGCAACAGTGGGTATAGGAAAGCTATTGAATACACAATATTGTAGAATATAGCAGCCAACAGGATACCCACCATATACGTGAAGATTTTAGGTCCAGCTATCTTATACGTTTCCCCATCTCCCAAGGAAGAGGAAGAAGAAGGTACGAAGAAATGGACTGAATTATATTGAGACTGAAGTTTCGGACACTGGCTTTGTTCCATCGTCAGAGTAACTTGGTGAATGTTCCTGTTTACCGGGACTTTTTCAGCCTTGCCGCATGCCTGGTATTATGTCCGTGCTTGACGCACGAAATTCGACCTGTTTATTCGTTGCTGACTGACCGTGAGTTTTAATCGTTGGTGGGCTCGTGTGACTTTAGCGCCTTTTTTGGCTGCTGTAAGTCAGCGTACTGACTGGCTAGCCCCTAGACGACCAACGGACTAACCAGTTTTTGCTGCCCATGCGGGTTGATGTCAATCTCGTGGGCGCGGCGGTGACGTAGAGTTCCACGCTGGTCACGTGGTTTCTGGCCTGCTTCTCCCTTATTTTCCACTGAGGGCAGTTTTCTTCCACGCTCGAGTTGGCTTCGCCTTCCTATTGGCCTTGTTTGAACTGACTCGAGCGGCGTGCGCAATGTCCGGTAGGTGGTAGGCTATCAAGACTATTTAAAATTTTCTCCAAGAGAAATATGATAAAACTGATCAAAAACTCGAGTGAGTGCACATCGTCGAGCTCCTGGAACTGTGTCTAAAAACTCCGTTCACGTTCCATGGCCAAGTTTATGAACAAAAGAAGGGACACCAACTGGCTCGCCTCTGTCTGGCCTTATTGCCGAAATTTTTTTGCAGAGGCTCGAGCTGTTGGTCTTCAGCTCGTCTCCCCTGAAGTTCTGGTTCAGAGACGTCGACGACACTTTCGTCGTCATCGAAAGGAGCAAAGTGCAGGCTTTTAAGGCACTGTTGAATTTCACCTTTCCTTTCATCAAATGTCTGAGGTCGCTAAGCGACAGCCTGATATCGCTCAAGTACGAGCCTCGAGACACTTCCGGGACAAGTATGTGCCCGAACTAGATAGATCGGATGAATACCCCAGTTCCATCATATTCACGATCAAAACCGACAAAGAAAGGAGCGTCAAGGAGGTCACGCGCTCCAAGAATGAGCGGCCTACTCGGTTGTGCGGCACCTCCACAGTGTATATCACAACCTTATTGATAAAAGTAGGACCTGGGTTTGCGCACTGCTGCGGACCCACGTGTGTATGATATGTATCCTCTAGGCAGGCAGTGTCTATTGCAGTCTCATTTTGTACGTAGGTGAACGTGAGTTCGTGGCACTTACGTCACACTGATCCACCTAGCACTACGTTTGACGCCTTATAACGCACTAATCTATATACCAACTGATGTGAATAAGGGTGGAAGCAAAAGAAGCGCTTGCGCGCACACACACATGTGAAACTATTTTAGCAGGCTGATTTCGGCAACATGCCTAATCCTTATAAAACCACCCATCCCACGCCACCGCACAAAGCAGCCTAATATAGCACAATGGCTTTATAAGCGGCTACCTTGAAGCCAAATATAGGTCTACATACGTCACGTTTGAACTGCTGACGTGGAACCATCAAGATCACCTGTGAAAATACAGCACAGATTAGGAGTACGTTTTTTTATGTCTGCAGATTCTCGGTAGGGCTTATCACTCACTTTGGCGAGTGCAATGTCTTGGAGAGTCTACCATTTTCAGAGAAGCCAGTTACTTGGCTGCTATTTCCAACTTTCCGCAATAACCAACGCCGACTTTCAGTTTCAACTTGCTGTACTACATTTAGACTACCAGAAACTGAGCCACAATGTTTGACATTTACGCATTGCTTTAGAGAAAAGATCAAATGCACATCAGCCTTTCTCATAGCGAAGACCAGCACCTGACTTAAATTCAATTGGTTAAATCGTAGCATGAAATTTTTAAACCACAGCTTTGTTATTAAGCGTACTTACTTTCCATTGAGATCTAAAGACTACCTCCTGTTACCTCGACCAGTTTTTCAGTGATGCCTGACTGTGGTTACTAGATGGCCGCGATGTAAGTATTTCACCTAGACGATCAATTCAATTGCGCGTGGGAAAAAGTTGCGATCGTTGCTGTCAGCACTACAGACAATGCGCTGATTGCGAAATAAAACAACCGCAAACGTCACTACTGTAGCTCAGAGAACAATTGTATTAAATGCTGAAGAAAATATAAACTAACGCCTTTCCGTCTTTTGGAATTCTCCCACGTGGTATGCACTGTAAAGGACACGCGTAGGATTTCGGCTGACCAGAATGATGGAATTAACAAAACAAATTGAGACACATGACGTCATTAGATTCTAAAATATGCTACGTGGGAACTTTTAAGGAAGATGATGTTAACGAAAATGCGATACGCGAGCAGGCATAGTAAGTGAATCAGATCCAGGCACCAGAAAGCAAGAACGTGAACCTCGACATCATCGCATGTGCTTAAATGAGCAAGTTCAGATGATGTGACCGCACGCAGAAGGTGACACAGCATGCAGAATTTAATGACGCCATACGGTATGTTTTTTTTTATGAATTTCACTTTTTCAAATTAAGTCTGAAGAAACCAACAATATTTAAACCTGAGGGTAGCAGTTATACGAAGAAAACAATTACGAACGGCAAAGAAACAAATGTCAATGTTGACTAAAAATTTCAGATCACACTGCGGCCACCCAAAATTTCGCGAACCGTCAGCGCTTATCACAAAGATAATTGCCTACATATCCCTTGTTTCGAATGGTCCTCCCATTCCACGACCCATTCCCACTTTGCATGGTTTTCACATTGTGGAATGATGCTGGTTGGTGGCAGGGTTACACTCCCGCAGAATCACTTTACTCATCCTTCAGGTGCGACAGTCTTCCATTTCACCATGCACTCAGTTCATAAGTCCCTCGGGTCAATAAGAATTCGCTTTCAACAAAAAGTACTGTTTAAGCCCAATGGAAATATGCCTGTTTAGAATATACGGACAAATTATCGAGCAGACTTGCGGAAATAAGTTGACCTCAGTAAGCCGAAGTACAAAAATAAAATACAAATCCTTTTGCGGTCTCCTTGGCTGCCAGGTGATCAAACACTGTGATCTTGAGTCCCCTCGAAAAAAGTCTAGTCTCCGTACACTAAGCGATGGATCGTCCATGCCCGCTGATTTACCAAAGTGGCAAGAATAGGCAGGTTCATTAAGAACACCTCAAAGTCTACGCTTGTTCACTGCCTCCTGGGCGACAAGCAAACGAAACGCGATTCCGACTGCGTCACGTAATAGCTCCTCAACCATGCTTGCACTTCTACAAATGGGAGACTTTGGGGTGAAAATAATATGCGTACCTGAATTTCTGCAGCTGCGGACATATACCATTGTAAGCCTGGTGGGATTGGTTAACCACTTGCTCAGTGCCGACGCGTATTTCACCCTCTACGGACGCAAATACTTTCCGCCAGCAAACTGTTCTACTGAAATAGACCGCAGTTCGACCGTTCATTTCGATTATGTTCACCGTGTGCTCCACGACAGGATGGTGCAGGGACGGTGACTGACGCTGAATTATCGTGAGAATAGATTTATGCTGCACCTAACCCGACTGCCTTATCCGGTTCCGGTGTCTAGGCAAGGCCAAGGAGACCGGAGACGGGAAGAGGCGGAGGCCCACGCACTGTGGAGCACCACAACTAAGAAAACCACAGAAAAGTTGGGGGAACTCGAATCCTAACTGAGTGGGTGTTATAAAGGCCACATTAAGGCCACATTGCAGCCTGACTCTCAGGCCGCCAGTCAATTATTCCACATAACACCAAATACACTGAGCTGACCGCGCACTACACACACTGATCTCATTAGGATTTGTGAGCAAAAATGCCTGGTGCCTGATGGTAGGAGACATGAAAGGGGGGCTACCGGGCTAGTAACAAAGCGAGGGGGAGCTTTCCAGTGCTAGCCTGTGAAGTGTTTATGTAGTATGCGTTACGCCCATAAGTTATCTGTCTGGAATATTGCCTGCAAAGAAAGAGCTATTGTTCCAGGCAGTCCTTGAAATTCTTCGATCTATGTCTACTAGGTTTGGATGTTGGAAAAATGCCAATGACTACAAAGGCTTCATAAGATGTTGCACTAACATCAGTTCTATGGAAGAAAATATGTTGCAAATGTTGCGCAAATTTAAAGCTGTCATGGACACAGAGAATAATGGAGGTAAAGGATAAAAGATGGCAGGCTAATAAAAAAGCTGCTCACTTTTACTTGCCCGCTGCGGTCCACCAGCATGTTCGAAGGCTTCACATCCCGATGGTGAATATTGCATTCCCGATTCAGGAATTCTAGCCCGGTGACGATGCACTTTATGATATAGGCGATGAACTGTTCCGGAACGATTTCGCCCAATACGTTTGTCTGTATGAAGGCGGGAAGAAAATCGCATGTTTCAACATTCCGCCTCTTCACAGCATCAATAGATTAAATGGTCACTTTATAGCACACAGGTTATTCTAAATGGCAGGCTGAGAGCGTGCACTGATGCAGTAAGTCATCGTAGATCTAACTATGGCCATCATAATAACAGCTGATAATCTTGACACGTGTGTCTCACTGAAAGTGGAGTTAATCTACCGACTTATGAGCTGAAATCCGTGCAGCTGCATCTCACAGCAACACATTGTCGACGAAACAATCGTGTCTAGACTTTTAACGAGAACATGTGCTGTTAGTATGGTAAATAATTGCGTAGTTGGATATCAATGGCTGTCAGTGGCTTATGACACGCATGCAATTAATCCACAGTAGCTGATGATTCGCAGCTCAAATACTTGCAAACACTTTCGGAAATTCGCTGAAACTAAACAGGGTAGTTGTGAATAGTTTTCGGGTGTGCTTGCATGAGTCGGCATGGGGAGAAGTGGAGTGCTGTGGACAGAGGTTTTTGGCCTGTGGTCCAACCAGCTTAACTCTTCAGGAAGATGCCTCAGAGTTCTCATGAATATCCCAATTGAACACTTTAAGATCTTCCTGTCCAAACGCCTGCCCGTAGGTGGCTCCATATTCAAGTGCAGGATTAAAGCAAGTTAAACAACTTCAAAATGATACGTTCTGTGTTATGCGTTGATCATTTCTTTAAGGTTGCATTTACTTACAATTTACTCACAAGAATATATACTAACTTTAAGGGTGCCAGTATATGATGATATAAGAGTCAACAAAAATGCGAAACAATTGGTATTAGAAAGGTAAGTATGACATTTATCAACTATGCATAGCCAGAATCTCTTCAAAATGATCAGTTATGTGGAAAATCCCACATTATAAAAATATTTATTTCTAACTGCCTCTGGCGGATTGGAATGCGAAACTTTCTAGGAGAGCATCAGTTTCAGTAGGATAACAGCGTGCTTTGATCTCAACCAATTTGTACGTGATGTACGTCATAGGAGGCCTTGACGGGTATCATGATATACAAGGTAGTTAGCGGCACAGTTTTTTCAAATATTTTTCAGAAGATAAATTTGACTTTGATGACTTTCATTTCAGCGAAATTTTAAGTAATAATTTACCAAAAGTTATAACTGTAACAGAAGAAGGGGAGAAATCAGTTGAAAGACCAGGCCCTTCTCCTCCACAATGAAATTATGAATAGTTCAGGAAAAGGCATAACATGCGCATAAGAGTGAAAATTAGGTATAATTTCCCGACACCTGACAAATCGGCTAGCTATATAGTAGGCAAAAAGACATCGTGTAAGCGCTTATAACTGAGAAAACTATTTCCGCTAGATTAAGTAGCAGGATTTTTGATTTACAAGAGACCATTTCTTGCCTCATGAGTAAGGACGTCCACAGTACTGTCCATAATTTCCATAAGGAGTCGTACAGTTCCGTTATGCAGGAGACAACCATATGACTTTAGGGCATACGGACAGTCACCCACTTTGGCCCCAAAAATACTCTCATTGAGGATGCGATGTGGATCAATATCGGGTCGTGTGAGGTTTATCTCCTTAACTGCCACCTCAGGACCCTCCTCGGAGACTCGCATTTTGTAGACTACACCAAAGTGGCCCCGGCCTATTCGTTAGGAAATTCAAAAGTATACTGCTGAAGTATATGCCTTCAAAAATACGATTTTTACATCAATAGATAAAATCAGATCAACAAGGTTTTGTAAAGCGAACGTTTAGGTTTGAATTCCAAAAATAATCTGAAGAGTTGAAAGCACCACATTCAATCTTATTCAAAAAATTGACCAGGGGCTGAAAATCTTGAAAATAACTCAGTATTTAACACTTACCATTTGCGTTACTAATAAATTTTGTCTGCCCTGAATAATATGGTTGAAAATGGAAAAGTTTTCGACTTTTGAAAACTTGCCTTCCAGTTTTGAGACCTTTGCTAAGCTTTTCTATAATATTCCTAACAATCAAATTTACTTGTCCCAAAACATAAAGCAGTGTGTCAAATATTTTTAAAAGTTATAATACTGAATAGTTTACGTACATGTGCCTAAAAGCGTCGCATTTTGTGGCATGCTTCAAATAGAATTTTTACTAGCTTCCAGGAAATGCATTCAGATATGGCTCAATATGCCTCTGACATATTTCAAACTTGATTATATTTTTAAATGATCATTTTTATTTTCAGCTTAATATGCATGACAGTGGATTTATCAGGGGTAGTTTACCGTACCGTAAGGCACCAGGTGGAGTTGAGCACGAAAATTGCGTTGACCTCAATTTTACTAGACCCACAGCCTAACTCTTCAAACAGCTTTTTTCGTGACGTTGTAACTTACCACTTGCTAAAAGGCCCAGACACGTGTTTTGCCGGTATTCTGCCGCTGCTTGACACAGCTGCGAGGAGTCCGGCCCATCAGTGAGTCCTACAGCTTTCCTATCTACTTTCTGGTTGATAGACCCGGTTGACGGGTTTCAACACAAATATACACTTACAATTTCGGTCATCGAAAATAGGCTTTAAATATACTGATATATATCGCGATCAGAAATTAATTTCGCAGGAGATTAAAAATCTGAATTTTTTCATCTTCGTGAGCTCAAACAAAAAATCAAAATGACTCGTTTTGAGCCACAAGGAGCAGTCATTAAGGTTATATTTTAAACTTTGCTGTAGTACTTTATACACATTGCCTTGATTTTATCCCAACGTATCTGTTCCTAAACGGAGAAGGCAAATATCTGCCGCTATATTAGTTCTGAGGTGTTGCAAATTCAAAATATTACACCCATCTTTTGTTTAATAGCACAAACCAGGAGACCTGCTTTCGCAGATTTTGCTATCAACACTTTAAAAATCGTCAATAATGAAAAACATAATTCATTCGTTTAAAAAGTAAAGGAAATGTCGTTCCCAAAAATATGTCTAAGCAGCCTCGTAGAATAAGTGCCCAACATATTTAACCTACATCGAAAATTGACTAAAATGCGACCGACCTACAGTTGTGAACATATATTTTTTGCCCATCCATCTGAAGATATTTCTTGGAGATAAAAAATAAAGACTGTTTGCAAGTTGGCCGGAGAAAATTGCATTTCGGATGCCTAGTCTGACCACCTGGGATGGAGTGACCATCCTATTTGACATATAACTTCAAATTCTGTGTGGTTTTGGAGTTGCTTAATGTTTTTCAAGAAAATCATTTGCCATAAGCGTAACTGTAGTCTCAATCTAGTTACGCAATGAAACAGCATTGGTGCATCTTCAAGAAATTTGTTTCCGAGTCTACTCCGCCTTTTTTTACCTCATAATCCACTCAGTGCATGCTCAGCAGGGGTGCATTTGTTCCCCCCTTACAGAGTGAGCAAGCACTGTTAAATATTGTAAGTTTCGAATGCGTAAGATTCTAGTTTTTACCTTCGAAATTCCATGTTTGATGCACATAAATTAAGGAACGCCAAGAAATATAAGATGTGCATCTGACATGGTCTGTCATTGCCAGTCAACTGCTTGCTCACATTATTATGACGGCGGACTTCAAATATTTCACATATATTATCAATTCCAGATGCCTAATATATGGTTGAAGTTGATTGATCCTGAAATCTTTTAACTGCTTCTTTAAGAAATAGGTTTTTAAAAGGGTTTTTTGCTTTTAGGACAAACAAATTTAGTTTATAGGATCCGATGGGTCGATGTTTTATCTTTTCTACATAACCATTCAATTAAAAAGAATCAAGTTTAAAACAGATGCGATATTTTGTCCGTATTAGAACAATTGTGAATTATTTACCTAATTCACATATTTTCCGCATTTTCTTGAAACATACATGGATTTTCTGCCCATCGAAATCCATATCAGCTTCTCTCGTCATGACCTGATATAGTTCATCGTTGGCCGGTACCTGTACTCCAGCAACACACTTCGACCACTTAGGAACAATCAATTTAGGCAGAGGCCTGTTCATATTCTTTGAATCTTTGCCAAATAAACGAAAACAGGTAACGAAACAAAGGGCAATATAAATGAGTAAACACTTAGTTATTTTATTAAAATTGCCAAATTCGATGAAAACGTTTATAACTTTGTAGACTGCAGTTGTAATTGAGTTATTAACAGTTTGAATATTTCTCCATAAAATCAGCTGGTTTGGTCATTTTTTATTGACTGATTAAGCCAAATTAATCTAACAGAATAATTTGCAATATACTCAGCCTTGCTCAAATATGCCTGAAGTTAGCCTATTTTTCCTTCTGGTTCGAAAGGTTATATTGCAATAGCGTTGTGTTTTGGAATCAGGTTACTAAACTTGCACATTCTTTGTCCTAGACCACTTTCTGGCTGCGTAACTTCCAGGAACTGTGCAGAACAAGTATGTCCAGATAAAACGCATTTTCCTGTCCAGTTATCGGCATTTGCTGGGTAATTCAGGCAGATATACAGAGCAACTACTAGTTTCTTTGTACATTGAACGTAAGGAAAGCCCTACTATTTGGTATTGTGTGCAGTAATGATGGCTGGATTTTCGCAGTTCCCTGTTATTGAATATATGTTCGCATATTAACATACAGTCTCCCATGTCCGGCATACACTAAAACGTGTGCACATTAATAAGCGTACGTAAGGCATACCCCACCAGCACCAGCAACGAATTGCCCCCCATTTCCCTGGATTTCGACGGGACAAACCGTGGTTGGGGCTGTCAGGGTAGGTATTATGTACGTTTATTAATGTGTTATTAATGTGTTCATAGCTTAGTGTAGGCCGGACATGGCGAAAGGTATAACTATGTGGATTGAATAAATCGAATGTCAGATTGCAGTGGTTGGCAGTGGTTAAAAATTAATTTTCAAAAAAGTTATCTCTTGCCCTTTTTCGAAAAAGGGGGCTTTTCGCGATGAAGGAAAATTGGGGGTCTTCATTTTGGACCCAATGTATGATTCCCGCAGAATCCAAAAATTGCTGCACGTAGACTTCTCGTAGGATCCAATTTTGTGGAAATGTAGGATTTCCGTAGAACGCCCGTAGAATTCCACTTAATAGCAATTGCTATTAGGGTTAAGAGATATTGTGAATCCAGCCTTACATACTATTTTCGAACATATGTAGTATCCCATACCGGCTATTTATAGTTTATTATACTCCAACTTACAGCATTTGTATCGAAACAGCAGATAGTTACACTGTTGAGAAGGACAATGCCAGAACCTATATGCACCTTGAGCGCCAGCGTGAATAATACGCAACCAAAAATAACCAAAACCTAAACAAGTTTATGGAAGTAAAACAAATGAAGCAGATAATAAAGAGAAAGTGGTAAAAAATAATGGTTAAGGACTTTAGTGAATCATAAAGACATATGATGCGTGGTGAAAAGGGATCTTATGGAAAAGAAATGTGTACAAGGCATGCCATATGTTCCCATTAAGGGCATTTGCAAGGAGACCTTTAAATTCCAAATTATTGCGGAGCTAACTACACATCCGAAGTGTTTGGCACTAAGTTGATTAAAAAGAGATCATTAGATCAAGGTGGAACTAAGAAACATCTGCCTTTAATGGAATGTGCAGGTGAGTGAATGAAGAGAAGTCTCGGTGGCAGAGCTCGCTGGTAAGTGGTAACGATATTTACTGGCAAAAATCAGTATTTAAAAGGTGTCCGGGAAACTATATGTAACTAAGTACGGAAAAAAATGAATCTGAGGGATGCCGTGCTTAATTAATGATGTGCACTCATGAACACATGCCATGACAGCCGTAGGCAACTTAATATGGTAAATATCGACTGTTAGCGGTGCCGTGCTTACTTCACGGTTTGCACTCACGAACACATGCCATGACTGCCGTAGGCAACTCAGTTCTGTCAATAGGAACGGTAAGCGGTGCCGTGCTTACTTCACGATGCACACTCCGGGACACATGCCATGACAGCCGCAGGCAACTTAGTACTGTCAATATCGATTGTTAGTAGTACCGTTCTTACTGTACACTCATACATACATACCATGATTGCTGTAGATAACTTTAAACGTTCGATATGGACTGTTAGCGGTAACATGCTATCTTCACAATATGCGTTCATGGATACATACCATGACCGCCATAGGTAACTTAAAACGTTCGATATTGACTGTTTGCGGTGCCGTGCGTACTTCAGGTTGTGCACTCACGAACACATGCCATGACAGCCGTAGGCAACTGAGTACGTTCAATATGGACTGTTAGTGGTGTCATGCTTACTTCACCATGTGCACTCATTTGGAATTTATATTTTTCAGCGCCCGTATGACACTATCTATACAAAATTAATTGCGAAAAATTAAAAATTCAAAAAATTATTTGACAATGTGTGCAAGTAGACGTAGAAAGTCGTAATAATGTCAGCAGAAATTATCCCTTTTGGGGCAACATTTAGCAATGTTTTGCAGGTAATTTTGAACTAAAAACGAGAGTATTAAAACCCAGCAAATCTACCCTATGTTTAAGGGAGCCTTAACTAGTTTTCTACATTCAGGACAACTTTCACGAATTTTGGGTGCTGACTCGGTGGAATCTCTCTTTCCCTCTGATGGCGTTCGTGGACTTTGAACCCCGCCAGGCTTCATGCTGAAGATAATGCTGCTGAAGCAGCAGCCCGCAGTCTGCTAACCCTTCAGCCGATAGCGCGCAACTTTTGCCGACAACCATTGTAGGAAGACTGAGAACACTGTGTTCTTGTGCCAACCGTCTCCGTCTGGAACTAATGTTTTTAAACGATATGAAACAGTTCTCCTGCTGATGAGTCAACTCAGCTTACAAATGTACATTTATTCCGTTTGTATCATACCATTGAAGGCAGGTTTTCTTAACTTGAAACAAACTCCCCATCTCGCCAAGTATTGACAAAACAAAAATCCTGAAACAAAACCAATACTGGCTGCAACATAGGGAGTTTGTTTTAGGTTTTTTCCAGTCTTCGAGGCGTTGGAAGGCGCCCAAGAGGTGCATTACCAACTATTTACAATTGCCTGTAAACTGGCATAATAAACATATTATTATAAAAATTATTGCAGTTTAAAAATCTCGTACAGTGAAAATGGAGACAGTGTTCAACGGGCCTCCATGTTCAAAAAGTGTGCAAGAGAAAAAACTGCTTGGGAAGACAGTAGTAGGAACATAGTAGTAGAGCAGAAATAGGTTTGGGTGGTCTGATTAAAGTGAGTATTCAACAAAACTGCAGCATTTTAGACTGAGTACTTCTGCGTGGCTTCGTTTGATTCAGCGGTGCTTAATGGAAACATCTAGGTTCTTAGGGGACACGAGGCAGAGAGAATAGTTTCAAGCAGATCTCCTAAATTCCCAATGGTCCTTTCTCGGAGTCATGGAGAAAGCTGCTCGGAACAGAGGAGGAGAATAGAAGGTTAATAGAATCAGTGTTAAGATAAATGTGCAGTCTCCGTTTGAAAGCAGACAGGCTAGTTAACGACCTTATTTCAATTGGCAAGTTATTCCAAAGAAAGCTATATCTCGAAGCAAAAAACAGAGAACGTTTATATGAGGAAGATGCAGGAGGGGGTATAACAAGTGCCGAGTTTCTTAGGTTGTAGGGACGGCTGACGGGGGTAATGACAGAAGTCCTGAGTAAATTTGTGCAATTATTAAGCCGTAAAAGGAGACAAAAGCCTGCTTCCAATCTCCTGACCCAAAGGAACCTTAGTTTCGTTAATTGACATCTATTTGAGTAACAAGTATTAGAAGCTGTCGGATACAGCAGTTTTCGTTTGAACTTTTTTTGAATTTGTTCAATTTTTGAACGGCTACCTTCATTAATTAGACCGAAAAAGGGGCAACAGTATTCTAAGATGGGAAGCACGAACATACGATAAAGTCTTAATTTCATTTCAGGAAGATAGAAATTCTAAGAGATAAAGCCGCAAATCTGTGCGGCTTTGGCTGTAATTCTATCGGCGTGAGGAGAAAGGTTTAATTTATTGGTGTGGCTTAATCCTAGGTCCTTGATACTGGAACATTCAGTAATTGGGTAACCTTGAAAAATAACAGGTTGTGGCAGCCTTTGAGGCCATAAGCCCATGTATCGGGACTTAGAAGGTGAGAACTCCATCTGCCATGTTGAGCTCCACGCCGAAAGAGCGTGCAGATCAGAATGAATTTGTTCTAGGCATCTCGCGGCCGTAGAGTAAGAGAAGGAGTAAGCACACTTGAGATCATCTGCATAAATATAAGATTGGGAGTGTTTAACACTCAATGAGATATCATTTATGCAAAGCAAGAAGAGCAGAGGACCTAGCATGGTACCTTGAAGGACACAACTCAAAATTGCGGAAGGAGTAGACTATGAGGATCCCACTAAGACCTTTTGTTGTCGATTTGAAAGATAAGATCTGATGAGGTCAGTAAGAGGACTACGAAATCCGATAGCCTTTAGTTTGGCTAGGAGCCTCCTGTGAGGAACTTTATCAAATGCTTTACTAAGGTCAAAATAGATAACTACCACAGAGAGATGACCATTACATACCATGACCGCCGTAGGAAAGTTGGAACGTTCAATATGGACTGTTAACGGTGCCATGCTTACTTCACGATGTGCACTCACGGACATACACCATGACAGCCGTAGGCAACTCAGTACGTTCAAAATGGACTGCTAGCGGTGCGGTGCTTACTTCAGGATATGCATTCGCGGACACATGCCATGACAGCCGTAGGCAAATAAGTACGTTCAATATGGACTCTTAGCAGTGCCATGCTTATTTCACGATGTGCACTCACGGACACATGCCATGACAGCCGAAGGCAACTTAGATCTGTCAATATCGATTACGAGCTGTGCCGCGCATACTTCACGATGTACACTCACGAAAAACATGCCATGACAACCGTAACAACTTAGTACTGTCAATATCGACTGTAAGCGGTGCCGTGCTAACTTCACGATGTACAATCACGGACTTATGCCATGACCGGCGAAGGCAACAAGGTACGTTCAATATGGACTGAAAGCGGTGCCATGCTTACTTCGCCACAAGCACTCATGGATACATACCATGACAACCTTAGGTAACTTAGTACGTTCAAGAAGTTGTGTTACCGGTGCCACGCATAGTTTACGATTTGCGCTCACGGACACATGCCACGACAACCGAAGGCAACTTAGATCTGTCAATTTAGACCGTGGTGGTGCCGCCCATACTTCATGATGTGCACCCATGTTAGCAGTGCCACGCTTACTACACCATGTGCACTCATGGATACATACCATGACCACCGTAGGTAACATAGTGCGTTCAATATGGACTGTTAGCGGTGCCACGTTTAATTAACGATGTGCACGCACGGAAATAAACCAGGACAGCCGTAGGCTCTTTAGTACGTTCACTATGGACTCTTAGCAGTGCCATGCTTATTTCACGATGTGCTTTCACGGACACATGCCACGACAGCCGAAGGCAACTTAGAACTGTCAATATCGACTGTGAGCGGTACCACGCATACTTCGAGATGTACACTTACGGACACATGCCATGACAGTGTTAGGCAACTTAGTACGGTCAACATGGACTGTTAGCGGTGCCATGCTTACTTCATCATGTGCACTCATGGATACATACAAT
>JAYGXS010000004.1:39514129-39524847 GCA_036362985.1 Ligula intestinalis | reverse complement strand
CTAAAGTTTTTTTGAACTCGGTGGCCCGCTGAACTCATCCACCGATCCAGGAGTTTTTTTTACTGCCGATGACAATTATTTTATAAGAGGTCACTGCTTATCATTATTATTTTTATTTTCACGATAGCACTAAGTTTGTAACGACAGGGCCCCTTGGGCCTTAAATATACAAATTATTATTATTATTATCTATGCCGCCTCCTTACACTATACGAGACGATTGATGAACAGCGGTATTTTAAACACATACGCAGCAATCACGTTAAATAAACGAGATTTTGAGAACGTATGTGAAAACACGGTTACCTTTTGAAGCTTTCAGGCAGTCAAGCCGAATATCAGAATTTCTTGGATTGTAAGCTGCCTGCTTATAGGGGATCCAATATCGATATATTTATCTCGCCTATTTCAACGCCGGCAGACATAGAGGGGAAACTCCCAAAATATAAGCAATTGATTTCAACTAAAAGGATAACGTGTCAGATCAATGAAAGTTGGCTGCCAGGACAGATATTCGACCGTGGAATTTATGGGCGAGGTTCATTTGAAGTTTGTTTCCAGATATTGGGTTGCACCTAGACTTAATTTTTTCGCTTCGACGCGAAGCCGATGAACGCATTCTGAAGCTAATGACTCAGGCCGGGACTTCTGCTGGTCGTCTGGGATTTTATTTGAGAATAACACAACGTGCAAAAATCAATCCTTTAGATATATTTTCGGTATTAATTACAGGATGTAGGATATTGCAAATACGCGATTGCACTATTTGCGTTTCGATAAGTCAATAATTGAGATGACGAAAAACCTATTTGACACAATAGCTGGCTGTTTTTCAGATGGCAAAAAGGACTGGAGGAAATTTGTTCCACGATCACATCCTAGACAGCCACGTTTTCTCTGTATGCAAGGGTAGTGTACATGGACAAGTTGCAGCAAAATACTACATGCTGACAACGTAAAAGACGGATTGTTTCCTCAAAAACTCTCGATTCTAAAAAGCTAGCGAAAATTAAGTGTAAATGAGGGAACGCATTAAGTTTTCGATTCCTTTTGAATTGGAAGCTGCCGTGTGTCCATGCAGTAAACCGTATGTCTGCAAAATGAATTTATTCGCAGCTCATTTTGGGGAAAAAAGGTTTTTTGACTACTAAAGCAGTAATTAAGTCTGCTGAGATTAATGAAAATCCAGACTCACGACCAATTGCAGTTTTTTAGCAGACGTGGAAAAAGGGCCTCCATTCACTAACGCATAGAAGTCGGTTTGTGTACTAGAGGACAAATTAGTCTGAGGCCTTTGTAATCCTTATTTATTAAGTTAAAATCTCAAGAATTAGAAAAGATTAAAAAAATTGCAGCCAGGGTTAGATAGACAGAATCCCATCGTGCATTTGTGTCTTAAGGCTTATTAGCCGAATTGTTTACATTGTGCTACAGCATATGTATATTAAAATGGCATTTAACCGTCTCCACGAATAGGATATAGAACACGACTCAAGTAGGTCATTTCGCGGTTCCATAATCTGATTTGAGATAAAATAATTCGTTATATCCAATCGTTCTTGAAGCACATGTCATTTAAAGAGATGTCTAGAAGATAGATCATAGGGCGAGTTTGAAAACGTTGTTACAAAGAAGGACACATTCCAACCCACGAACAAAAACTAAGAAAATTACGTAGGAACGCCTAAATTTGTTTTACTGAACTAAAAATCGGCTTAATAATTGGTTTTTGAGTAATAAAAGGAAAAAATCCGCGTGAAACCGAGAAAATCAAGCCACGAAAGGGTAATTGGACGAAAATTATTCATGGAATTGAATATATAGTCTCAAGGACACGCAAAGCCGAGCCGCTGCGCTGGCGACCAATGAAATACCAGCAAAAATATGTGCGAAGTAGGAAGCCAGACAGTCGTATGGGGGATAACCAGGTAAGTACTGTTTCTGCTTAACGAAGCGCATGTTAATAACTGAAATTAGTTGACTAAATTAAACTATTTGTTCCTTGAAATCGCTGATAAAATTAATGGTATGGTTCGGGGTTAGGAGCACGAACGGGTGCGCAAATTAAGGACATATGTCCACCTCCATATGGAGGTGGTTTTCTGTCTTTTCTAGCAGGAACGCGTGGACGCTATCCGGAGAAGCCGATTTTGCAACGGTCGGCAGCCAGACAGACATATCTGGAGCTATCAGGTATGATCCCAACTGGGCCTGCGGTAAGCTCGTTTAGTGCGCAAGTAGTCTGCCATTATAATCGAAGGTCTAAGCAGAAAGATACTGAGTACGCAACCAAAGCAAATATTATGAGCTTTTTTAACTTCCCACACAGCTTTGGAAGAACGCAAA
Source organism: Ligula intestinalis (assembly GCA_036362985.1). Taxonomy (NCBI): domain Eukaryota; kingdom Metazoa; phylum Platyhelminthes; class Cestoda; order Diphyllobothriidea; family Diphyllobothriidae; genus Ligula; species Ligula intestinalis. Next base: position 39,522,501 of record JAYGXS010000004.1, on the reverse strand, counting down.
CCACAGAAGCCAATTTTTCGACAGAAACCCCGTCCAATACTCCACCGAACAGCCCACAGCACGCACAGCCTTGCCTGCTAGTTAACCGACAAAGAAAGTATGCTGAAAGACGTCTGGGTGTACAGGAACAGAATTGAAGGGGGGTAAATTGTGTGGCGAAAGGGAAGAGGGGCCAGAAGACGACTCACCCAGACGGTTACGGTCCACCTCGGTTAGTAAGCTTGGCCTACGTGGGGCGGAGTATTTAAGGATGTGTCTAAAAGTGCACGCGTTTTATACTTTAGCCCGGACCACAGGTTACCGAGGTCCCTACGATTGGACCAACCGAGACCAGACAATAGGCTTCTGCAAACCATCAATTCGGCCGAATTGGTGCCCTACCTCCGCAGCAGAAGTCTCCTATCAACGGACTTACGATGCTCTTGCGGTGGACGAGTGTCCCTGCAGAAGTATGCGCAGAAGGGAGCGGACAAATCTTCAGGTGCGCTCTGTGCCTCAGCAAACAATCTGTGCGGACGAATTCTATATTTTATGGAAGCTGGTTAACGTTGCATAAGCTAGCAAATATGTGCCTGGCGTTTGTTGCCGGCAGAACGGTACAAGAAGCGGGAGCTGTCTGTGTAGTATCCCTAAAACCGGCCGTAAACTGGTTTGCAAGTTGTAGGAACGTCTGTTCCAACACCCTGAACAGGGTAGCTTCGTCCATCGGTGGACCCTGCATTCAAGTGCAGGTGGACGAGTCGATAATTACCCGCCGTAAGTACAACCGAGGGCGAAAAGTGCAGCAATTGTGGGTAATCGGTATGTACGACACTGCCGAGAGAAGGGCGGTGTGCGAACAACTGAGCAGCCGCTCTGCGTCGTCCCTCTGCAGTGTCATATGCCGGAGAGTGAAGCACGGCAGTGAAATCGTGGCAGACTGTTGGAGCAGCTATAGTAAGCTGAAGACAATGGGTTATTCACATTACATGGTAAACCACACTGGGAACTTTGTGGACCCAATTACGGGCAAGCACACTCAAGCCATTGAGGCGTTTTGGAGTCGACTTAAACGGGGTCTGCGCCAAAGTGGACCTATTCCATGAAGGTTCGTTTGGGCACACGTTGAGGAAATCCAATACCAAATGTGGTTTGGCTTCCGAATGAATAAAGTGCCGGAAGCTTGAGATACTTTCTGCAGCCACATAGTTCATCTGTACCCCCTGAATATGACGGAAGGTATATTTTTTTCCTACGGCACCTAACCATTACCCAACAGAAGCGAAACTGCGCACCCGAAAACGACTGGTAAACAAAAACCTCAATCCGGAGACTTGCTGCCTCCTGCGGTTAGAGGAAATGGAGGACATGAACATGCAAGTAGATGGCGGAAACGAAGGCGAACCCAGCGGATCGGGTAAGAGTTTAATGCATGTAAAACTAGTCACAATATCAGATTATGTGGACGAAAAGACGGTGCGGTTGGGCGGAACGCCTACGGTTTCCACAGACATAAGGCAATACCCAGCAATCGCAACGCATGGGTCAGGAAGGTGGAGTGATGATGCTGCTGCGGACTTGGATAGCTCTCATAATGGTGAGTTCCAGGAAAGTTTGTCGTAATAGTTTCTTTGTTGCAGGTGCAGTCGAGCAATGCTGCAGCCACTTAACGACCAGCAAAGCAAGCGAAGATCCCCACGCATTGAAGGAAGACTGCGGCGGAAGCGACGAGAGAAACACACCAAAAGTACCCGGCGGGGAAGGTAAAATGGATAACTCATAATTCAGCTCGTAGCATGTGCCGCAGCCAAAACTGAACTGAGCAACGGCAAAATTTACTGCAGACGGGTGGCCGAAAAGAAAAAGAAGCGGAGGAAGCTGGATCGAAGCGTCTAATACAATGAAAAAATAAGAATGCGGATGCTGCCACAGGTAAGACAGCTAAGCGAAAGCTAAAGTATTTGTAGGCACCCGTGAAAAAGGAACGAACCAACCGAAGCCACCGCATGCGGTCGAAGGGGAACGGCTAAAACAGTGCGGAAGGATGCCGTTTGTAAATATTTTTCTGTAAATGTTATTTTGTGTGAGTAAAAGGAAATACTGAATTACAATTTTTTGAGGTGTGGGCGAGGAAATAGGACTTATTCCGTCGGCATTTTACGGAGGCTTAGTCCGCGGATTATGAAAAGTGTAACCGAGGCGAACTGTTGTAAGAAACCTAAATGACGCGGAGCATGGGGACCGTAATTGAGACGCTAGAAGATCCCTAAGTATGGGACCGCAGAGTTAGTGGCCGCAGCCGAAGCTGTACCAAGAAACGACCGGGAACAAGAGATTCGACCGTACCGATTAACCGAAGAGTAAACTGCACTATTCACTCTTAAGCTAGTTGGTTAGTAGCCCAAGCTGAATCAGGGGTTCCCACCGGAGTCCAAACGGGGTGCAGTTGGGGAGAGTGAGAGAAGTCGCGACCTTGGCTGGCTTGAGCCATAGATGGGGGGGGGCGTGGGTTGGGTGCCTGGGCGGGAACTGCAGACGATCAGATGGCGGCAGGCATGCGGCGAGACGTAGCAGTCGGGACGACAGTAGGGTGTAGGCGAGTCCATCCGATGTTTATGCTGGCGAAAGGGCATAAGGTAGCCACTGAGTTGCTGTGCTAGAGCACAATGAGTCACCCGGGGGGGGGGGGGGGGGGGGGGGTGACGTCCCGAGGTAGCAATCGTCAACGGAAAGTAACCCAGAAGGACTGGGGGATGGTAGCAGTATCTTGGTGAACTGGCTCACTGTGCTTGCAACCTCCCTCGCCTGGTTAGCGAACGTGCTGAGATTCGGTCGGATAGTTCAACCGAAGACTGTACGGCACTCCTCACTCGTCCGCGTGGAAAAGTAAGCCTACTCAAATTTTGTAAGTAGATGGTTATTCTAGGTTACGGAAAATTCCGACCCCTAGAGACAACCTCACCTTATAAAGAACTAGCGCGGAAGCCCGGCTTCGCCTTGGGCTTCCTTACATTATGTTGTCCCTTATGCAGGCAAACCATATATGATAATCTCTAAAAGTGATTGTGTAGTCGAAGGTCAGTAGGTCGGACTTTATGAGGTCGTTTTGAATCGATGGATAGCATGTGTGTGCTCAGAAGGAGTAATTGCGCAGAAAGTAGCGACGGAAAATCGTAAAATAATGGAAATATTCTTCAAATGTCTACGTTCTACGGCTGCGCAAATGTCGTTTGCTCATGATAATAACGATATGTGCAGTGGCTAAGTTCTCTTGATCTAATTGAACGTGGAAGAGCGCTGTTCAGCAGGCCGAAGGATAGGGAAGGAATAGTACAGAACCATAAGTTTATCTGGAAAACTGTAAGTGTGGTATCCCAAGGAGTGGCGTTTTTAACCCCTAAAAGAAAACTTAGCAGATATTCAAATAAGAGTAAAGAAGTATGTTTGCGGCGCAAAGGGGTAGTTACCGCACGAGAAGAGCAGTATTTTGAAAGATGAGTAGACCAACATTTTGGAAGAATAAGTAAATTTATTAGACAACCTCAAAAAATAATGAACAAAACCCCATTATGGGGAGACTATAAGGGGAAGAACCATATAAGAGTAGAGTTTTTCACAACCAAAAGAGAAAGTCACGTACATTAAAATAGTAATGAAAAGGTCGTGTACGGGTAAAACGCTACGGCAGGAAACAATGGTGCAGCATTCTGGGCGACTGCAGAGGTACATGAGGTATAGTCACACGAAGGTAATAATGCGAGCCTTAAGGTAATGGAAGGTAAAGTCGGCACACGTATGCTTCCGGATAAACAACATTTCTTGTAACCCCATTAGGAGCCAAGCCGTACAAATTCCTATTCCAGCCAACTAGAGATATCGCAAAGCGGAGTACTGTGGGGAAAAGACGATTTTTTCAACCAACGTCTACAACCACCGCAATAGTGTCCACGTTTTCTTTGTTTATGCGCCTGGTTGAACTAACAAACTTTCTTCACTAAGTTGATTTGGCTGAGCTGAGCAAAGGAAGCAGCATTGTTTTGGCTGTTGCATCGGCTGGTATACCAGCGACGTCACTTCCTGGGGGCAATCTGATCACAGAACCTTCAACTTTTTAACGGAAAATAAACTTTACATATGCAGGGATAAAACGCCAATGGAGCGTCGGGTTTTATCTTAAGTAGCAAATGAGAACACTGGCTCCGGTTCAACAAAACCAAAAGTTGTCTCTGAGGCCGGCCCTCCCGCTCAGGTAAGCCCACATCCCTCTGGATCAATGTCAGTTTCCCCTGATTCTTCTCCCATTCACCTTACTCGTGATTCGAGTGAGATTGTAGCCTCGTCAAGTTGTTTTCCTTCTAAGCCAACCACGTCTGTGATAGCTTTACATTCCGATAAACCTATGAATGTCCCTAGTAAATCTACGTCAGTTTTCAAATTCGGCAATATGATAACCGATAATAACTCAGTATCTAACAAAGACCCAACCGCTCAAGCTAGCGCTTTTCCTATCCCCAAACCTCATCAACATCCCCAAATAATTCAGCCAGCTTATAAAATTAACCGTTTTTCAAAAGCAGTCATGCAATTTTTGAAGGCAAATTTTCCGTCAAATTTTGATATAATGCCTCAAAATCCTATATTTATGCCCCTCCTGGTTTCCCATGCCACACTTCAGCCGCCCTTTCTATGGAGCCCCCTCTAATATGCCTTTCTACAATATGCACCGTTCATTTGATAATAATTACTTGACAAACTATAGACCAGGGCCAATTTGCTTTCCACCTTTTCTTCTCCCATGCCGTTTCCCTTTCCGCCACCAAGTTTTCCTTTTTTATAAATACTGACGAGCGTAACCTGAATCTGAAGGATACGCTCAGTATAGTCTTACTCAATGCGAGATCAGTTGTTAATAAGATGACAGAACTTAAAACAGTAGCATTTGAGCTTCATCCAGATGTGCTCTGTGTCACTGAATCTTGGACACACTCTCTTATTGCTGACTCGAAACTCGCCATAGATAATTATATTTTATACAGACAAGACCGCATTGAAAAGCGTGGCGGTAGTTGCCTTCTTTATATCAAATCATCCTTTGTACATTTCCCGTATCACCTGAGCATTTCGTCATTTTCTGGAAATTTTTTGTCTTATTTCAGTCATCCGGTCACACAATAAAAAGCGATAATTGGGTGTGTCTTCAATCGTCCCTGTAACTCAAGTAATGTAATGCGGCTGTGCGAAATGTTTGAAAAAGTTGCAGAGACTCAATTCGATGTCAGAATAATTGTAGGTGATTTTAATCTGCCAGACATTGACTGGCATGCAAATACCTGTCCACCAAGATTTCAGAAATTGGTTAACACTATTAAATTTTCAAACATGTCACAACTGGTCAGTTCAGTGACCAGAAATGACAACATATTATATGTAATTTTTACAAATGATGTCCACCCTCTTTTTATGAATTTTCATCGGGATATTTTCACAAGTGACCATGCCTAAATTCACTGTTGTTTTCCAGTCTCTCTTTCTAAAAAGCCCAATGTAAAATGCAATAACCTCGACTTTGGTAACGTGAACCATTAATTAGTAAATGATTTCGTAAGTACCCTAGATTGGCATAGCATATTTTCAACTAACGATCCCTACTTATTCCAGGAGCTATTGCAAAACCTTATAGAAAATATTCAGGCTCTTACCCCACTTAAGATTTTTAAATCAAATTCAGCTTCTTCTACTGTGCCACATTTTCTCCAAAATAGACTTAAGAAATTACAAAAACAACTTAAGGATACGTCTAATAGCTCTCTATCGGTTCACTTAAGAATAGCGCAAATATTTAAATTAGCGCTTAAAATAAGGCTTGCACGAGATAGCCGTAGAGAGGCCACAGCATTAAGTGATGCGAATTCTTCCAGATCAGTTGCTCAAGTCTTCCGTCTTCGGTCATCGGCTAAGCTTCAGAAAGTCATTCCACCCTTACTCAATGGCAACAATAATTTTTTTACAGAGGATTTGGAGAAAGCAGCATTGCTAAATTCATTTTTCACCAAGTTCTTTACCATCGAAACTAGCCCCACTCCTGTAATCCCCCTGCTGTGTGATTCAAATCTCAGTACCCTTAATTTCTCACCCGCTTGTATTCAAAAAGAAATTAGTCGTCTTACAAATTCACATTCGGTTGGAACTGATAACATTCCAAACTCACTCATCAAACAATTAAGAGATTTCCCACTCTTACTGAGTAAGTTATTTTCTGTGTTTCTTGAGAATGGCTTTTTCCTGGACTGCTGGAAAACTTCTATTATAATTCCCGTATTCTAATCTGGTTTACGATAAGATATTCACAATTATGGGAGTGTTCATAAAACGCCCTCTCTGGCTAAACTCCTTGAAAAACTAATTGCCAAAAAAATCACAGATTTCTGCATAAACAATAACATTCTCAACTCCTCACAGCATGGCTTTTTACCGGAGCGATCTTGTGAAATATGCCACATGTCTTTTCTAAATCTACTTACTTCTCTTCGTAATGATCATCTATCTGTGGAAGTTATCTATTTTGACCTTAGTAAAGCATTTGATAAAGTTCCTCACAGGAGGCTCCTAGCCAAACTAAAGGCTATCGGATTTCGTAGTCCTCTTACTGACCTTATCAGATCTTATCTTTCAAATCGACAACAAAAGGTCTTAGTAGGATCCTCATACTCTACTCCTTCCGCAATTTTGAGTTGTGTCCTTCAAGGTACCATGCTAGTTCCTCTGCTCTTCTTGCTTTGCATAAATGATATCTCATTGAGTGTTAAACACTCCCAATCTTATATTTATGCAGATGATCTCAAGTGTGTTTACTCCTTCTCTTACTCTACGGCCGCGAGATGCCTAGAACAAATTCATTCTGATCTGCACGCTCTTTTGGCGTGGAGCTCAACATGGCAGATGGAGTTCTCACCTTCTAAGTGCCGATACATGTGCTTCGGGCCTGAAAGGCTGCCACAACCTGTTATTTTTCAAGGTTACCCAATGACTGAATGTTCCAGTATCAAGGACCTAGGATTAAGCCACACCAATAAATTAAACCTTTCTCCTCACAGATTTGCGGCTTTATCTCTTAGAATTTCTATCTTCCTGAAATGAAATTAAGACTTTATCGTATGTTCGTGCTTCCCATCTTAGAATACTGTTGCCCCTTTTTCGGTCTCATGAATGAAGGTAGCCGTTCAAAAATTGAACAAATTCAAAAAAAGTTCACACGAAAACTGCTGTATCCGACAGCTTCTAATACTTGTTACTCAATTAGATGTCAATTAACGAAACTAAGGTTCCTTTGGGTCAGGAGATTGGAAGCAAGCTTTTGTCTCCTTTTTCGGCTTAATAATTGCACAAATTTACCCAGGAGTTCTGTCATTACCCCCGTCAGCCGTCCCTACAACCTAAGAAACTCGGCACTTGTTATACCCCCTCCTGCATCTTCCTCATGTAAACGTTCTTTGTTTTTTGCTTCCAGATATAGCTTTCTTTAGAATAACTTGCCAATCGAAATAAGGTCGTTAACTAGACTGTCTGCTTTCAAACGGAGACTGCACATTTATCTTAAAACTGATTCTATTAACCTTCTATTCTCCTCATCTTTTCCGAGCAGCTTTCTCCATGACTCCGAGAAAGGACCACTGGGAATTTAGGAGATCTGCTTGAAACTATTCTCTCTGCCTCGTGTCCCCTGAGAACCTAGATGTTTCCATTAACCACCGCTGAATCACACGAAGCCACGCGGAAGTACTCAGTCTAAAATGCTGCAGTTTTGTTGAATACTCACTTTCATCAGACCAACCACACCTATTTCTGCTCTACTACTATGTTCCTACTACTATCTTCCCAAGCAGTTTTTTCTCTTGCACACCTTTTGAACATGAAGGCCCGTTGAACACTGTCTCCATTTTCCCTGTAAGAGTTTTTTTAAACTGCCATAAGTTTTCGTTTTTCGTTCAAAATTACCTGCAAAACATTGCTTAATGTTGCCCCAAAGGGAAAAATTTTGCTGACATTATTACGACTTTCTACAGTTACTTGCACATATTGACAAATAATTTTTTGAATTTTTATTTTTTCGCAATACATTTTGTATAGATAGTGCCGTACAGGCACGGAAAAATAAAAATTCCAAATTCTAAAGTTTTTCCGTGAGGTTGCCAGATGAGTGTACTGAAGCCCATAGAATTGCACTGTATTCCCTCAACACCGCAACAACAATGATGAGATTACCCATCATGAAATGGGCAGATACATCGGCCCAAATGAAGCGTTTTGGAGAATCTTTGATTTTGATATCCATAAACGATTTAAAATTGGCACCAATAAAACAGACAGTCCTTAAGTTTCTACTCATATCACTT
>JAYGXS010000004.1:39491279-39504129 GCA_036362985.1 Ligula intestinalis | reverse complement strand
AAGTGATATGAGTAGAAACTTAAGGACTGTCTGTTTTATTGGTGCCAGTTTGTGGTATGCCGAATTGGTAACCATCTTCGCCATTAACATGGATGAGAGGGTATTGCAGGGTGTCGTATGAGCGATGTGTCTTATATATCCTCTGTAGTCTGTCGTATCTCCTCCTCAAGACAATATCCCTGTTGCCATGCTGCGTATCAGAGATGATGTCGGCTACCTCTTTGCATGCGGGAGCATTAGATCTCCGCTGATGTTCTCCGCGGGGGCGTTTATCGGCATCTATGACAATGGCGTAATCAAAGGAAGCATGCATCTCCAAGGCGGACTTGAAACTGTTTACGTAACTGTTGCATTGGTGTATAATTTCTTGCAGGGACAGTATTATATGAAGCTTCAAGCTGGGGTACACTCAGGATCGGCTTTGAGCTTTCTGGTTGATATCTTCTACGAAGTATATTCGTAGAAATTTTGGCTCACCATCAGGAGGAGGTAGTAACGATCTAATACGGTGACAAACTTGACCTTCCACCTTGAAGGTCGATATCAATCCAACCTTATGAACAATGTTGGCACCAAAAGAGGTCATTTGAAACGCCCCATTGTATTGTCTTATAATAATATGTTTATTATGCCAGTTTACAGGCAATTGTAAAGAGTTGGTAATGCACATCTTGGGCGCCTTCCAACACCTCGTCATCGACAGCACACTTGATGACCTTCCATATTTTTACGTCATCTGCAAACATGGCACACTCGCAGTCCAATTCCTGTACACAATCATTAACGAACAAGAGAAAGAGGGTGGATCCCAAACCAAACCTTGAGGGATTCCGCTCTCGATGATTGTCGACCTTGATTGTTGTCGTCCTAAACACACCGTTTGGGAACGACCAGCAATGTAGGCTGCATGTACGGTTTCTTTTGCATCAGTTGCCCTTGTCCAGCTTTGCATCGTGTAGAGCAAGTTTGTTACACATGAACTTCCCCTACGGAATCCAAATTGCGCATTTGACAAAATATTCTGAGTTTCACAATATATCATCAATCGCTTCTTTATGATCTTCTCCATTACTTTGCAGCATATGGAGGCCAGGCTCACGGGTCTGTAGTTGTTCGCAGATGCACGACTACCGCTTTTGTAAAGTGGTGTAATATGCGCAGTTTTCCAATCCGGAGGAAGTATTCCAGTATCAAACGATTTCTGGCACATCAGCGAAAGTGGTTTAACTAGCTCTCTAGCAAGTGCTTTGAGCAATTTGGCAGAAATTTTATCTGGACTTGGAGATTAACCTTCCTTCAAGCTTTTTAGTTCTTGGAAAATCGTCTTTTCTGCAAACAAAATGTCCTCAATATTGAGTGCTCCCACGACCTCCTCAACAGTTGCGACAAACTGAGGTTCTATGGTGAAAACTGACCGAAAGAACTCAGCAAAATGTTCTGCTTTGTTTTTACAGTCGGAGATTTTGAGACCATCATCAGTTTGCCTAACAGAAATTGGGTTCCTGTTGCATGTGCTTTTCCGTTAATAACTGTATAGCAACTTTGGATTATTGACAGCTCGACAAATTAAATTGCTCTCAAAGTCCCGTTTTTTACCATTTTTTTACCTCTTTTACCTTTTATTACCATTTTTAACCTTGTGCCGCTGGATTTTGTAGTGTTCAAAATTTTCGTTGCGGCTTGTGTTGCAAAACTCTTTCAAAAGCTTCCCTTTTTCATTTATCTTTCTTTTGAGATCTCTTTTCAGCCATTGAGGTCGGCTAGATACCTTGGACACTAAAAGTGGACAATGACTGCGCATTATATGCAACAACCACACCTTAAATGCATTCCAGTCCTCAGTGACATCCCGGAAAAGAGAAGACCCCAGTCCATTTGTAATGCCTCTACCCTCATTTGAGCAAAGTTGCCTCGCCAAATATTCGGCCTTGGTTCGTCTACTGCAGGGGGCAACGAATATAGACCATAATCCTACGAGCGTACAGCGTGATCACTTCGACCTTGTAGAGGTAGGCAGCATACTTCGTCTTTACTGTCGGGATGCTTGGTGAAGACTAGGTCTTCACAACTAGCCTGTTGCCCTCCGCGTGTTCTAGTTGGAATGAGGACGTGTTGTGTAAGAAGAGCCTCAAGTGTTGTTTTTAGAAGATGGTGATCAAAGGTGTTTTTAGAGCAATTCGCCCGCAACTCGTTCCAACTTATGCTGGGCACATTGAAGTTACCCATGAGTACAACACCGGGTCGAATACCATTCTCCTTTATGCACACCAGTAAACACGCATCTGCATCAGTGTCCGTCCGCGGTGGTTGGTAAACGGTCACGGCTTCCAGGGGCTGCAACCCCCCATACTTTAATTGTCAGCAAAATAGACTCCATACCATGTGTAATCTGATACAGACTTCCAAATTGAGGTGCATGAAGAATCATGGGAGCCTCATACTATTAACTGCCATCGTGGTTAGTTCCAATACAACCGTTTGCCATTTAAGGTTAAGACTGCTCCCTCTATCTTCCAGCAAACCATGGACACCATGATGACGGCCACTGCAGGAGCCACTGCTCATCTGGATGATATCATGGTCACGGGTTCAAACCCAGATGAATTGTTGCAACGCCTGGAGTCCGCGCTCAGCCGGATCCTGGACTGTGTTCTTCGTTTGCATCAGAAAGACCGTATTTTATCATGCTTTCCTTGAAATATCTCGTTTTTTTAGTCGATAAATCTTGTCACCATCCATATCCAAATAAAATTAAGTCACTTTAAGTCACTTAATAAAGGAAAGAAGGCTTTCGTTCTTCAGCTCCCTATTCATAACCAAAAACCGCAAAAGTGTTAAATCATAACAATAGTACATAATAAAAATGTAGGCTTAACATCAGCGATAATTGTGAGCCAGTTGCAAAGTGCTGCTACTGACACTATGTTCATTATATTTGACACAGTTTTTAAGCAAATGAGAATCAGGTTTGTGTTCAAAAATGTCAACAGTATTTGACAAAGACCACCTCGTCAGGGAGTCCGTTCCACGCTCCGATGACCCTCTGAGAGAATGCATACCGTCGAACGTCAGCATGGGCCGGTCTTCTCTGTATATATTTATATTTAAGGGTTTCAGGCAAGAAATGCCATTGAGGACCCTATTTATGTAATAAGGTTTATTGGTAAGACGTCTCTTGGGCACCGTCAAGAAAACAATGTTATTTTTACAGTTAATGTGCAGTTGGTGGAGGACATATGATATCATGACAGAATTTCGAGTGAATTTTCACGGAACAGAATGAAAACAGCCTAGAGCAAGAAAAATTGTTTACAATGCTGGCAGTAGTAAATCGTGTTGTAAAAGTCGCCCTTTGTCGAATAGAATGACATTGAGTCTTCTTTTAAACTCCACTATTGTGTCAGCATAAACCGTCTCGCTTGGTAGCAAGTTCCAAGTTCAAACCACGCGTTGACAAAAGAAATATTTTCGGAGGTCTAATTGAATGTGTTCGTTTGTGACCTTGAAAGGGTGGCCACGCAAGTGAGTGGTGTTGGCTAATTCGAAGAAATCCTCCAATCTAAGGGAGGAACTGTGGCTCCGGATTATCCGGAATTTCCAGAGCAGGCTGCACTGAAAGTTCCTGTAAGACAAAGAAAAAAGGTCAAGTGTTATCAATCTCTCCTGATATGTTAAGTCCCTGAGACCATCGACTATCTTTGTCGCCCTGCGTTGCACTTGTTCAAGAAGGTCCATATCCTTCTTTAACCATGGTCTCCACACTGGCATTCTGTATTCTAAATGTGGTCTCACAAAGGTGCCAAATATTTTCCCAAAGAGTTCAGGTGGGAAGATGTTGGACGCTCGTCTGATCCATTGCAGGATACTAGTTGCCTTCTGGACGGCCTTTTTACAGTGCTCTGTTGGGATCAAGTTCACGGTTGTCCATATACCCAGGTCTTTGTGCGTATCAACCTCTTTTGATGCGGTGCCATTGATAAAGTAACTGTGTTTCGGCGACACTTTTCGCCCCAGGCTTATGTGTAAAACCAGACACTTGGATACATTCAAGTTAAGAAGCCACGTGAACGACCAGATAACCAGTTTATTTTTGTTCGACTGTAATCTCTTTGCGTCGTCGGCGCAGATAACTTCAGCCCATATTTTATGCCATCCGAAAACATGACAGCTGCGCAATCAAGCTCATTAAGGCAGTCGTTTACGTAAATCAGGAATAGCAGCGGACCCAAAACTAAGCCTTGTGGTACACCACTCTCGACCTTTGTCCATTCCGAGGTTGAGTTTCCGACAACGACCCTCTGTTCTCTGAGGGACAAGAAACCGCTGATTCATTTATACATTTTCCTTGAATTCACACGTTCCAAAACTTCCGTAGAAGTAGCCTGTGTGGTTCACTATCAAAGGCCTTTTTGAAATCGAAAAATATGACAAAAATTGGATAGCCTTTATCTGCGGCCTTTGTCCACTTTCCCGTGCGTAAAGAGCACTCGTGAGGCAAGAGCGTCCTGGGCGAGAGCCGTACTGTCCATTACATGGTATTTTGTTTCTTTCCAGGAATTCCATTAAATGCTTTTTGATAATGCGATCCATTATTTTGCACGCGATGCAAGTTAGAGTGACAGGACGGTAATTTGCGCAATCAAGTCGTGAACCTCCCTTATAGATCGGGGTGACGTTCGCCCACTTCCACTCTTCTGGGAGTTTGCCTTCTTCAAAAGATCTCTGGAAGATGGCAGCCAGAGGTTTGCACAGTTCGTAAGCTTATTAATAAATAAATAAATAAATAAATGTTATATTTTAGGCCCGGAGGGCCTCGTCATTGCTAACTTAGTGCTGTGGAAAAATAAATACACAGTTGATAAATGCTGCTCTCCATGAAACAACCACATAGACAGCGGGAGCGTTTAGTAGTGTTGGTAGATAAATTCAGATTTACCAACATATCGTCATTTTAAAATAGTAGTAAACGCATGGTGAACTAAGAAGGAAGCAGTGAAAAAAAAAACTCCTACCATTTAAGCTGGGGCGGAGTTCAGCGAACCCCTGCTTAAAAAAAACAAAACGTAGGAGAAAAAAACTGCTTCAAAAAAGTTAAGGGGTTTGGTTGAGAGGATTGATTGTAGTGCAAATGAGACAGGACTGTTGATGAGAACGAATGAGGGTGGGAAACGCTTCTTGTGATTGGAGAAACCATATAATAGCAGAGGCTGTCTTTCACCATTGTTACACCGCCCGACTGGCTTCATGATCAACCATCAGGGAGAGGAGACCGGAGGAGACCATCGCGGACAAAAGTCAGGAAGATGAGGGAATGGCAGAGGTCACCTGATCATCAACGAAACGTCCGAGCTGTGACCTTGTAGACTGCGGAGTTTAGCGACGAGCTGGCGAAAATAGCAGAACCGCCACGAGCATGACTTAGGAACATGAAGCCTATCGTCAGGGTAGTAAAACGGAGAATAGAGAAAACGGCAATGATGACTGGACAGAGAAGTGGACGAAACATCGTTGTAAATATCACTGAAAAAATGAAGAAAAAGACAAGTCTGGAAAAAATTTGATATAAACATAACAACCTCAGATACCAGGGGGACCCTTTTCAAAGTCCAAAAGTTGTGTGTTTGGGAAGGAGATGGATAACAAGGACTTTATATCTTCTGAAGTTAAGTGTTTACGTAATTTGACTTTAAAACCTGCTAAGTTAGACGACAGCCTAATTTCGAGGGGAATATTATTCCAGAGGAAGGCATATTTGGAGGCAAAGAAGTGACAATGGTTCGAAGTGGAGCTTAAGGGGGGTGCAATAATCCTGGAGGAATTACGGGTGGCATAAGGTCTATCTGCGGGAAGGAGAGCGTTGATTCGTGGAAGGTTAGGGGTAGAGTTAACGCGAAAGAGGAAACAGAGGCCCGCTTCGAGTCTTCTGACCAAAGAAATGTCATGTTCGCTAACTGACATCTCTCCGTATAAGAAAGCGTGGATCGAGGAAGAGCGAATATTTTGCGAGTAAATACCCTCTGTACATTTTCAATCTTACTGCGGTCTGAAGCATTCATTAGACCAAAGAGGGGACAGCAGTATTCTAGGATGGGTAGAACATACATGCGATAAAGTTTTAACTTTATTTCCAGCAGGAAGAAATTGTGTGATATAAAACCACATATCTGTGCAGCCTTCGCAGATATTCGATCGGCATGAGGCGACAATGCTAGTTTATTTGTGTAGCTTAGACCTAAGTCTTTTATAGTGGATCGTTCTAAAATTGGAGCATTTTGAAAGACTAGGGGACGAGGAAGCTTGGCGGGACCAAAACACATGAAACTACACTTGGATGGAGAGAATTCCATCTGCCAGGTAGCACTCCAACGTGAGAGTGTAAGTAGGTCCGCATTTATTTTATCAACGCATATGCTTGCCGTGTCCTTAGAAAACGAGTATATGCATTTTAGGTCGTCTGCATAAATGAGAGTGTGTGAATTTTTTAGAACAGTCGAAATTTCGTTTATGTATAGAATGAAGAGAAATGGACCCAAGACAGTGCCTTGAAAAACGCCACTCGTGATCAGCTGAGAAGTGGAGTAACTATTACCCACTAGGACCTTCTGGCTGCGGTTAGACAAGTAGGAACCGATGAAGTCAAGGAGAGGGGGACGGATCCCAATGGCTTCCAGTTTTACCAGAAGCCGTCTGTGCGGTACCTTGTCGAAGGCTTTGCTCAGGTCAAAGTAGATAACAACCACGGATTGCTGCTTGTTACGGAGGGAAGTGACGTGGTTAAGAAAAGCTAAATGACACGTCTCGCATGATCTTCCGGGTAGAAAACCATGCTGCGAGTCACTTAAAAGTTTATTTTTTAGGCAAAAATCGAGAATTTGATTAAAAATTATCTTCTCCAGAAGTTTAGCTAGGGCCGGGGTTTTCTGAACACCACGGTAGTTATTTATGTCTGAACGAGATCCTGATTTAAAGACTGAAAGAATAATTGATGTCTTTCAAGTGTCAGAAAGGTAACCATTTAAGAGATAGACTGAAAATATATGGCTAAGTAATTTGGGAAAGGTCGACACTCTTTTGATGACTGAATTGGGGATACTATCATTTCCCGAAGAGTGCGAGTTTTTTAGACAAATTATCTGCTTACGAATTAATTCTATGGAGAAATCAATGTTCCCGAGAGTATTGTCTGAGTTTGGTTGAAATGACGGAACCGGTTCAGATTCTATCGTAAAATGCTTCGCAAAGAAAGCATTGAATAATTCAGCCTTATCAGACTCATCTAGTACAAATGTTTTATTTTCATGCAGCAATGGGGGCATTTCAATTCCTCGTTTTGCGGAGGACCTACGACGAAACAGTTGTGCAACAGATTTTGCAGAGTTTTACTCGCTCAGGGCGCAAGATTCCCTGTGCTGGTCACGTGCAAGACGAATCTTTGACGCTAATTCGAAGATCTCTGCGATCCTAAAATGCACAGACAGCGAACTAGTAGATCTATCTTTCAGCTGTCTCTTCAGTTTCTTTAGTGCGGGCAAAACAAAATGAGGGACGGTCGATTCTGGTGTGTAGGGTTTCACGATTTTAGTGGGCACGAATTCCAGCATTTTATTAGAAACGACGGACATAAGTTCAGAAAGATTTGCAGCGTCGTTAATGGAGGAGAGGCTCTGTCAACCTAATGATTCAAGAAAATTGTTGATTGAGCTAATATCTGCGAGGTCATATGCATGATAGGTACAACTAGCACTAACCTTTTCCGTAGAAGGAAGCGGAAGGCAACAGTGAATTAATGTGTGATCACTTTCGAAGATTTCCTGCTTAAAATCAACGAAGAGAGGGGCAATACCATTTGTGAAAATCAGATCTAGGATATGATTCTGTCTTGTTGGGGAACTAACCAGTTGAGACCAGTTAGAAAAATTAATGGTATCTAGGAAAGGCTGAAATCTAGGTGGGCAATAGTTTGAAAGCCAGTCGATTTCAGGAAAATTAAAATCTCCAGCGATAATTTTAACTTCAAAAGTGGATTCTGAAATAAACTTGAACATTTCACACAAATTTGCATCTTCTTCAGATGAAGAGTTAGGAGGATTATATATACATCCGATAATCGCCTTTTGCCGGGGCGACAGGATAATAGAGGCGAAACAGTAATTTCCAGAGAAGGACGTGCTATTTGGATAAAACGGAAAGTGCCTAAATGACGTTCTAATATAGAGAAGACAACCACCACCACGTTTATTAATGCGATCGTGACGATAGAAATCATAATCGTCTATGATAAGGGAGGAGTCAGAAATGATTGGATGGGTCCAAGATTCTGTTATGCATATAACATCAGGCATCATCTCAAAAGCGATAGCTCGAAGTTGAGCCATTTTATTTATAACGAACCTGGCATTAAGCACTATGACATCTAGTGTGTTTCGAGTGACAGGACTATGGCTATAGTTATTCATAAAAAAGAATTTGAGGGTGGGTAGACAAACTGTAGGCCGTTATTATTTGTGGAATAAGTACTGACAGGTATGGAGCTGTTAGCATACGGGTAGCCAACAATCGATGGCTGATAAGGTCTGAGATATCTAGGGGCCTCGCTTTCTGGCAGGGAAAAATGAGGAGAGGGTAAACCAAAATAAGCTTCTGGGGCGTTTGGGAGGAATGGGGGGAGGTGAGAAGACATGTAGAAGTTAGCAGGTTTGGGTGGTAGATGATGGGTAAAGAAACTGATAGGGGGAATCGGTGACATAAAATTAGTGTTAGGGCCGCTCGCGTAAGGACTAGCGTTCTTAATCAGTGAATGTCCTGTACGGCAACTCCGATTAGAATTAAAACTATACCATTCTCTTTGTGCTTGTGCAGGATTTTTGTTTAGCCCAGGTGATTTTGCAGGCTTAAGTTTGAGTAATTCGGCCCTGGCAGTGTTGTGTGAAAACGCTAGGTCCTCTGTTTTGGGCAGTGAGGAGGAGGGTTAGGGTGCAGTTATCTGTCGATGAGCGGACGTACCGTCAGCAAGAGTTGCAGGTTCTCAGGTTGAGACGGATTGAAAGAAATCGGAGAGGAGTGAGGCTTTCATCTTGTCTTCGGTCGCCAGTTGTCTATCTGCTGATCTTAGGGCAGGGATCAGTTGCTGAGATCTCTTCGTGCTTCGTATATAGCCATACAGCATCTTGGGGTGTTCCAATGACTTGTGTAGTATGTTCAACTCGTATTTTTTGCGCAGTTTAGTAGATTCGCTTTTACAAAGGTTACGTTGTCGCTTTTACTCCTGTAAGTGTTTATCGGAGCCAGTTAATCTGTAACGCCTCCAGAAGCGGTTTCATTGTTTGAAAGCGGCCTTTAAGTTCTAGTTTATCCACTTCGGGCGATTTGTACTTGTCATTCTTCTGAAGGGACAGTTGAGACAAATATTTCTTTTTAGCATCCAGCTAAAGGTCATCCACTATTCATGTGCTCCACCTTGGATGTCTGTTTCCCATTAAAACCTCTGAAATTTCTCTTCTCATAAGTGGGTAGTTACCCTTCCAAATTTTACTTTCCCATTTATCGGAGAAATAAGGTTTGGAGAACAGCGAGTACTCGAAATAAAGCATAATTTGGTCGCTTGATACTAAAGGGGGTTGATCCTGCTGGTCAATCACAGTTTCTTCCTCTCGGGTGCAGATAAGCTCAAGAAAGTTCGACTGCTGTCCTTCCTTGGCCCGAGTTCCAAACGTGACGATCTGGCAGAGCAGTTTGTCTGTGGCCCATTGTAGTAGTTTGTGATTAAAGTTTTGTGGAAGAACCTGTGCTGTCCATGTCTGCCAATCAACACCAGGAGCGTTAAAGATCCCAACGACGAGGATGTCTTTTTTCTCACTGTCCTTATACAATGCTGCTATGAGGATAGTGTCTAGGTCAGGTGTCTGATTTGGCGGGCGGTATGTCACCGAAAGCGTCAGTGACCTGGCATACTTAGCAGATATGGTTATGTTAAGCATTTCCAAATCTCGTGCTAGGACCGGTACTTCAGCCGTGGCTGTCAGCTTGCAAGTGACATAGACTATAAGACCTCCTCCCCTAGTTGTTCTGTCTTTTCTGAAAAGCTGATATCCTCTAAGCGATAATTCAGAATCAGCGATATCTTTCGAAAACCAGGTTTCAGTTAAAGCCATGATGTCTGGTTTCACCTCATCAACCACTTTCTTTAGTTCGTTCAGCTTGTTAAACAAGCGGTTAAGATCTTTAATGATAGTTTACTCCGTGAGGCACAACCCTCATCGTAACAGGTTTTGGCCAGAGGAAGGGCTCCTTGACTTGTATCATTTGGCCGTCTTTTATTTTCAGGCCCTTTTCCCCGCTTTCAATCCTCTTTCTCTATTCTGTCCTCAGTTCTCTCATTTTCATCCGCTCCCTTGGCTCATAGTCTGGCTGAAAAAAACACTTGCTTGTGCAAATTTCGTAAAACCATTTTTTCTTTTAGCAGTTTCGATGCCGAGCCTTCGTTATCAAAGATTACTTTGAGAGGCCTTGGGGTTGTTTGCAGGTCACGGCCTGGGTCTGCTTTACCCAGACCGAGGGCTTTATTTATGGTTTAGGTTTCCCCATCTTTTAGGACAGCGCTGGCGTATTCGTGTATTTGATCATAGTCGTGTGCAACTCGTTCCTTTGTACTGTCAAACGTGGACTCAGGAGCACCCTGGATGATAATGTTGTTTTTCCGATTTATGGGCGACTTCTGTATTGCCTCACCTGTGCAGTTTTCCTTACCTTCACCAGAGATAGGCTTCTTTTGGAAGCTGAGATGGCACTGTTCAGGTCTGACTTCATGCTGCCCCATTTCTAAATTGTGGTTTCCTTCAGTGGTTTGTATGCAACCTTAGCATACCCACTACCTTGTTTTTGCTGGCTTTCTGTGCCCGAACCGACTTTACTAGAAAGTGGAATTGTACAAGCTTCTTCTCGGTTTTGAGCGTGTTGTTTGTTGGGTGTGTTGTTTTGCGCAGTATCAAGGGGATTTGAGGTGGAAGCTACCAATTTTGCGGCCCGGTTTGACGGCACTTGTTCAATTTCCTCAGAAGATGCTTCGCCCAGGGATTCTGCAATTACTGTCGTCTGCTTGCTACTCTCAAATTTGGGTATCGTCATGATGTCCGCTTTAGGGAGAAAGTGAAGAGATTTCTTCAATTCCTCCATCTCCATTTTTAGACTATGAAGCTCCTTCTCATGGCTGACATTATTACGACTTTCTACGTCTACTTGCACATATTGTGAAATTATTTTTTGAATTTTTATTTTTTCGAAATTAACTTTGTATAGATAGTGCCGTACCGGCGCTGAAAAATATAAATTCGAAATTCCAAATAAAAGAAGTGCGGCTTCTTGGCTTGATCCGATTATTTCCTGTTTGTTCGACTTCTAGGTTCCCTCTGACATTTGTTGGTAGATAATAACGGTATGAGGGTCATTTGTTTACGTCAATGACCATGCTTTCCGTGTTTTCTAATTCGTGGGACCAAACGTGACAAAGCATCAGCAATCTCGCGTTGCAGTTCTGGTCGGTATTGGCGTTCAAAGTCGAAGTGCTAATTTCTACATTATATATTTGAGAGACCTAAGCCACAAAAGCACTTTGTGGTCCAAACAGAGCAGAAAACGTCGGTGTTAGATAAACTGTTCGAACCTTTTGATAAATGCTACTATGGTTAATGGCTAACGCCGAAATGCGCAATAATGTAACTGCGTCTTCGCAGGTACACTACATTCAAAATATATAGAATGTCTCAACCGAACTAAGTTGGTCTGAGATGGCACAACTCTCATGGAAAACCCACTATCGTATATGTCAAAGGCAAGCAGCGGGTTGACAGGGAAGACGTTAGGAATTGTTAAAATGGATGCTGTGCAGAGAGTCGATTTAGGGTGCGGTAAGTGCTGTCACATTCAGAGGTCCATTTATACTTCCTGTCCTTTCCTGCTAGCTTGTGAGTGATAACGACAATTTGAGTATAATCCTGAACGAATCTCCTGTAGCATGAGGCAAGCCTGATGAAAATGTAAATTTATGTTTGGTCTGAGGGTACTGGTCGTGCTTAGGTTTGTTGAATCCTTTCGTGCATAGAAATAGTATTTCCCGATGAGATCAGATGACACATAAATTTAAATTTCGTTCGCGCTTATGCGCATTTACCGAGTTTTAGTGTTTATTTATTGATTGCTAGTTTGCAGACAATTTTAAAAATTGGGTTAATCAGTAAAGCATCTCTTGGGCGCCTTCCAAAACCTTGAAGACAGGAAAACTCTGAAAAAAACTCTCTCTTTGGCGGTCAGTATCGGTTTTGGTTTTAGTTTTGTGCTGCGTCAGTAGTGGGGAAGTGGCTAGGCCAACAAAAAGTTCAAAAACGTATTAGAAAAGAAGCAACGAAAAATTCCAAATTAAGAACTAGCTTTCAGTAACTAAACTACCGCACTACGCTAGTGGAAAAGTAAAAAACTGTATAAAATGACAATGTTAAGCTGAACGATCCAACTCACGAGATCCCCGCGATCCTTTGAAGAAGTAGTCTGAGGATTGACTTGCCGAGGGATGGATTTGTAAAATTGGGATCTCGGTTTGTCCGCTTAAAATCGAAAGTGTTGCAAATAGCACACGAGTTATTAGAACCAGCATCATCTTCGTCGCAATCGTGAAATTGGTGGTATTCGTCGCCCATGGTGAAAAACTTATGAACGGCAGATTCAAACGGGAAAAAAAACAGGTGAATGGAATAAATAATGAGACGTGGATAACAATAGAAACGGGGTCACAAAATTTGTAGGGGCTTTATCACTACAAATATACAAAACGTCTTAGCAAATATGTAATGGAAAACTT
>JAYGXS010000004.1:39478453-39491179 GCA_036362985.1 Ligula intestinalis | reverse complement strand
CACTACAAATATACAAAACGTCTTAGCAAATATGTAATGGAAAACTTTCGAGGGTAGACTAACTGCTAATAAGGGATTTACTAGACTATTCTAGTGGGAAAGTCGTAAAATCCAGTAAAGAGATTGACGATGGAGATTAGAAATGATACAACTCACTTAGATCCTTCACGATCCTAGTCGGCAGTAGTCAAGTAGTGGACTTGCCAAAGGATAACTCTGCGAGGACTGGGATCCAAGTTTGTTGGGCTGCGAGTTGCAAAAATGGAGAGAAAACTCGTTTTCAAATTGTCGCTGGATTCTCCTGGAGTCCGAAAGTGATCACCAGAGAGGTGCCGTTGAAGGGCAAAATAAACAGCGGCAGGTAAGGAGAGAGTTGAGCCGTGGAGAGTGATTAGCATGATAGTTGCTAGCACGCGTCAAAACCGAAAGTGTATACGTGTGTTGTATTTAGTTTTAACAAAATTGGTTATTGATAAATTTAAACAACACATAAGTAGGGCCAAGAGCCCACATAACTCCCCCACCAGAGCGTTGGTGGGTTACAAACGCTCGACAAAAGAGGATGTACAAAAAGGTTAAACAACAAAGTCTCGCAAGTTGGTAGGAAAGCGAACATGTCTACCAAAACCAGTGGAAGGGGAAGGAGGAGTGGGAGGGGTTAGAGGGGTGGGGGTAGGTTCGGGTGGGGAGGGTGGCAGTGGGCCGGGGGCTGCAGGTGGAGTGCAGGGTGAAGGTGCCCCGAAAGTGGACGGACCAGGTGATAGTGGAGTGCATTCAACGTAGGCCGGCTTTAGTCTGTCGATGGAGACTGTATCAGTAGCATCAGCCCTTTGAATGACGAATTATTTGTCCTTCCGTTCAAGTACTTTGAAGGGACCATCGTATGGTGGGCAAAGGGGCCTGCGAACTGCGTCGTGCCGGACAAACACGAATGGGGTTGTGTGCAAGTCATCGTGCACGAAAACGCGTCGAGGTGTCGCGCGGGTGGGGGTTGGGCGTAGTGCGGCCATGCGTTGCTGCAGCTGTTGCACGAAGGTGTTCGTGGCGTCAGGGGTGACGGAGGAAGACTGCACGAGCTCACCAGGTAAACGGAGGGATGTGCCGTAAACAAGATCGGCGGCAGTGCACTGAATGTCTTCCTTAACAGCCGAGCGAATGCTGAGGAGGACGAACGGCAGGTTGTCGCTCCAGTTGTGCGGGGCAGGTTGAGACATCAACGCGGACTTCAAATGACGGTGAAGGCGTTCCACGAGGCCGTTTAATGCTGGGTGGTAGGCAGTGGTGGTGATATGCGAGCACCCAAGCAGTTTGGTGAACTCACGGAAGAGTGCAGATGTGAACTGACTTCCGCGGTCAGTGGTGAGAGTAGCTGGAACACCGAAGTTGGCTATCCAGTGCGTAAGGAAAACCATGGCAACATTCTCTGCCGAGGTATCCGAGATGGGAACGGCGATGGGCCATCGTGTGAAACGATCAACAGCAGTCAGAATGTGCGTGAAACCGCGAGATGGGAGTAACGGTCCGACTAAGTCCATGTGGACGTGTTGAGAACGGGCGTCGGGAACCGCGAACGTGCTGGGAGGTGAAACGGTGTGTCGCTGGACCTTATTCTTTTGACAGGCTAAGCACTGCCTGGTCTAGGTAGCAATGTCGGTGTTCATCTTTGGCCAGACGAAACGGGCTGCGATGAGTTTGCGGCCGGCACGAACATAGGGGTGGGATAGCGAATGAAAGTGGTCGAAAACAACCTTCCGGTAGGATTGGGGTACTTCAGGACGAGGGGTACCTGTAGAAAAATCACACACGATAGAGCCTGGTTCCGCGGGGAGCGGAGCCTCACACAGCTGAAGCACAGAAGACGCAAGCATTTCAATGATGGAGTCATCAAGCGCCTGCGCTTCCGCAAGCTTCGCCAGATCTAACGTGGTGATAAGAGCGTTGATCTCAGGACGGGACAAGGCATCAGCAACAACATTCTCATCACCGCGGACGTAGCTTATGTCTGAGGTGAATTGAGAGATGTAATCCAGGTGACGTACTTCGCGCGGCGAATACCGATCTGGCTTAGCTTAGAGGGCGTAAGTGAGAGGTTTGTGATCCGTGTGGACCTGAAAATCTCTCCCCTCAAGCAGGTGTCGAAAGTGATGGATGGCCAGGTAAATGGCGAGAAGTTCACGTGAGAAAGTACTATAGCGAGTCTGCGCCGGCTGAAGCTTCTGAGAGAAAAAAGCTAGCGGCTGCAACTGTCCGTGGACCTGTTGCTGCAGAACTGCGCCTACGGCACTGTTGGAGGCATCGGTGGTCAGAATAAGTTGTGTATCAGCATCGGTGCTCAGATGATGAAGCAGGGTGGCGTCCGCGAGTGCTTTCTTGGCTGCCTCGAATGCTTCAAGAGCACTGGGGGAAAGTTGAAGCGACTTGGACTTTGACTTCAAAAGATCCGTCAAAGGTGCCAGGATGGCGACGCAATTTGGTATGAAACGCCGGTAGTAGTTGATTAGGCCGATGAAACGGCGAAGCTGAGTTATGGACTTCGGAGCTGGAAAAGACAACACGCTTTGCACCTTGTCTGGGAGGGGTGTGATCCCGTTTTGGTCAAGATGATGGCCAAGAAAATCCAGAGAAGTGAGGCCAAAAAGACACTTATCGACGTTGAGCTGTAGACCATTTTGTTGAAAACGATCGAAAACTTGGCGTAAGTGTTCAACATGTTCTTCGGGTGACGAGCTGGCGACAAGGATGTCGTCCATGTACACGAACGTGAAGGAGAGACCGCGCAAAATGTCATCGACAAAACGCTGAAACGTTTGGGCCGCATTCCGCAAACCAAAAGGCATGCGAAGGAATTCAAACAGGCCGAATGGAGTCGTGACGGCGGTTTTAGGGATGTCTTCCTCCGCGACCGGTATTTGGTGATATGCTCGCACGAGGTCAATCTTTGAAAAAATCGTCTTTCCAGCCAATATGTGGGAAAAGTCATGAATATGGGGAATCGGGTACCGGTCCGGGACTGTAGCTCGATTGAGAGCACGATAATCACCGCATGGCCGCCAATCATCAGATGACTTTTTGGGAACCATGTGCAGTGGTGAAGCCCATGGACTGGACGAAGGACGGATAATCCCCAAATTCAACATGTGCTTGAATTCGTTCTTCGCGATTTGTAGCTTCTCAGGATGAAGCCTACGCGGATGAGCATGGACCGGTCTGCCGGTGGTAGTGATATGATGGCGAACAGCGTGTTGAACCTGCTCCGTAAACTGACAAGGCTTAGAGAGGGAAGGATAATCCCTCAAGATGTCAGAAAATGGCGGGCTTGGCACGGCCAAGTGGATGCCAGCAGAAGGCTCACGCGAAACCAACCCGACAGTAAACAGCTGAGTGGTAGGATCTAGCAACTTCTGATGTTTAAGGTCGACTGTGAGGCCGAAGTGTGATAGGAAATCCGCTCCAATGATAGGCGACTGGACGTCGGCCTGGATGAAAACCCATTGGAAGCGGCGACGAAGCCCAAGGTCTAATGTTAGGGACCGTTGACCGAACGTGGCGATAGAAGTGTTGTTCGCAGCCTGCAGTGTAAACTGCGATGGCTGGAGATGATGACGACGAGGGGGCGGTACAACGCTAACCTCTGCACCTGTGTCGATCAAGAAACGGAACCCTGTGGACTTGTCGGTCACGTAAAACAGGCGACTGTGTCGCGAGTGGTTAGCACCAGTCGTCGCCATTACTGGCTGGCGGCGCCGTTTCCCGAACGTGAACGTCGAGCATAAGAACAAGGCGGAACGCATTTAATAGCATCCGGGCCGAATGTTCTGTGGTACCAGCAGACTTTGTCGTCTGCACGCTCTTTTGAGTTAGAGCGGTTGCGGCTTGTAGAGGGACGACCGGTTTGAAGCCGGTTGAGTGTGGAACACATCGTGCTCACTTGAGAGCACAATAACCTCACAGTATCTTTAAGATCCTGCAGGTCGTCATCTCTGTGGTCTGTAACGTCTCGAATCGGTTGAGTGGGTGAAGTAGACCGTGGGGATGAGGTACCAAGCGATTTAGTGGACTTTCGCTGTGTACGGCTGTCAGGTTTACGGTCGGATCGTGAGGCCGAAACCTGGGAGACGGCATGCTGAGGTACTGAGGTCGAGGCTTGGTTTACAGCGTACGAACTAGTACCGGGGTAACATTGTTGGATGCGGTCTGCGTGCTCCGCGAGTTTGGTCAGCGGAACATCATCATCGAGTAGGGCGAATACTTGTTGCATTGGATGGGGTAATTTATCCATCCAAATGCGCCGAAAAATATAATCATCTAAGGTGCGACCAGCAAGCAGGTGACGCATGTGGCGCATTAGAGCGGAGGGGGTTTGGTCGCCAAGCTCGACGTTGCTGAGGAGTTGGCGAAGCTTGCTGTCGGCAGATTGCGCCGTACGTTCGAGAATAGCCTTTTTTAAGCTAGAGTAAGGTTTGACTTTAGGGATAGGATCAAGGAGATCCTGAACGGCGAAAGCGATGTCGAACGGTAAGTACTGCACGACGTACGCGTAACGCGAACGCTCGCCAGTAATCTGACGTGAGGCGAAAACAGCTTCGATCTGTTTGAACCAGACGGTCGGGTCGCGCACTTCGTAAGGGGGAAGCTTAATAGATATCTGAAAAGCCTGAGGCTCGTCGTGAGCAGATGGTGCACACGAGTTATTAGAACCAGCATCATCTTCGTCGCAATCGTGAAATTGGTGGTATTCGTCGCCCATGGTGAAAAACTTATGAACGGCAGATTCAAACGGGAAAAAAACCAGGTGAATGGAATAAATAATGAGACGTGGATAACAATAGAAACGGGGTCACCAAATTTGTAGGGGCTTTATCACTACAAATATACAAAACGTCTTAGCAAATATGCAATGGAAAACTTAAGAGGGTAGACTAACTGCTAATAAGGTATTTACTAGACTATTCTAGTGGGAAAGTCGTAAAATCCAGTAAGGAGATTGACGATGAAGATTAGAAATGATACAACTCACTTAGATCCTTCACGATTCTAGTCGGCAGTAGTCACGTAGTGGACTTGCCAAAGGATAACTCTGCGAGGACTGGGATCAAAGTTTGTTGGGCTGCGAGTTGCAAAAATGGAGAGAAAACTCGTTTGCAAATTGTCGCTGGATTCTCCTGGAGCCCGAAAGTGATCACCAGAGAGGTGTCGTCGAAGGGAAAAATAAACAGCGGCAGGTGAGGAGAGAGTTGAGCCGTGGAGGGTGATTAGCAAGATAGTTGCTAGCACGCGTCAAAACCGAAAGTGTATACGTGTGTTGTATTTTGTGTTAACAAAATTGGTTATTGATAAATTTAAACAACACATAAGTAGGGCCAAGAGCCCACACTTCCGATCACTGTCACCTGGCCCTGAGCCCGGAGATGCTCACCAGAGGAAAGTGTTGCTGACGGACGAAGATAACAGAGACAGGTGAGATTTTATGATGCAGAAAATGCAGGAGAGTAAGCAGGAATGCTTAAAACACGCCACGTGCGTTGATTGCTGGAAATGTTTGTATTTCGAACAATTGTGGCAAAAGCAAAAGTGCTTAGAATTTGGAAAAAAACTTATCTGACTTAAAAAGTACAAGGAAGGTAAAAGAACCTACATGGGCGAACTAAGAGGTTTGTGCAATTGGAAAAAAAACTGAATTAAAAGGTACGATACAAACGAAAGATATGTACAGTTACAGATCGAGTTGACAGTTAAACAGGAAAAAAAACTGCAGCTCGTTCAGTGACTTTAATTCGGGATGGGAAGGATTAACACAGGAACACTGTGTTGTCAGTCTTCCTTGAGTGTAACGGTTTCGAGATTCTGCACGAGCGGAATATTTTTCAGCGAACAGTTATTCGCTGTCAACTAAAGAATTGGCCGATTGCGGGCCGCAGGTTCAGCGCCATTATCCTAAGCAGTGTTCAAAATCCACGAACGCCATCAAAGTGAACGAGGGATTCCACCACCGATTCCAACTTCGTGAAAGTTGTTCTAGATGTAGAAAACTAGTGACAGCTCTCCTAAACAAGGGATAGCTTTGCTGAGTGTTAATGTTTCTGGGCAACTTATTCCAGATTGCAATGACGTTTACTAAAAAAAAGCTTTACGGTATCTAAGTGTGCCTGCCATAGGAATAAATTAAAAAAACATCTTGATTACTGTAGCGACGAGAGTTATCAAGCTACCTTATGGTACTGAGATGATTAAAGGTACGGCCGTTTAAAAGTGTAGACAGTAAAATTTTCCCCGCAGTAATCTACAAAGCCACAAGGGATCGAGATCAATAAGCTCACAATGTTGTTGGTAGGATAAGTTACGGTGATCGGCAGAGAAAACTCTTTTAGTGAAAAAAATGCTGGGCTGATTCTCTTTTCTTCCGTTAGCAAACCCTCAGAAGGCTGCAGTGACGAGGCCCTCTGGACCTAAAATAGAAAATTTATTTATAATGGCAAGCAGTATTCGAGACTTTGTCTCACGTGCATATGATAAATGCCAATCCTAACCTTGATTGTTTTAAAATTTCTGAAATCCAGACAATTTATTATTCGTGACCGTAGCTGCGTAATTTAGCCTGATGATCGTCGCAAACAACGATAACGGAACATTTGTGCCAAGAAATGTAAAAGCATCATGTGCAGCACTACTGTTGACACTGCATCCTTTAGTGCGCTAAGACCTAACCTTAGGCTATCTTCATTGATCATTTTTCGAGGTTAGTGATGCCGTTGGGATAAATAGGACCAGATTGGAGATGGAAAATTTCATAGAACTGCTTGCATAAGTCGTTTGACGGTTGCGGCAGTACCACACAGTCCGAATGGGACTGCTTGTGATTCAAACTTTATTTAAAATAATTCCAATTGGTAAACATAAACAAGGAAGCGTTTGGCTATGTGGAAGTCCGCAAACCCCCTCCTTCTTGGAGACTAAGGCAAATGGTGAAGCTCAAAGGAAGAAGATGAGTGAATGATATCGAATTGACCCCACTTCTGCACGATAGTAGATGAGAATGCGTCGCGGATGTTGCCAACCGAATTTGATCCTGTCTTTGTGACACGCATGTTGTAAACATCACGTGCGTATCATAGCAGGGGTTGACAAAGAAGGATTGGCGAATTTATTAGACTTTTAATAAAGAGTTTGGATAGACATCATTTAGTGTAGACAGTATTTAATCTATATTGGTCGGTATGGGAACAATAGGTGCTGTCGCTGGTCTGAGTCTGGCTGAGCCCAAACTCCATGAGGCGTAGAGGAACAGCTGAAATGAATTTATCGTTTCTTTTTGCAGCCAATACTGTCAGGATTTGAGAAAAATATTATCCTAGAACGAAGTCTCAATTCATTTCAAATGTTACTAGGAAGGTGTGGATGACTGAGCCATTTTCCATGCATATGGACAGGGTGGTTTTTCCTATTATCTCAACAATTGCGTGGTTGGCCGCTCGTGGGTTAGGTATGGCATGTGGTTTGTACAAACCCTTGTATCGGGCTAGGGAGATAGTACCGGCGCTGACCACAGAAATTTTAGCTCTTGTGTTTATAAGGGCGTGAAATGTTTTGCCTTCATATCTAACTCCAGTGATTATTAACGGCTAAATTAATGGCATACGTAGAAAGGTAGGGACAAAAAATAAGACATACAGCTGGGATAATGTCCGCAGTATCTTGCCCTATTTCCTATCACGGTAAGTGTATACAGGGTTATTGGTGAGATATCAAATAGGGAGTCGTCACCGGTTTCCATTAGTAATATATTTCTTGTTTGTTATAAAGTATCTTGTATACCGTCCTTGTTCTTGTGTGTGGAAGCTATCGTACTATCTTCATTGGCTGAGTGCTGCTGTCAGGTCTGTTGAAGGATGAAGCAGAACAGGGTGAGTCAAATAAATTGGTTATGAGCAGATAGAGCACAGCTTTGTATCTGCTTCTTTGTGATAATTAAGGATAGGCGAGTGATACTGATTGTTCCAAATCGAGCAAAATATAATATGTCGACTGATGTATGGTATATAAAAGCGCTCTGAATTGTGCACTGGTGGTGCCAACACTCACGCGATTGTAAGTAGACCTGTGACTGTGTTAAAAGGTGGTACGGTAGTTATAACATAAATTAAGACATGTTTATGGGTTAAAATGGGGAGGAAACGTTATATGTAGCGCGTGTGGCCAGATAGAGGTATGTCTTCGGGGATGAAAGATAGTTCGATCATGAGTTTTCTGGCCAGGTTGGTGCACATTAGGGACGAAAAGATAGTCGGAATGTCGGTCGACTACTTAATGAGATTAGCCATGTGAGTAGGGTGCCTGGGGTCGTAGAATGGTTTGTAAATTAAATTCACAACCGACTATCTTAATAATATTGTCTCTTTTTACCTGATCCTCTTGATACGAATTCAAGTCTCCTTGAAGTAGCTTACTTATAATGAGTCTACTAGCATCAAATCTACTAGATTGTTTTCCAAAACTCAAAATGTATGAGTGTAGTTGCAAATTGAGCAAGTGAAACAAATGGGAGTCAGGTAGACCTCAATATAATGTTAGGGATGGACTAGGATAAAGATAGCATTGATGAATATGTGCGTATATATCGGTTAATGTGAGTAATGACAAGCTTGTGGCCAGTTGGATACGACGAAAAAGCGGATCCTGCGTCGGTCGGATCAAGGCAGGTTATGGCCGCGGTCGTAACTTTGTGAGCAAAACTGCAGTACTCATGTTATTTCCAGTTTGCCTA
Organism: Ligula intestinalis; assembly: GCA_036362985.1. Taxonomy (NCBI): domain Eukaryota; kingdom Metazoa; phylum Platyhelminthes; class Cestoda; order Diphyllobothriidea; family Diphyllobothriidae; genus Ligula; species Ligula intestinalis. Next base: position 39,482,418 of record JAYGXS010000004.1, on the reverse strand, counting down.
CTGCACTTCAGCCTTAGCCAACTGCCCTTACACATGTATATATACCTTTAATTTTTTTAAACATATGATCTTACAATTGCAAACATCTCCGAGTTAAATGTTTGCATACACTAGCACAGAGGTACTAGCGGATGGTCATTTATCAGTACCCATAAATTTTTTTACTAAACTGGAACCATATGTGGCGTGTCATAGTGTGCTTGCTGTCTTCAGGCTGCATTGACTCTTTTGAGGACATTCTTCCGTTAAGAGGCACCCACTGGTGGGAAAAGAGGGCAGGGACGCTTAAGCCTCTGTCAGAGTAGTCGATCCGATACTCATAATTCGGTCGTTCAGATAAAGTGGTTACTATTGATTTTAAGCGTACTACAGAGGGCAATAAAGGGTACTTTGAGATGCATTTGAGTGAGAACGATTATGTACTTCACGAAAGGAATGATGTATAAGGTTTTACGTACAATTATCATGGTTTTCTGAGTATTTTGAAGTTTTGATATCCAAAAAATGTGCATTCATCGGACACTCGATATCTACGCATATAGCTATATCAGAGGGGGCATGCATTCCGAGTGATATAATGAAGAAAAGAAGAGGTTCTTCGGAAAAATCAAGTTGTACTTGCGAATTTTCGAGTTCGTGACAAGTGCTCAAACCATGACTAATCTCACACGTCGCTGGCCTAAGTGTCTTGTTCGCTTAAACTGTCCATTTTAATCCTTCTCCTTCCTTTCCTTTTATTTCGTCTGATGAAGAGTACGTGTCACGAGCTCGAATATTCACAAGTACATCTTGATTTTTCGGAAGCACCTCTTATTTTCTCATTACATCCCTCAAAATGCATACCCCCTCTGATCTGCAACATACATTCGGGCATCAAACGCTTATTCCAACCAGATGCTGGAAGTATTTCGCACAAAGACAGGTGGTGACCTTTGAACAGTTGACCTTTCTTCATTGATGTCCTGATCATGGCATGTTACCGAAGTGCCTTCGTTTCAAACAAACGTTTTTGAATGAAACTGGAAAACGTCTCGCTGCTAAATACGGCTGGCGCGTCTTGAGCGCCACTATAGCTGATGTCCACGATCGTATCCGCAGATTCGAAGTTATACTCACCGACTTTCGAAATCAGTGTCCCTTTGCCATACCTCAAAGCGTATTCGATGACGTAATGCAAAGAATAACCACCACCACCACTACCACAAAAGATGTGAGATCGAACAGAACAGCTGATCTTCAGGAGAAACTTCAGTCGTCATGCCACCACACAAAAAAAGGAAGATGGCCACGCGAGTTGTCAACTTTTCGAAAAGGAACCTCACACCGGCGGAAATCAGCCTCTTATTTAAACGGGTAGGATTCAACCGCATGAATGCCACTCCTACCTGTAAGGATATTAGCCGGCCCAAATGCTAGCAATATTTGGAGGTTTTCTCTAGGCGTCGAGTCCAGCCAAATGTCTTTGTTTTTTAGCTCTGAGCGCAAACAGGCGATGACTGTACACGCAAGATGACCTTAGCCTCTGGAGAGGACATAGATTTACGTGCTTGCTCGTGCGCCGTTGGTCGCAGTTGTCCCAATGTGCGAATCAGGCTTCATGCGAACGCGTACTGGACACTCACCCCTGACACAGGGTGAGTTGCACCAGCAGACGCGAGGACACGCAAGTCCGCTCCCAGTGCCGGGGCTTGCCCCCGAGGCGGGACAAAGAGCACGCTGGAGATCAACCAGTGGCAATAGCTACCCGAGACAGCTCCTCCGGGTGGATTCTAGAGTCATGCCCTTCTTATTGTGTTCTTCCTTGGGGATATCAACAGGGGGTAATTCGACGGCGGCGCACGCCAAATGCCATTGTAACAACACATTCGCGTGGCCATTCTTATAACGCTTTTAACTTTTTAGCAGGCCTAGAATCTATCCTACTAACCGCGGCCCTTTTGGAAGACATGCGCGTGAATATACATAACTGTGCCATTGGTATCCTCCACAAAAAAGACAACATAAAATCCTGCCGGCCAAAGAAGCGCAATGATTGCGATCACTAAAATCTCATCAGAGCATTGTTGCTGTTCCCGCTGACAAAGGCGGATTTACTGTCATCATGGCCAAAGAGGATTATTTCAACAAGGTGAATTCGATTTTCAGTGACACGGACGCTTACACTCTTCTCGCCGAAGACCCAACGAAAAAGCAAGCTGCAGCAATCAAGAAAAATATTCATCAGATCACCCGCCAAAAAGTGGTAAAACCTGAATACGCCAAGTGGATGAAACTTGGTGATTTCTGCATCGCTCGTGCACATGGTCTTCCAAAAGTGCACAAGCCGGATGCCCCACTGGGGATCATTGTACCACTCATCGGGTGACCCACTTACAATAAAGCTTAGTAGATGTACAAGAATTTGAAACACCTAACTCATGTATCAAAATACAAAATCAACAACTCGTTGGTATTCCTTCTTAGGATGCAAGACCATAAAGTAAGTAACAATGAATTTCTCCTATCTTTGGACGTAGTTGCCTGATTTCCATCCATACCACACGACTTAGCTTTTGATTGCGTAGCTCAACGCTTACAGGACCATCCTGTTGAGATCTCAACGCAATACATCATAGAACTACTCAACCTCAGCCTTAGGATCTACTGTCAATTCGACACTATGTACTACCAGCAGGAAAATGAATCCTAATGGGTTTTCTGAGTTCTGGACTACTGGGAGAACTAGTATTGCTGCAATCGGAGGAAGAGTTTGTGCAAATCATCAAGCCTATAATGTGGCTCCGTTAGTAGATGACACTTTTGTCACAATAAACGACAACAATCTCGAAGTGCTACACCAGAAATTAAACGAAGTCTTCACAGCCATACAATTTACTCGTGAAAGCGCAGTAGGAGATATGCTGTCTTTTCTTGATCTTAAAATACAAAACTGAGCGATGAAACTCTAGTCATAAGCGTCTACAGAGAATAAGCCAATGCGGATATTATCACAAATTATGGTAGCAACCATCCCGCTGCTGGCAAAGGAAGCTACGTCCAAACTCTCTTCCATTGGGCTCATCGTTACTTGCACAGCAACGAACTCCTCAAGAAAGAACTTTCTTATCTGTATCGGTTGTTTCAATCTAACGGATATCCGACCATTTTAGTAATGAAATGCCTCATGCGTCAAGCACAACCACAAGTGCCCGACCCAATTGAGGATTGACGACGTGAAAATTGTGCTCCGTTCTTTATATGCAGAGAACTTCTGAAGTAATCGTCAGACAGTTACGTCCCTTCGATATCCACATCGGACACAAACCAGCATCATCATTACGTGCAGCCCTATCCTTTATAAAGGATCTTATAGCAAACGACCAACAATCCAACGTGATTTATCGCATACAATGTACAGATTGCGTTTGCACGTATGTTAATCACGCAGGTCAACTCCTGCGTACCCCTATCAAGGAAAAAAAGTAAGTTGTCCGTCGATAGGACCCCCTGTCCCTCGTCTTCGAACACGTACTCAAGTGCCACTATCGATTTAATTTTGCTGACATGGAAATCGTCGCCATGGCCAACACAAAACTAGCGCATGAATTTCTCAAGGCCTGGTATTTTATAGTGGGCAGTGTCAAGTGGCATGTTGATTTGAACGAGCAATACGGTGACTCCATATCAAAACTTACCGTACCTCATTTTATTCAAACACAGACAGCCGCTAGCCTGGTCACATCAACATTTATTGACCCATAATCCGCCTTCACCCTTCCAACCGCACACTGCCCACAAATTCGCAGGTCCACAAGCCATGACTCACCTCACACGTGACTAATCGAACTACCTGTTCGCTTAAAGTATCAGTTCCTTTTATTTCGTCTGACGAAGAGCACGTGTCGCGTGCTCGAAAATTCACAAATACATCTTGCTTTTTCCGAAGTACCTCTTCTTTGCTTTAATATATATATATATATATATAT
>JAYGXS010000004.1:39333911-39465677 GCA_036362985.1 Ligula intestinalis | reverse complement strand
AAGTTTTCCATTACATATTTGCTAAGACGTTTTGTATATTTGTAGTGGTAAAGCCCCTGCACATATAACAGGGCGTCCGTAAAATAATGTACGCGAGCACATGCCATATGAACCAGGTAAGGGGCGAGTACTGATCGATTCAAAGTTTAATTCTGGCAAATAGAATCAATAAAAACCACTAGGTTACGCTTAAAATGCTTTTTAAATTATCTTTTGGACAATAGCAAACTTATCGAAAGTCATTTGCAAACAGGAGCTAGCAGCAGTAGAGGCAGTGGCTATTGAGTTGGCGAGGACAGCTCTGTTTTCAGAAAACGCTGATACAGACAGTCTGTCTTTTATGGCGAACTCAAGTTGGCAATCGCACGCTACCCCAACCATCGTTAAAACAGCCATTCACATTCAGCATCACTAATGTATCGATAGGGTTTACATTTGGCTCTGGAATCCACTCTCCATAACCCCGGCTCCAAAGCGCTCAAGACACTGATTTCAAAATGTACGAAGAGTAAGACGAAAACATAGCTGTATACGTACATCATCTCCATCCATAGCTCAAATAATTTTTCGTTATGTAATTGCAGTAGGCTGCTGAGGAAATACCGATTATACGTATTTGTCAGTTGACTTTATTTTGTTAGTTACTTGGCTGTGCAGATGTGGCGTGGTGCTAAGAGTTGGCCGCAGCTTGTGTGACTAGCAAATCTTAATTTTGCCGCTTTTTGATAATGTCGGGCCTCAAGGGTTTTTTTCAGAAAAAAATACTTGATAAAAAATTTAGCCGACTAGGCCCAGGACATACACTTGCCGAACCTGATACACCAAGGCCATTAACGAACAGAGCTAGTGACCACACACCCAGAGCTGTATGTTCAGGTCCATCAGAGGAAGCCTCTAGGGCTGCTGAAGCAGCTTTGACGCGGATCGCTGCCAAGAAAGCACCTGCAAGTACAAATTGTTTGCGTTATTTTCCTCCTTAGAACGTGCGATTTCTCCTTTAGACGCAGAAAAAAGAGCTTTGAACGCGCAACTGAAGGAGGCTGAGGAGCTAGCTGCCCGGTTTTCTTCCTCGCAGACCATACAGGAGAAAAGCGAAATCTTAAAGCGTGAGAAATTTTTCGTTTTTAAAACCTTTTTCCTCCACTTCAACTTTTAATTGCTGGCTAGATCCTGCTTTTCTGGCTTATATATTCAGAATATTTGCTACTAGGAATCCTCTTCTATCTTCCAGCGTCGTCTAATGACTCGGGATTTGTGAATTTTCTCATAAGCTCCTTGCTGTCCAGAGAAGCTTCAGACAGAAATGACTAATGGTAGTGTTTAATGAAAGGGGGGGGGGCTAAAGCAACACACGAAAATGACGCATTAATTGGAGTCTTCTTATGCGAGGTGTATTTCCGCCATGGACCGTCGAATTTATTTCGTTTAACAATGTCCGTAAAACCCAAGATCCAGATGCTCATAACCTTTTTGTGTATCCCTCAACTCTGTGCTAAATGGCCCTTTCTTAATGGGGCCTTTATGGCGCTCCTCGTCGGGAATATACCTAGCGAGACATACTGTTTGGTATGCGTATTGAGTGTTTTTCGCGTCAGCCGTCTGGGCCCTTCCAAATTTCCGGCTTTCTTGACTCTGTCTTGACACCGGTTCCCGGTGCGGGGGTGGTCAGAGAGTGGGGTAGACCCAGCGCGTTTGCCTTCGCTAAAATCAGCTATAGTCACCGCGTACTTTAACTCGTTGAAGCTCGTAGTGGATGTCGTCGAAACCGACAGTCGAATTATCAATAAATGGTGTCGGTCTCCTCTTGTCTTTAGGACACCTGGTATACTTAAACATATACAAATAGCACGGTCAGTAAACTGTAAAACTCGGGACAGCAGCAATAGTCAAAATCGCGAGTTTTCACCTACTCAATAACAGCTAACGACCTTAAATCACAACCGACGATAGTCTCAACCGAAGTCTCAGTCGGCCTGTAATATCGCCGGGGTCTTAAGTAGGCGCGTAGTCACCTTATCGAGCACCCAATCGCGCGGGTATTGTGACGGATGCTATCAGTCACGTCGCTACTGTCAGTGTTCTCTGAAGCAGTTCACATCTTATAGTATCTTATTGTTGTTTCCTGCATCCACTTTACTGTCTCGTATTTTTTTAGTCTAGTGACTGATAGCAAATACGCAAAATTACAATTTAGAAAACAATGTCCTTAGCTGTTAAAGGCCTCATTTTCGGTCTATTTTAGGAGTCCTGTTCTGTCACCCTGCCATCCTTGGCGATGAGTTTACTGGTTCTTATTCCGAGGTGGACTCTGCCATTGAACAGCATCTCCTTGGTGAGACCACTAATAATCCTTCCGAAGCCACCACGCTCCTCCTTATACGTGCCATTGAATACAGTCAAGTACCTACAGATGCTGCAGCTGCTGCCGAGGAACCAGAAATCGATGTTCGTGCAAAGCGACGTCAAAATTTTATGAAGATCTTGTCGAACGTAATCAGCCACCCAGAAAATGACGTTTATCGGAGGCTCCGCGTGTCGAATAGATTTGTAGCTGACCTTTTGGCAGTGAAGTATGCGGAGGATTTTTTCAAGGTACGCACGATTTAGGCGATTAAAGTAAGAGTTTGAAGCCGTAGGAATCATTTGCAATAAGCATGTCACATTGTAGCCTTCGTTTTCCACGCTTTTACGTCCGTACGCTGCCCGTCTTCTTGAGCGTAGCAATACTTGCTAGACTTTCTCAAGGAAAATTTCTTGCTCTGTTATAAATCTTCCCGCGAGTTACCATGGCAGTCTTCGCAAGCGTACGAATGTGTAATGCACAAATTTAGCTGTGGTTTGCGTGAATATCTGACTTTTATTCGTCACATAAATTCCATTTATTACCCCCCCCCCCATGGGATTCTTATCCCGAGGTTTTATCCGGTATGCACGTGAATTTATGCATGAACACCTAGCAGAGTGCTCACAATGTTGCACTGTACAGAAGAAGAGAACTTTTGGTGCTTGAAGAACCACTGGATTTACCCTTACACATAATGTCACTGTGGTCATCTCTGATCTACAGGCTCGCAAACTACCTCCACACCCAACCATGGAGTAAGTTCTGTGAAGCTTTAGTCCAGGCTAAAGTTTGCAATTTGCATTACTAGTTACCCTTATTACAATCGGACTAACCTTCGGCTTTGTCTGCATTTATGGAGAAACCGACCAATGTGGTAGCCTTGTTCCCCAGCGGATGGATTTTGTAGGCCCACATGACTTAAGGCCATTAGGGTGTTATCGCCAGTATAATCAAAATTAATCAGCCTGCGTCTGGGTGGGCGTTGAACATTCTTGAAAAGTATTACAGAACCCCTCCGGTGATGTAAATAAGTATAGTCCGACTGAGCTCATGAACTATCAGCCGAAATTTCGACGACCGTTTCCGTTTAGTGAGGATTACTTCAGTACAATTTTGGGGTTCAAATATTTCAGACGCGCCAGCTTTTAAATGCATGTCGTTTCAGCCGTGTACAACAACTCCACCCAATAAAAATGACGACTTAAGTAGTATGTTTTTTTTCATCCGTTTCCAATGACCCAAATGACATTATTGTTTTACATGTATTTCATAGTAAACTTAAACAAAAACATTATTTTGTCTTCTTTCTTGATAGCAAATCACCTCTTGGAAATTTAAGTTCAAAGGAAAGCTATGTTTGGGTTTCTAAGAATTTTCAAATTCTCAATCCACCGTTTCATTGACTTTTAGAGTTTTCAGTCTACAAGCTGTAGGCTTTTCTTGCAAGGACTAGCGCCCATTCCTCTATGACGTTAAGGAGATATTTTATAATGCTCAAAACTGCAATGGATGTGTTTACATCACGTACACGTGAGGCACGTTAATAAATAGATACGATTTAACTGGCCATTGTACGGTCATAAAATAATCGAATAAGATACTTTTAAGAGCGAACGTTAGCCTTAACAAACATAAGATTCTAAAAAAGACGTGAGCGGTTATAAGATGAGCCTAAACTAGCATATTTTGAGCATGTTCTCTATACCATATATCAAATTTGATAAGGGCGTCTAAATCGATAGAAAAAGTGTACACTACTTAACTATTGATTAATAAGTGGGTGTGGTATGCGCTGTAGACTAAATTCCAAGGCCGGCGTCATGGTGTATCTGAAATACCATGAGATGGTGCTGCACAAGTACAAATCCACTTTCCTAGTCCGAAACATATTTCATGAGATCAGTCACTGATTGGTAATAGGATAGCATTCTGCCGTGCGTCAGACGGACTATTAGATATGAGAAGTTGGGCAGCAAGTAAACGCTCCCTTATGTATCGATAGTAGGCCTTGGCAAGTTTTCTGGCCGTACTGCCAGCAATCAGCTGTCAGCAATAAAATGTAGTACCTACGGCGCGCACTCATTGAGACATTATATTGCTGAAAGTTTTTCTGTATCTTTTTCATGCATAACCTAGCCATACAAAAGAGTCATCAGACCAATTTCTGTTTCTGTAGGTCTGTGGCTTCGTTAGAACCAGTTTACCGCTCGCCCAGAAACCGCCGAACGTTGAAACAGCACCACCAGAGACGGATGAGGGCAGCGGGCCTGCAGAACCTGTGACCGAGGACTTCCTTATTCTACCCGCGTCCTCAATGGAAGATCTCACTCATCTTAAGTCAATGCTGGAACTTCTAGAGACGGCGCAGCCAATTGTTCCCCTTGTATTTCGCGATACAACCGTTATGCAGGTAGGAATGCTCAAAGGATCTCCTTACTTTTTCATATAAATAGATTTTGGAAGTGGTGCAACTGTGCCGATAATCGCCCCATACCAGTTAGCATGGGCTTTTTGTGCCTCAGGTTCACAGTAAATACACCTGAAATGATATTTGCAGTCCCTGTAGTCTCGGTCGATGATACAGTAGATTGCCTCACAGAAGATTAAAAAATGAAACTTGTGTGTTTTCGATTCGAAACAAATTACTGAAGTATAGTTGCAATTTTTGCACGCAGCGTAATCCTCGCTTCAGGATGCCTGGCAAACAACACTACAAAACTATTGAAGTGGTATGCAATTTGCTCAGTTATTTTCGATGCCCAATTATATTCAAATATATTATATAGAGACCATGCCCCAAAATATTGTTTTTGTACTCATTTGGCAACACTGCGTCGTCTTTAAACTGTATACTTGAAGAAACACTATTTTTGGGCTTTAACAAACTTCGTAACTATGAGTTTATTGAAGGTAATAACATGTCGCTTGTTGAACCCTTGTCTGTGAACATTTATAAATGCGAATTACAAAGTGTACAACATGGTTCATTTTAATTTAGCATTTTGTGTACACCATGTGACGTTTACTTCATAGCATATAGAACCTCCAATTTTCCTCAGATGGAATGTGTACAGCATGTAGTTTAGAACCCTCAATACAAGTGTAACGACATATAGGGCCAAAACTATTCGGAAAGGATATTTTCGTATATGTCTGTTATAAAATATATTCTCATTGATAAGCACACTGAAAATCAGTGAGAAAAATGCATGCAACCTAAGTAGCCTTTTTATTAAGTTTTTTTTAAGTAGTTAGCCGGAAAGAAGCTCCTTTAAAAGCCGGCATCCTGACATGAATGAAATGTGAATCGAAAACACTTCAGAATTTTCGCCGATATTGAATGAGATAGGCAGTCTACTGTATTTGCTGATTATTGATTTACATATTTTTTCTCTAGGCAGCAGATTGAAGTCTTCACAAAGCCGTTACACACTTATATTATTCTTTTACACTATCAGCAATGTATTTTCACGTGTATGCCAACATCTCGAACCCCCTTAACTTACTGTGTAGTCAACGCTCCGGACCAACGCAGGAGCTAGCTCGAGGTACGCCAGGCGTTTTCTGGTTGAGATCCTATTAAAAAGCCGAATATGGAGGGAGGCGTCGGTGGCATGTGTAGATGCAGGTTAAGAATTGCGCTCGCAACTATATCAGCGTCGGCCTCGGGGATGGACACTGCCTCGCGCCACTTGGTGAAAAAGTCGACTAGAACAAGAATGTAGCGGTTTCCTTGCTCAGTTGGGGACATAGGGTCCATCAGGTCCACGCCAACAATCTCGTTAGGATAGCCTGTCTGAATGGGCTGGAGTGGCGCACGATAGGATGGGTTAGGACAGATATTACAGATATCCTGAATGATCCGGCGTTGATTTGGGCACCAAAACCTTTTTCTTGCGGCGATGTCGGTGCGAGCCTGGCTGGTATGACCCAGTTCACTGCGAAGACCCGAAACTGTGGGGTTAATCGTATCCTAAGGTAAAACCAAGTGGTGGAGGGTCAGTATCGGAATATTGGAGATCAAGAACGTCGTCGCAGAGGCGAAGGCTGTTCCATGTTGAACAATGGCAGCGAATTTTCCAACCGGAGCCCCTCATTTCCTCAGTCGACGGTTTCGTAGCACCGTTGCGAATCCGATTGTAAATCAAGGATATTTATGGGTCTGCGGCCTGGGCTGAAGCCCACTGTGAGCGATCCGAATTTCCAATCGCAATGGCAGTCGCTGGGACGTCTGACGGCGATGCATTTTGGTGTTTCTTACCGGCGTGATGCAAGACCGTGTAGGAGCACTCCGAGAGGTCTTCCTGCCACCGAGTGAGTTAACCAGTTGAGTTCTTGAAGTTCTCCAACCAGCGCAACGCCTGATGGTCGGTGCCGACGGTTTGCCGGCGAGATAGTGGTGGAAATTCTTAACAAGAGTCAAGACGGCAAGAAGTTTTTTTCCGAGTGGTAGAATAATTTCTTTCGGCCTTAGAGACTGGTAAAAAGGAGAAAAGGCTCGAATCCGTCCGCCTGCTGTTGCGAAAGGTCCGCCCCAATGGCCACATCAGAAGCGTCTGTGTCCAAGATAAAAAGAGGGGCTGAGTCCGAAATGTTGGGAAATGCCAACAGCGGGGGTGAGGTAAGAAGATGTTTGAGCCCCTCAAATGAGCTAGCACATTCCTTAGACCAGTTGAACACGGCATCATTGCACATAAGCCGATGTGAGGGGGCTGCGATACGCGCAAAATCTTTAATAAACCGGTGGTAATAGGAAGCTTGACAAAGAAAACTACGCAGTTCAGAGACACACGTAGGCTGTGGCCAGTTTTGGATTGGCTCAATTTTAGCGGGATCGGTCTCAACGCTGTTAATAGAGACAATGTGACCCAAAAGGGAACCGAGCTCTTTAAGAAGCAGCATTTCGATGGGTTCAGTTAAAGACCGCCGGCTTGGAGACGATTAAAAATGGTCTGGAGATGGGCAAGGTGGGACTCCACCGTGGACGATGTCATCATCCAGGTAAAAAAGACATGCGGACCGATGCCATCAGGCGTTGAAAAGTCGCAGGCGCGTTCACCAACCCAAAGGGCGTGGTCTCAAACTCATATAACCCCGAGGGAATGGCAAAGGCAGTCTTTGGTCGATCTTCGGGCGCCATTTCTACCTGCCGATAACCAGACTGTGAATCCAGTGTCGAGAAACAGGCAGCCCCGGCCAGCGCTTCCAAAGTACTATCAATACGAGGGAGCGGGAAAGAATCTTTCACCGTGACGGCGTTCAGCTTGCGGTAGTCGACACAAAGTCGTAATGAGCCATCCTTCTTAACCAGAACGATAGGAGAGGCCTAAGCGGAAGACGACGGACGAATTACGTGCTTGGCCAATATATCCCTAATGACCTCCTCTGACTGCTTCTTGAAATAGACCCGTATCCAGCGAGGGGGTTGATAAATTGGCCTGGCCCAAACCATGTCGATTGTGTGTTGCAGGATAATATTTCTACCCAAGGGTTCACCATCCCATGCAAAAGCAGATGATTTGTGACGGACAAGGTCATGCACAGCAGCTACCTGCCCGAAAGAGTAATCGGGGGAATCAGGAACTAGACGCGCCAGATCGGACGGCTGGGGAAGGATATAACATACTGAATCAATTTCGGGCTGCTGCAATGAGGCATTAGGAAAATAAAAGGGAATCGTGGTTGTAAAAGACCTGAGCTGACAGGTAGCAAAGTCAATGCAACATCCATGAGCGTAGAGGAGATCGGCACCTAGAATTCCCTGCCACTGAATATCCGCACAAACATAAAAATGATGGCTAAATTCGGAGGAACCAAGATGGAGAGGTACGTCGATTAAAGACGAGAAAGAAAGAGGCATGCCATTGGCAGCCACGATACGAGGACGTCGGTTGGAGACCTCGGCTTTTCGAAGCCACGCACGGGCGAAGCCCTTGGGATTAAGTTAAAAGCAAGCTGCTCGGGTTTTGACAAGAAAATTCACCCGCGTATCAGCAACCAATGCATCAATAATAGGAGCAGCAAAATCAGTATTGGATGAAACAGGGCACGGACAGGGACTCACTTGAAATGTGGCTACCGAAGCCTGACGTCCCCGGGGTGGGCGAGTGAAATTCCTATAGGTCTGCGTTGCCACTGACCTAGTCGCCACCAAACGAGCCTCTGACCGCTGGACGAGGGAAGCCGCGAGGCAGGGTGAGGTAAGCGAAGGGCCATAACAGTCGTCGTAGTCCTGGACCAGAACCAAAAGTTCATCGGAGGCCAGAGATTGCCTCTTGATCAGCTTATGCCGCAGGTGGTCGTCGAGAATGCTAGCGCGAAAGTGTGCGACAAGAATTGTGTACGTCACAGATGAGGGGCAGTCCGGGAATGCTGCGAAGACCAAAGGACGAAGACGACCCAAATAGTCCCGCGCGCTCTCACCAGGAAGCTGCAGACGAGACGAAAACTGTCGATAAGCATCAACAGGAGGTTTAGGGGTAGCAAAGATGCGGCGGAGGGACGAGAGCAGTGAGTCGACGTCAGCGTCGAACTTCACGCCGAAGGAGGAAGCTTTGGTTAACGCCTCCGTAGATAGGTGGCGACAGATGTTACGGGAACGGTCATTCGCAGCCACGGAGGGCAAATTGACCTTGGCCTGGGAATGTCACAGGTCAAAATTATCTCCCGGTATGAAAAGGGGCAAAGTGTCTGTGGTACACTGCCGTGTGGATATCAAGGGTGTTGGCTTAGTCAGCGTCACCTCTGACAAATGGTAACGCTAGTGCTAGCACCAGTACTACTTCTCTTCTCGCTGAGATTGAGGGGATATGAGCCCAGTGCTGGCTTTAATCAGCGTCAATTCTGACTTACAGTACAGTCAGTAATAGTACAAGTAAATACTCTCACTCAGTTACACCCTAGTTAGTAGCATTAAAAATAGCAGTAGTGGTAGTAGCAGTACCAGCCCTGGCTTCCTACAGTCCGGCTCGATATCTACTATAGGTGCGTGATGGTAAACAGTGCAATGTTGTGTTCGTTCGACCATCGCAAGCGAAGGTGTCCACCATTTGCTCGAAGGCATGTGACTGTGGTCAGATATAGTGAAAGTAGACACGCTGCGATCTACCCCACTCTGACCCTAACCGCTTTGACCGGTGACAAGACCGAAGTCGAGATGACCGAAGCAAGCTTTGGGCGGAAGCCGCTTTCTCCAATGCAGCCCGAAACACCGCCTGAACTTAGCCTTTAGTAACAGTAGATTTTGCGCGGGTACTACTGCACTGTCTACCCTCAATTACCTATAGTAGGTGTCTAGGCAGATTTTAGTAAGCCAGGGCTGGTATTACTACTACCGCTACTGCTATTTCTAATACTACTAACTAGGGTGTAGCTTGGTGATAGTATTTGCTGGTACTATTACTGACGGTTTTTAAGTGAGAAATGACGCTGATTAAAGTCAGCACTAGGCTCATATTCCCTCAGTCTCGGCAAGAAGTGCTGTAGTACTGGTGCTGGCACTGACGCCACCATCTGTCAGAGGTGACGCTGATAAAGCCAACGATAGGGCTCATATGCCCTTGATCTCAACAAGGAGTGTGACTGTAGATTTAACTATTTCGGGTAAGTATATGCTTGGGGTCCTGAGCACAGCAGCGTTTGCCTTGGTTTCTGCACTCTCAATTCTATCCATTGAGCTGTGTACGTTTCAATAGGTGCGGGCTAAGATACTGCTGCTATAGGTACGTGCCTGTGCTAAAAGTGCTAATTTATAACAAACATGCTTACTAAGGCCAGTAGGTAGTATATTATAAGTACTACCTGTGTGTGCTTTTTAAAAAGTGGCACCCAGTTTTCGCTCCCAGTCTGTGTGAAGTAATAGTGATTAGCATTTGGATAGTAATAACATAAGTCCTACAATGCCCTCATGTCGAGCAATTTACTGTCAATAGATTACATTTAGACCTACTGCAGTACGAAAATACAGTAACAGGTGGGTCAATTAGGACAGTCTAAGTCAATGCAACAAGAATAATGCAATATTAGAGATGCTGGTAGCATTAATCGTAGTGGTGATACTAGCACATCAGGGCTTTCTTAGGTTCCCGCCCTCTCAACTCTATCCATCAGGCCGTGTCATCTTATTGGTAACGAGAGGTTATTAATTAATATCGCAGGTTCCGTTGGTTGGTAGCCTTTGTTGGATCAGGGGTCCCTGCCGGAGTCCAAACTGGGTGCATTTGGGAGGCGGAGAAAAGTTGTGACCTCAGCCGGCTTGAGCCAAAGGTCCACGGGGTGAGTTGGGTGCCTGGCCGGAAACTGCAGGCGAAGAGATGACGGCAGTCATGTGGCTAGACGCCGCAGTCGGGACATCTGTCAGGTATGGACGGGTCGAGCCGGTGTTGGTACTGGCGAAGGAGCGTGTAGTAGCCACTGCGTAGCTACGTAGGGTACAGCGAGTCACCCTTGGGAGATGTCGTTCCGAGGCCGCAATCGGGGGTGGATAGCCACCCAAAAAGACCAGGGGGTAGTAGCTGAATTTTGCGTCCACAACGGCTCTCTGGTGAAGGTTCAGGTAGCCTGTCTTGATGGCGGAGCCATCAGCGGGTAGATCTGAGAGAGACGAGGCGACAACTGCCTTGTGGAGAGCTCTGATAGACGACCGAACGTTACGGCTAGGCTGAGAAGCGTTGCAACGATGGTGGTTCGGATGGCCAGGTCGTGAACAGGTCCACCAGAACTGCTGGCCCAGGAGTTTATTGTGCGGGGCGACCGGCAGGACAGAAGCCTCTGCATGATGGTGATCGATGGGCGACATTTTATAGCAGCCCGTGATCGTGCGGAGGGCACCGTTCTGTGCTGACTGGAGGCGGCGGAAGCTGGAGGAGCTGATTGTGGGAGACCAGACTGGCTCCGCATAGGTGAGATGCGGCTTGGCCATCGCTTTGAATGAAGTCGCAAGCGTCTATTTCGAGCGGCCCCAGGATGTGCCTGCGAGAGCCTTGAGGACCTTGGTGCATCGACTCACTTTGCTTGCAACCTCCCTCGCATGGTCCGCGAACGTAAAGAGCGGATCTAAATGGACGCCAAGGAGCTTGGGCTTACGGACCAGCGGCAAAGTCTCACCGTTGACGATGATAGCCGGGTGGCGATTGAACTCCTTCAGGTCCAGCGTGAAAGCGGTGACGGACGACTTGGCTGCCGAAATCGACATTCCGCGCTGAGTGCGGAAGTCCACAACATTAAGCATGGATTCTGAAAGGACCTGTGCAGCCTGATCGATGCGGTGGTGCTGGCAGAAAAATGTGACATCATCCGCGTAGGATACCACTGGCGGGTGCCGGAGGGAGTGAGAGTTCCCGCATGTAGACGTTGAACAGCGTCGGGCTGAGCACAGAGCCTTGAGGAACACAGCATGTCTGCTTACGGGGCTTGGAGAGAGTGCCGCGGAAAAGGACGCCATCGTGGCGGCCACGGATGTACGTCGTCAACCATCAGACCAGGCCGGTCGGGATGTTCAGGGAAACTAAGTCCTGCAGGAGCTGCTTGTGGCGGAGGCAGCCAAAGGTTCATGACAGGTCAATTGAGACTGCCACGTCTGCGAAGCAGGCTTCTGTTGATTGAAGCCCTCCAGGATGGTGTTGCTGAGCTCGAAAAGCGCCGTTGTTGTGCCACGACCCGACGTGAAACCATGTTGGTGGCTAGATAGGTCCACTGTAGACGTCAGAATTGGGCGGAGAAGCGTTCCAGATTCTTTGCTAGTGGACTGAGGAGGGCGATTGGGCGGTAAGAGGTCGCTAGACTGGGGTCCTTGCCAGCTTTGACCAGTGGATGATGATGGACTGGCGCTAGTAATCGGAGATGATTAAACTGGCCAGCGAAAGATTGAAAATGGCAGCCAGGTAGGCAGCCACCTTCGGGCCGATGTGGTGCACATGGATAGGCGCCAGACCATCCGGTCCTAAGGCTTTCGAGACTTTCTTTTTCTTGACGACGGTGAGGATGGCGTGGACCGAGAAGGCAATGTTCGGAGGCAGGGCCTTATGGAGGAGAGAAGGTAGGGGGCGCTGGTTTTTGGGACTGGGCGCCGAGCGGGGCGAGATATGTCTCCTTTACCAATAGACATTCCTGGAATACGAGTATTCTCTCGCATTCGTTAAATCTGTTTGCTACTGCAGAATAACTGTGTAATATTCACAGGCCGTCACCAGACAGTCAGTGCTATACTTGTAAATAACATGCGCAAATATTCGAGGTCCAGATATAATATTGCTTTCATAAGCCCTGGAAGAGAAAGAATAAGATAGGACACTTCCTGAGACCAAGTTATATTTAGGTTGACGTTTCAAAAATATTCTTTTTCATTGTCAGAGCGTACTGTCTATTCTCCTGCCGGCGTTGAATGAGTGTGTCTTACCGCCAGCCTCGTGTTATAACCGTGCCTGATGCCCACGCGTCGATCTATTTATGGTTTTCTAAGGGATTGACATATCTTCTTCCTCTTCAAGGGGTGATGAAAGCAACACCTCGATAATTATTTACTTGATTGGTGCCACGAGTCACAGCTAAAAGTCCAGATACGCGTGTTTCGCTGATATTTTCTCGTTTCATGACGCAGCTGTGAAGAGTTCGGCTCATCACTGGGTCCCCTAGCGTTCCTTGGTTGTTCTTCTGGTCTACAAACGGCACTTTCCATCCTTCAACACTCTTTCTACTTCGAATCCTGTAAGATTCATTTGAAGTGCATGGTGCTGATGCCGCTTAACCAAGTATTGAACGTTGAGTCAGCGTCATCTGTTGTATTGTTTATGCTGTTTTTTTTAAACTGTAGGCAGCTGGACAGCGTGTTCGTGCACTCACGAGGGATGAACTGCCTGCCGACTTCTTCACAGTTTCTCGGGAGGACCTGCGTCGGCTAATAGAACAACAGCAAAAGGCTCAGGAGGAGAGCGGAATGCTCTTGACTAAAGCCATGCGAGAGCGACTGAAGACCCGGGAGCGTCGTCTCTACCGTTTCGTCCTCATACGCATTCGCCTACCAGGTGAATTAGTTCTGCAGGTAGGCTTACTATTTCTGCCTGGCCGGTTGCTAATTAGAGAACGGGGGAATGCCGAATCATTTCTTTAATAACGTTAGGTCGACTAATTTTCCAGAATACACAACTGTGTAGTAATCAGTATTATCATTTAGCGCGTGGTCAACCCAGTGTATGTTTGTGCGGGATGGCTGAATGGCGTCTGCGAGTTAGACTACACTAGATTAATCTTAATGCGACCTTTGTGGCACTCCTACTCAACTGGGATCTGACCCCCCACCCGTTTTTGCCGTCGTGTTATTGTTTGCGGTGACGCACAATGTTTTGGCCTCGCCTCACCCCATCTCCATTTTTGAATGTCTTGAAATTAGGCCCAGATGAGAAAGTGGAACAGAGGGGGATAGAAACAGCGCAAGTTACCGTCCCTGCCACACCCTACTGTGGAACATATGATCGATCTCGTCAAAACAGACGGCCGAACTGTACATTGTCATGTTGATGGTATACACGTTGTGGTCACCTTAACTCTAGATCTATTCATTCGTTTTTTCGAGTAAGGGAGACAACTTATCAAACACTGAAACAATTTTTTTCGTCGTCCCCTAACTTCTGTCGGAGTCCATTGCGGCTGCAAGTACATAGGGCGAACGCAGAGGTAATTGGCCACCAGAGCTAAGGAACATTTACCTAGCTGGCTAATGAAACAAGAAAACAGAATTCCCCGATCCTCAATTACTGAACATCTGTTAGACTCGGGCCATTCTGTTGACCCCCAAACGTCCTTCCGAGTACTTGTTCGAGCACGAACAACTCGCACTTTACGCTACCTGGAGGCAGCCTACATACGGCGGGTCAAACCCGACCTATGTAAACAGTTGGAGCATGTAGTGAACCTAACTTTGCCTTGGTAGCATTGGCTCCCTGTTTATACATTTTTTCCTCCTAAGTTGTTACCTCAGGTGTTTTTCTCCCCGTTATTTTTGCTGACCATAGCGTTTGAACTTCTCATGTTATTGATTAGCCACTTGGCCACTCCTTATGACCTTGTGTTTATATCGATTTTTCTGTACGAATTCATTGTGTATCTTCTCTTTGTGATTCACGTTAAGTAATGAGAGGTGGCAACTGACGAGCTCTCTCGAAATGATATGGATCCAATAAATCATTTTGCTGCTATTGCCATATTTAAATTTGCACCAGAGAAACGTTGCTTTAAATTTCTGAAACAGCACCTCCCTTTGGATACCATTAAGTCTTTGGAAAGACTTTTGCAGTTTAGATGCCGAATAACGAAGGAAAATACACGAATTGAATTTTTACAGAACTGTCTGAATAACAAGCTATATCCTTCTGAGTTTTACAAAGTGCTTCGACGAGGAAAATTACGACCAACTTTTAAAAACTTGGACCGTCTTACACTATAAAAAATAGAAGATTCTATTCAGTTGGTGGATTACAACAAATCCTTTTGTACCAGACAAAACATATTTTGGACAAGATAGGATTCTATTGCTGGTCTATCTTTATCAAGCATTCATATATCATACAAAAGAAGACCAGAGAAACATTCCGAAGGAAATTAGTCAGGTCAATTTGTAATAAGCCTACTGAGGATATCTTCCCTCGAAACCCTGATGAATTCATCCTGAATCTTTCGGACATTAAACTCAACAAGTTGCAAACCGAGGCCCTATCATTAGGACTCGACTTTTGTTTACCTTACCAAAGAATTAACCCAATAGAAGTTGAGGCACAATTTGAGGACTTGTACTCTCAACTGACTGACTTAAAACCTAGATCCAATGATGATTTAGGTTGGATGAAAGCAAAATTCGTGGACATCGCACACCAATACCGTAGAGCTCCAATAACACAACGCTCTCCCATAACTAAAGAACATACAATTGCTTTATCCGCATTAAAAAGGCACAGGGAAATAGTTATTTCCAAACCTGACAAAGGTCATGGTGTAGTTATCCTCAATCGCAATGATTACGTTAAGAAAATAGAAGCCATTTTAAAAGATTCCAGTAAATTTCGTCTAGAAGCAGAAGGTTAAGATGAAACCAAGGCATTGGAAGACTCCGCTTGGAAAATGATCAAGCTTCTGTTGGATAATAATCTAATGGATTCCAAAACAGCTCTGTCCCTAAAACCCAGGGGTTCATATATCCCACGACTATATGGTTTTCCAAAAGCACATAAAAAGGATATTCCTTTACGGCCAATTCTATCCATGTCAAACTCACCATTTCATAGACTAGCACAATGGCTTGTGAAAGAATTAGAACCAATTCGCAAAAGGTTTTCTTCTTACACATTAAAAGATAGTTTCCATTTTGTCGACGAAATAAGACACCAAAATATTTCCGACAAACACATGATATCCTTGGACGTTGAGTCATTATTTACCAACATTCCTTTGGAAGAAACTATTGATATCATTTGCACTTATTCCTCGGATACCCGTCTGGCCCCTGAAATATTACGAAACTTACTACAATTATGCACAAAGAATGTCCAATTCTTATTCAATGGACAATTATACCGACAAGTTGACGGAGTCGCGATGGGAAGCCCACTAGGACCTACCTTTGCTGACATATTTATGGGCCATTTAGAAGACAAAGTATCTGCCAAATTGAACAATGAGACACTATACAGACGATATGTAGATGATATATTTGCAATTGTGGACAATCCAAGGGAAGCCGAAGGATTATTGTCTACAATGAACAGTCTGCATCCTAAGATAAAATTTACCATGGAAAAGGAACAAGATAACCATCTTTCCTTTCTCGACGTTAACTTATCCAGACAGAAAAATGGTTCCATTACACGGACGGTCTTCCATAAAAAAAACCTGGAAAGGACAGTATTTACATTATCTGAGTTTTGTTCCCATTCAATGGAAACGTAACTTGGTATATACTCTTTTCCAGAGGGCCAGAATGATCTGTTCTACGGATACATTGGATAATGAATTAACCAACCTTAGACGCACCCTTATGAAGCGAGGATATCCAAGTCAATTTATAGACAAATACAGTAAACCTCTAAGACCTAAATTGACTCAACAATTAGCACCAAAAAAGCCCGTCTTCATTTCCTTACCATTTAAGGGCGACAACATACTAAACACCATCAAAAGACGTCTTCTCAATGCCATTAGAAGGACGTACTATGCTGCTGATCTGATCATTTGCAATCCGACAAAGCCTTTACCAGTTCCTCATGCGAAGGATGCCATGCCGTTGCACGCCACTTCAAACTGCATTTATGAATTAACATGTACTTGCGGATGCAAGTACATAGGGCGAACGCAGAGGCAATTGGCCACCAGAGCTAAGGAACATTTATCTAGCTGGCTAATGAAACAAGAAAACAGAATTCCCCGGTCCTCAATTACTGAACATCTGTTAGACTCGGGCCATTCTGTTGACCCCAAAACGTCCTTCCGAGTACTTGTTCGAGCACGAACAACTCGCACTTTACGCTACCTGGAGGCAGCCTACATACGGCGGGTCAAACCCGACCTATGTAAACAGTTGGAGCATGTAGTGAACCTAACTTTGCCTTGGTAACATTGGCTCCCTGTTTATACATTTTTTCCTCCTAAGTTGTTACCTCGGGTGTTTTTCTCCCCGTTATTTTTGCTGACCATAGCGTTTGAACTTCTCATGTTATTGATTAGCCACTTGGCCACTCCTTATGACCTTGTGTTTATATCGATTTTTCTGTAAGAATTCATTGTGTATCTTCTCTTTGTGATTCACGTTAAGTAATGAGAGGTGGCAACTGACGAGCTCTCTCGAAATGATATGGATCCAATAAATCATTTTGCTGCTATTGCCATATTTAAATTTGCACCAGGGAAACGTTGCTTTAAATAAATATTTCTTTGTGGTATTTCAGAGGAGACAGAGCAATTAGATGTTCCTTGGTTATTGGTGAGCGTTGTTATTGGCGCTCGACGATATTGGTAAGCAATATCAACAAATTTAGCTTTTAGCCAACCCAATTCGTCTTTGGATTTTGGTTTGAGGTCAGTGAGTTGGGAGTTAAGGTCCTCGAATTGTGCTTCCACTTCAAATGCATTAATTCGTTTGGGTGGAACGCGAAAATCAAGTCCCAAAGAAAGTGCCAATGTTTTAAGTTTGTTAAGTTTAATATCAGATAGATTCAAAATAAGTTCATCTGTGTTTGAGGGGAAAATGTCTTCTATAGGTTTCTCACAAAGTGATTTCATTAACTTAAGACGGTATGATTCTCTAGTCTTATTTTGTATGATGTAAGCATGTTTCAAAAATATAGACCAGCAGTAGAAACTTATCTTGTCCAGAATATGGTTCGTCTGGTGCAAGCGAGATTTGTTGTCATCTAACAACTGCATCGAATCTTCTATTTTAGGCTGTGTCAGCCGGTCCAGATTTTTAAAGGTCGGGCGTAACTTCTTACGACGAAGGATTTTGTAAAACGTAGTAGGGTATTCTTTATGATTTAAACAGTTCTGTAGAAATTCAATTCGTATGTTTTCTTTCGTTATTCGGCATCGTAGTTTTAAAAGTCTTTCCAAAGACTTGATGGTGTACAAAGGGAGGTGCAGCTTCAGAAATTTGAAACATACTATTTGAATTTCTACAGAACTGTTTAAATTATAAGGATTACCATACTACGTTTTACAAAATCCTTCGTCGTGGGAAGTTACGCCCGACCTTTAAAAATCTGGACCGGCTGACACAGTCTAAAATAGAAGACTATGCAGTTTTTAGATGACAACAAATCTCGCATACATTAGGCGGTTTAAACCTGACCTATGTAAACAACTGGAACATGTGGTGAACCTAACCCTGCCGTGGCAGCACCGGCTCCTTGTTTACCCACCCCCTTCCCAACTTTTTGCCTTAGATGTTTTTGCCTTGGACATTTTACTGCGTTTTTGCTGCCCACAATGTTTGAATTCCTGCTTTATTGATTGCCTCTTGGCTACCTCAAGTGACCTTGATGTTTCGGATCGATTTTTCTGTATGAATTCAATTCTGTAATTTATCATTCGTTATTCTGTTTATGCAGCGAGTGGAAGCGAGTGGAAGCGGCTGATGAGCGCTCGCGAAATATATGGTGCCATTAAATTCTGCTACATACGCTGTCTTCAAATTTGTACCTGGGAAACGATGTTTCAAACTTGATTTTTCAACAAGAAAACTGCCACCCTAAGGGTTTTACATTCTAAATACGGAAACCACTTGAGAAGTGGACTCTGTGACTAGTACAAGAGCTTTATTTGTCCAACTACGACACTCGTACTCAAAACCAAATGATTTATTGCCAAGACGTGGTTGTAACGCAGCCGTACATATGTTCATTGGCAATCGGCACTCGAGTCGCCGATTTCCGAGCGTCCACCGCGAGCAGTGCATGCGCTTTCCTACCGAGGCCTAATCGCCGATGCTGAAGATTTTTCGTACAATAATTAACGAACAAACTATCCCTCTACTGCCGTATTGCAGGATAATATTCACTACTGTGCCTCTCCTGTAAGAACTCACATCGTCCAAGCAAAATATTTATTGTCTCGCAAACTTCGAGAGTTCGATAATTTGATTGTCGTCTCCGGATCGCCGGCGACTTGCGCCGTTGCGGTTTTTCTTCGTCGGACTAAAAATGTTATTTGGTAGTGTAGAAAGGGCTGCGTTATATGCCATCAAAGCTTATGCGTGATCCAGCATCTGTGTCAAAAGTTACATTTTTGTTTTAATAACTCTCTTATAGTGTCTGTGTTTGTGGAAGTCTTTTGTTTTTGGAACGTCCTGTCCTGGCAGCTGCTTCTCGGCTTCCTCGTCAAATAGTTCCGTTTGGCCTCTGTCAAATACCCATACCCCCAAAACATTTGGAAAATAAAACATGTTGACGGAGGTGGCCGTCGTCCGCTCTCCCTATATTTTTTATCTTTTGTCAACGCTTTTTAGCTTTTTGTGAAGCTAGTGAAAATTTGCGAGCATTGTGATTTTGCTTGTTCCTTTTGGTAATTAAGTGATGTTGCCATCGTGAAAGGAGATCTGCTGATCCTGACCCCTTTCGTTCCTTTTTTAACTGTGTTCCAGAAAAAGTCGTATTTAGTAACTGAATAAGATTTCGTAGCATTATTTACATTCAAAAAATTTCTACATGTGGGCCCCAACACATAAGCTTGTGGAATAGGGGGGAGGGGGGCATAAGCAACATTTTTCAACAATTTGTCGACTTGGTTGTACATTCGGGGTAATCCAACAAAGTCGCCACTGTTTCGCCCTTAAATTTCAAAACTGAGTCTGGTGCCGTTTTTCGGCTATCTATATTAAGTTCTCAGTCTCGATTGGTTCGCGTGTTTTCATGATGACTGTGCGCGTTAGTTTTGGGTGTAAGGAGCCAGGAGGAGGCGTAGAAAACCTGAATTCCCTGGAAGTTTGCGACTTATTTTAGGATGATTTAATTCCCTCCACACACTCTGCTACTTAGTGTGCAGGACTGCCGTAAGGCAACCGTTGGCGCTATTGAAAGGTATATGTCGGTTGAAAGTTAGGTGTGACTTGCATTTGCATCGACGCTTAAGGTCTCAAAACCACCTACCGCATACTTTCCGTGTAGGGATAATCATGCATTCGTCTACGCTATTGAGAAAACATCGTCTGGGGCTCAAAAAATTCCGCAGTGAACCCAAACCATGTTCTATATTTGTGAATGGGGATTTCACGATCTGAAAAAATCCCACTCAACTATGCCCAGAGGTGTCCGCTCTACAAATTTAACAATTAAAGGTGTGGTCTATTACCAAATGAGTCCAAAAAGCATATTAGTCTTCTTATGTTTTATTTGGCTCCAACTTGTCACCAAGCAATTTTATATTATTCCTGTATGTCCATTCACGTTTCTCAAAGAAGCTCAAAATCACACTGAAAACATAGTCCCTCTGAATGGTCGAGAATATGCGAGGCCCAGGTAACTGGATAGAAGAGGTTAATTCGTTCTCCTGGTCCCAGAAAACGATTTAATTTCTTCTACATAGTCCCTCGTAAAACGTCTGAGACTGCTATTTGCTAAATTGTACTAAATAAAAGTTCAGACGTGTGTTTCGTCAATATTTCACCGCTGTATGACACAACTGCGAGGTTTTTGGATCATCAGTAGGTCCCCCAGCATCCCCTCTGTGCTTTCTGCTAGCTACTATATTGTTTAGATCTCATCTTTTTAGTCTCTTCAACAATTATTTTCTTAGTTGGAATATATCAGTTGAACTTAAACACCGTGGGCTCTGTTCGAAAGTTGCTATGAATATTTTAGCTTAAATATTCTCCTGACAATTTTGGATTGGACCTATAAGGCTTTTTTCCGACTCGTCTACTCCAGGTCAGAGATTAATTTATGCAGAGATAAAAAAAGATGAAAAGTCTGCGGCTCTTTACAGTCAGTCGAAAATAATAGCTTACACAGAACATGTTTTGTTACTCATAGTTCTGGCTTTCTTGGTCGATTAGACTTTAAATCACTTAAACGAGCGTCAAAACTATGGCAAGGATGTTCTCTACATTGAGTTCATTAGTCTCCGACGAATATCATAAAACTGGTCTTTCATTATCTTGTCGGGTAGCAGGACAAAACTATACCTAGCTACAACAGCTTATATATTCCATGAGATGTGTTTTCTGTTTGAAGAAATTACTTAAGTATGATTGTGATATTTATTATCGTATAGCCTAATCTCAAGATACTGCAGTCATTCCAGAATGCTGGCTTTTGAACAAGGTTCTCTCTGAACGTCTGCAAAAAGCGTTCTCCGTAAAAATGGCTTCTTCTGTGGTATGACTTTTTCTCATTGATTTTCGATGCTCTTTACAATTCAAGTATATTTTATAGAAAACATGCAGTCATTTGTTAGCAAATTACGCCTTCTTCAAAGATTATACTTCAAAAAAGGATACCTTTCAGGTTGTGGTCGCCTATTGCTCTTATCAGCAACTGACTAGCGATTTTGATTTTTCTGGCTTCTTGGGTGGCAGTTCGGACTGCCCCGGACCTAGTGACTTGTTTCTGTTGCAGTGGTTAAACTACGTGCGACTCTGTGAGGCGTCTTTTTTCTTTGTTTGTACATCCTTTTAACTCCTCGGTCATTCCCCTTGCCACTGCAGGGCACATTCCAGGCATCAGAGACACTGGACGACGTTCGCACCTGGGTCGCAGAATGTTTAGACAATCAGGCTGTTGTTTTCAAGCTCTGGTCTCCACCCGGTGTGCCAGGACTGGGACGCTCTCCGACGGCTCGAGTCGCCCTGGAGGATGGCTTTGCCTCTCTTGTTGATTTGGGCCTGGCGCCTTGCAGTCTGCTGACGCTGTCTTTTGAAGAAGACATTGCCGGTGGTGGTGGACAAAGCGCGAGAACTGTCAACCTTCGCCCTGACCTTCTCCAAAAAATGCAGCCCCTCTCCTAGCTGGGCACCCTCCATGCTTCTTCCCCTTGTTTCGCTCCTTCGAAAGTTTCTGTCTGTCTACATACCAGGCATCTCAGGAAATCTGTTATATTCTTATTTTCTCTCATCAAACCCCCTCCCCACCGTATGATAAATCAATTTTCCGTTACTTATCTCCGTACGTACTCGTATGTGTGTGGATGTGGCGCATTACAGCATATAACAGAGATGTTTCCATTATCTTTTTGAAAACTGATTGGCGTATTCTTTCAGTCTGTGACTCTGCTGCAGTGTTCAATCATAGACGATGCTACCACGCGGGCTAGTTTACTTGAGACCGCTGAAGCAAGTAGTAGATGTGGTGGAAACGTGGTGACATGTTTTGCCCCATGGTAGCGCTGTCTGGTGCCTGTTTCTCAGGTCAGATGACTAAGATATTTGAGCCTGTCTGTCAGTGTAGAGCAGTCGTGTGTAGATGTCTTCCTAGCATCCCTAAAGTCAATTGTGTGCATTCTTAGTTTGTGAAAAGCAGTAACTATAACACCGGTAAAGTCTCCACTGTGACGTCTAAAGGTCGGCGTACAGCGGATTGACTATCTGATGAAATTCAAGGATTTTGACAAGCAAATTCCTGTTACACAAAATCAACCCAAGTTGTGACCCCGAAAGTCTTACAACAGTTAAGTAAGCATCGTAATG
This sequence comes from Ligula intestinalis, assembly GCA_036362985.1. Classification (NCBI taxonomy): domain Eukaryota; kingdom Metazoa; phylum Platyhelminthes; class Cestoda; order Diphyllobothriidea; family Diphyllobothriidae; genus Ligula; species Ligula intestinalis. The sequence goes on along the minus strand of JAYGXS010000004.1, from coordinate 39,443,175 downwards.
AAAGAAAAAATATGTTGTCGTTTATCAAGTAATATTACCTTGTCTAGAAATGACAGTTATTTAAGAAAACCGGAAAATTCCGAAAAAAGGGTGATTTAGGTACTGAGTAAACCTACGTTTTAAACGTAGATGGAGTATGTTCGTGCAAAAATACGAGTGAATAAAGCGGTAAAAATAGAGTCACGCTTTAATGGAATTTTTGCATTTATATGCTTCAATACTGCGCGCAATGTAAAATAAAGCTTTTACCGAACAGCCTAAAGTTCCAGTTTGTAATAGAGGATGTTTTTTATAATAATTTGCAGTCGCTTGTATATTCCTGTAGATACATTGGACAAAGTCACCCAGATTTACACTTGATTTTGTCGTTTGGCTCGTCGCAGGAATAAGGTATTTCGTAAGCTCACACGTAGACATGCCGGTCAGTATCTAATAAATTTAAATTAATTTGTGAGGTGGAATCGTTAACATACCAACTTGTGTATATTGATACAAATTTCCTACCTTCATATTTCTTTGTAATTATTTCGTGAGTTCGAATGCGACGAGCTTCAGATTGTTCTTGAAATTTAGGATTGAGATTCAGGTTTGGAATAGAATTGCTTTTAGGACTAGGAAACGGGAATATTTACCCGTAGTAGAATTGAGCGCACGGCTACCTGTATTATCTTGACGGGGTATTCTTATTGCAGTAGCCTGTTTGTGTACTTTATGAGCCACTCCACTCGATTTGCCAGTGTGGTGACGCCGCAGGCAACCTTTCTACTGAGGGAGGAACGCCGTCTTGAAGGGCACGCCATCTCATGACCTGTCACCGTCATTAACGTTTCAGTCTGACAACAAGAAGGGTACCGTCGCTGCGAAACAGAGCAGCAAAATCCAGCTGTGGAAACTTCGAGATACTGTTCGTGACAGATTATGCTTTACAGGTACCTTAGGCACCATGAGGGATTGCAATCCATTAGAGAATTAAAGAGGCCGAATTCACTACCCTGGCCCATAAGGGATGCCTAGAAAATGTAGATACTTTTCAGGTGTTTCCTGTACTTATCTAGCCTGAAACAGAGGCTCAAGGACCCAGTCTAGCCCCACTACTGGCGACTGCTACCAAAGTTTGCTCAGTTAACAAGAGATCGCAGACGGAGCTGACTTCCTGATTGTCTTGCTATGCGTTTTGCACTTACCGATGATGTTTGACTGGGACAGTGTGAATGAAAACCCAAGAACAACCTGGCTTTCCCGGTTTATGAATCTTCCTCAACATTTCAATGAACTTCGTTCCTAGCGCGCTTCATTTTCTCACCAGTCTTCGTGTGAATATCACGTCAGTCTTCCCCCAAAAGACCAACAAAAAAGCTAAACGCCCTATAACCTCTTGTCGAAATCGATGAAAAACTTAAAGGAGATGGACATTGTTGACAAAAGCAATCAGAAGGCATTGAGTACGCACGACTCATGTGTCATCCTCGTGGTTTAGATGGCTCCTAAGTGACGCTTAAAACCAGACCACGCCATTAGCCCAGTGTGTTTTGGGTGGCTGGCCAATGGACTGGCAGTCAAACGACGACTTCTTACCCCTAGTTGTGTAACTTCTGATAGGTGTGTATGTTAAGAGAGCCAGATCGTGCTGTGGCGCACACAGACGGGTTCGCCGGCCCTGTCAGCCACTGCGCCCATCCCGCAACAAACAAATAACCAGCTCGGATGATGGAGTTGGGGGGATGTGAGGTCGACGGTTCAGCACAGTTTCCTCATTATTATCTAACGTGCCGGAAGCTATCGTGGTGCGCTAAAAGCCGTGGCTTGGAAGGTTTCTAACTGACGCGAGGTCAGCCCAGTGTGTTTATTTGGAGTGGCGGACTGGGAGTCAGAATGCAATGACTCCTTTATGGCACTCCCACTCAGCTAGGACCCGAGCCAGGTGTGGCGGCATGCTTGGGGGTGGCTCTTGTCGCGCGTGCGCTCCAGCCGTCCGAAGGCAAAGATTACGCCACGCATGCGGACATTGGCCATCGCGCTTGATCAAGCGACTGAGCGGCCAAGATTGGCCCGCGAGACCATGTCTGTGGCATCTCGCGTTTTGAGGAGGTGAGCTGCAGCACCGCTGCATCCTCTCCTGCTTCGGGTTTTTTTGACCTTGCCTTGACACCGGGTACAGTTGAAAGAGTGAAATAAAAAGTGAGTTAGATGCCCGCAAGTATACTAACCATAATTCCGCGTAAATCACCGTTCCTGTATCACTCTTTTATGGCGTACACAATGGGCCTCATCGAAGCTGACGGTCTAACTGTCAATCACCCTCAACTCATCATACTTCAACTACCTGATCGAACTGACTGCATATGGTAATCATGATTAATTTAACCTTTAGCCAAAGGTCTTTTTGTCATGAATAGTCGAGAGCATGTAAAATTTATGTGCAGCGGTACGGGCCGCGCGAACGGTGGAGGGATGTGTCAGATGGAACTACGGTTGCGGACTCGATATGCTTCTTTTCGTCATGTGACCACCCATGAGTGCGCTTAGCCAGATAGCCGCGCTCAGAGTAACGCATACTACATCTTTTTACCAGGTCAGAAACACTTTAAATTGAATGCTACGTAGCCTGAGTGGCAATGGTTCCGTAAAGGAATTTGAGATATCGATGTTTGTTTTTCAAATATACGACGACAGTTCCCCCGTCGATTTCGACGATGGGCACCGCGTGCTCCAACAGCCGCAGCAGACGCTGAAGCAAGCCGCAACAGACACTGAGGGAGCTGGGCAAGCAACACAAAGGCGACAGCAAGCGAGAGCAACACAGAGAACTCGCGCGAAAGAAAACAGGAGTTTAGACAGACTCGCACAGAACCTACCCACTCGCTTGCCTCTTCCATCTCCGTTTCCGGTGTAAAGACAAACTCAATAAGACCGGGGATGAGGGAGGGTGTAGATGGCTGGCGCGATAGACACTCACCACGCGCACACTTGACGTAGCTGTCTCGCTAGGTATGCTCCAGTCTGCGCGGGTGCGCCATAAAGGCCACATTGAGAGGGAGCCATTGCAGCCTGACTCTCAGTCCTCCCTCTCCTCCCGTACGCACACACAGACACACGCGTACAGAAGGAGCAGCTACGTGGGGGGCCGAGTTTTCCCGTCAGTTGGCAGACCCTCCAAGCCACGGCTTTTAGCGCACCGTGATAGATTCAGACGCATTCAGATTTATTATAGTGAGTGAAGAATCGCGCCGAGGTCGACCTCACTCTCTCCCCCATCGCATAGTGACCGCCTAGCTTTTCGGGCACCCGCAGTGGGGCCTGAAACCCAGTGGGAGCGCGAGCGCAGTCACCAACAGGGAATCAGAAGTGAGAGAAAGTGCCAGCGCCTTCCAGGCCGCAGGGACCGTGGTTGGCTGAAGACTGGCATTGCATGTGCATACAGACATTCGATCTCAGAAGGGTGAGAGCAGCCCTGCATGAAGCCTGGGCCAACACCCTCCTGAGAGGGGTAACCAATCAGTCATCGACTGAAAGGCACTACCCATGCTCCGTTGCCGGTTGGCGTCCGTGGGCTGAAAGGAGAGAGAGATAGACGGCTAGTGAACTTGGCAATTGTAGACGTGCAGAAGAAGAAGAAAGAAGAGGAAGGGGGCGAGGTAAAGGAGAAGATAGAGAGAGAATGAAGGAAGGAAGGAAATCGAGTATGATAGAGCAATGAAAACAATAATTCTGCTTACCTTGCAGCGGAGAAACTTCAACGGGCTACTGAGGCTGAGGTTTGGGCTAAAGAAAGCAGAAGGCGCGGCTATTATGAGGGTAAGTGTAGTACTGGTGCAAGTAATAGCTACAGTATGATAGAGACACTGCAAGACGAAGCAATAAGTTAAATCAATAAGCCTAGTGCTAAACTTGGCTGATATGGCCTACGTAGAAAAGTGAGGTAGTTAGTCATTCCAGTACGTAAGCACTCTAAGGGCGCTGCTGCGTTGACGCGTTAATGTGCCAGGCCTTAATGATATTACCATGAGTCAGTTATGTTTAAAATCCCCTTTTCCGCAATAGCCCGCAGCGGGCTAGCATAGCAGCTGCGTAAATATCGATTATCGAATTTCCCATGCCAACAGCGCTTGTCCGACGGCGTGCGACAGTACTACAAGGCTTTCTGGACCGGCTGCTGCCAGCTGGCTCTGCCTGTCTTCGGGCCGCAAGCCGTGCGTGGCCACCCCGTACTCCCCCCTTGACCCTTGCAGCAGAAGCTGCAGCCTCGAGTTAAGTTGGCGTGAGAATCGCATTTGTCCATGTCCTATTACTCGGTCAATCTCACGACAAGCGCAGCATGGAGAGCTGCAGCGACGATCGGTCCTCCCCCTCGGAATCTCGTTAACAGAGTAACACTAGTCGGTGAGAGCTACGATCAGCCCCTGCCCTTCGTGCAGTCAAGGTCACGCCGGCATTTAGGCGTAAATTAGCAAGATAGCGGCTTTAGAGGTGCTAATAGGGACGAGGACGGTGGCTGACAAATTAATCCACGACAGTGATGAGTGTGATGCGAATACGATGATATGAGTGAGACTTAAGGTTGCACCGTAAATTACCGCTGAAAACAGGAATGTTTGGGCAGGGCTAAAGGTTTAAATGAATGCACTGCAGGTCCCAGAGAAGACTGCGAGTAAGGACGAGTAAACCTGCTTGCCAAGGAGCTGAGATTGAGTTACTAGTGGTGCTAAAAGATTCCAATGCTGATGAGGCTAGTAGAAGAACCATGCTTAATGGTACTAGCAGCAGTAATAATAGTAGTGGTGCAAAATACATCTTACAAAGGGCAGTAAGGCAAAAATAAAAGGAAGGTTCGGCTTACCTAAGGGGCACTTACCTGGGGTTCCCGACAAAAATTAACGATGTATTCGTGCGGTGAGGCGGTTAATGAGGAGGATTAGGGCTGGTGGAGGGAGTGTGTCGACATCACGGTCAATGCCGCTGTCGTGAATGCGCATGTGACCTAGTAGGCCTATGCGATGAGCGAATGATCGGGGGCAGTGAAGGCGGCGGTCTCGTCTGTGTGTTGGTGCTCCAGGCACTTGTTCACCAGCCTCTGTGCAATGGATTCGCAAGTGACCGACTAGGCCGATGTGTGAAGTGAATGTACGATTGCAATGAGGGCATATCAGGCCCTCAGAGCTGGTGGAGGATTCAGGTGTGATGATGAAATTTGTGGCCCGCGGTGATGTGTCAGAAGGGGTGAAGGAGGTTGCGAGTGGGTTGGAGTCGGTGGATGAGGGCAACGAGGCATCTGTGGCGTCGGATGTTGTCATCGAGGTGGAGGGCAGAGAAGGGTCAGGCGGAGTGTTTGTTGCAGTAGGCGTGGATGCTGTCGGGGGAGGGTTGCACGGCTTCCGGAGGTGGCCAATCAAGCCAATGCGTGCACGGAAGGTGCGTTGACAGCGCGGATACGTTGGGAGGGGTTGGGTGGTGGCAGTGTGCGTCCGTGGATGTGAGACTTGGGTGCCGTCCATTTTGCCTTGGCGGCGGTGATCCGACTGGCTTCGTAGATTGTGGTGCCCATTTTTACCGCTTTTCGCCACGCGGATCGGTCCTGCGCTAGCTCCTTCCAGTTCGTCGTGTTGATTTGGAGACTCTTCAGGGAGTTCTTCAGAGTATCCTTGTAACGTCTCTTTTTTCCTCCTTTGCGATGAGTACCGACAGCGACATCGCCATAGAACAGACGCTTGGGTAGCCATTCATCATTCATACGTACCACGTGAACGCTCCAGCGCAGTTGTATCTGCCCGGGCATGGCCTGGATGCTGAGAACTCCCGTTTTCTCCAGGATTTCCATGTCCGGAATTCTCTCCTGCCACTTTACCTTCAATATGTGACGAAGGCAGCTGAGGTGAAAGTGGTTCAGTTTCCGCGCTTGTCCAGCATAGACAGTCCAGGTCTCCGCTCTGTACAAGAGTGTTGACAGTACAACAGCCTTGTACTTCTTCAATTTCTTGGACAAGTGAAGACAATGAAGATTCCATACGGAGGCTTGGAGCCGAGCGAAGGCTTGGCTGGCTTTGGAGATTCTGCGCTTTACCTCGTCGTCGATTCTATTGTTGCGTGAGAGCGTGCTGCCAAGATAGGCGCAGTTGTCCACGTTCTGCAGTTCGGCGCCGTTGACGTTGATGCGTGCGGGGTTGAAGTCAGCACCTGGCGGCGGTTGGTGCATAACCACCGTCTTGCCCGTGTTGATGGTGAGGCCAAAGTTGGCGCAACCTGCTGCAAAGAGGTCCATGCTCCTTTGCATGTCCACTTCTGTTTTGGTGTTGAGAGCGCAGTCATCCGCAAACAGCAGATCATGGACTGTGGTAGTGGAGACGCGCGTGGGGGCCTGCATCCGACGAATGTTGAGGAGATTTCCGTCAGTTATATAGTTGATGGGGATTTCGGGACGCTCGTCACGGTAGGCGTCCATCAGCATGGCAGCGAACATGAGACTGAAGAGGTTGGGCGCGAGGAAACAGCCCTGTTTCACTCTGTTGGCCACTGCAAAGGCTTCAGACAGTGTTCCGTAGTCTGTGACGCGCGCCATCATCCCGTAATGGAGTTGTCGTAAAATGTGGGTGAAGTGCTCCGGACAACATAACTTCTGCATAACTTTCCAAAGTCCAGGCCGGTTCACCGTGCCGAAAGCTTTTATCAGGTCCACGAACGTAGTGTGGAGGTGAGTCCACATCTTTTGACATTCCTTCTGCTGCTGACGTGCAGCAAATATCATGTCAGTGGTGCCGCGGTGATGTCTAAAACCACACTGGATTTTAGGCAGAAGCCCTTGTTCCAGGCGGTTATTCAGACGATTGAGGACAATGCGAGCAAAGATTTTACCGGCAATATTTAGCAATTAGATTCCGCGATGGTTGTCACAGACTTGACAGTTCCCTTTACGCTTGTAGAGGTGAAAAATGGTGGTGTCCTTGAAATCCTGGTAAACTTGTCCCTGTCGCTACATCTCTTGGAACAGGGTGGTGAGGTAAGTTATGAGCTGTGAACACCATATTTGTAAATCTCTGCCGGAATCCCGTTGGACCCGGGTGCCTTCCCGCTGGACAGTTGCTGCACAGCCTTGATGTTCAGAAACACTTTATATTGAATGCTATGTAGCCTGAGTGGCAATGGTTCCTTAAAGGGATTCTAGATATCGATATTTGTTTTAAATATACTTAAATGACAAACACTTAATTCTAAAAAAGGCCGACGGCTCAACGAGGACTCGAATGTTTTGTTTGGTTTGGCATCTTAGTGTTATGTCGTCTTTTACTTGGCTTTCTGAACAAGATAAAGACTCTTTATACTTTGCCATCTTTCAGCAGCCTATCAATTGATCTATTTTATACAGCCCAATTGATAAGTACGTAAACACGCCAGATTTCAAGAGAAGAAAGTTTCCAACAAAACGACCAGTATAAATTATCCTTTGGTCGTTTCTCTAATTGAGGAGTAATAAGAAGAAGCATGGGAAATAAATACTCTTGTGATAATGTATTTTAAGGAACTGTGACCAAATGGTATATGATGGGGTGTGCCACACGGAGGCCCAGGCTGTGTGAGATGGCTTTCTTGTTGTCGCTTCCCTTGGGCGCTGGTGGCGCGCATAGGCGCAGACTCAGACATCAGCCGGCCGTGGCCTTGATAACACCCCCACTCCCTAGGAGCGGTCAGCCAGTGTGACCGAATCCGACTGCACCAACCACATGTGCCCGGTCATGCCTCAGGTATTCTTTACTCTGTCCTACCATCGGGCACAGGGGGATGAGGGACAAGAGATTGCGGCAGACGAAACGCAAATCTACTATCACTTAAAAATAATCCACACGTAAGTCAATGTCCTTGCACCACCACGCTGTGGCGCACACAACAAACCTCCGCGGAAGCGACAGTTGAAATTTCGCTTGCTCACACCGAAGAGAACTGACTTTCAAGAAGCAGCGTATAGGAAGGAAACTTGATTTTTTCTCACTTGACTTTTACGATCTGCTCTTAAAACCATTATCGGAGACAGCAACAGACAGAGATAACGACTACATAAGGCCTGTATTCGGCATCATTGATATAGCGAAGTCCATACCGAGGACTGTGAACTCAGTTCGCCAAAGTCGATGAATGCACCAAAAATTAAAGTGCGCAATTGATGTCACCGTAATAGCACTTCTTAGTTGTTCTTATTACGCGAGCATTGGCCGATTTCCGTCCACACTGAATATGTCTCTTTAACATTAAGGAGATGGAAATTGCGACAGACTTCAATATGCAATATCCAAACTCCTGGTTGAAGGTCTGAAAGTTAGCTTACAGCTATATCGGGGAAGATGGGAGTGATCCCTCACAGATGGCCATACAATAGCGATAGCTGCCTCCTAGTGGCAATCTGACTGCCTACGAGACTTGAGTACATGAAGGAATCAAACGTATTCCCGCCTGTATTTTCGAGGGATTTAGTGCATCCGGGTCCGTGTGACTTTGCAGGTTCGATCGCAGCCCCTGTGACTGCTATCTCCCAGATGAGTGGTAGAACAATTAAGGTAGGACCCAGTATCACAGAAGGGCCAGTTCTTTGCGGTTTGAACTAACTACGCCTCTGGTTGACGAACATAAAGCAGCACTACAGCCTTTGCATTAGTCGATAACGTTTGTTGACCCTTAAATGTCGATGCGAAGTGAAATCCATGGAATGCTCAGCGGACTTTTGTGCATGTATTCGCTGAAGCTAAAGAACTTATTGTCAACGACCTACTCTGAAATCGCTGGAAATGGGCTGTTCATGATACTGCTGCAACCCCCGCTCATTTAACAGAATGACAAAATGCGTCTATTTTGTGCATATTGGACTTATAAAAGGGCTGTTGCCGAAGCGGTCACCGCAGTCACCGCCTTCTTAATTCTTCCTTATGTCTGCTCTTCCTGGTTCTGCTGGTCATTGTCTTTGGCACTTTTTATGTCCGTCTCATTTACCCCTCCCCCTCCCACACCTCTTGTTAATATTGTTTTACAAACAAGGAAAAGAGGGTCTTGAGCTCGTCACTGACTCGATTGAACGCTGAGTTAAAACTCCTCGTCCCCCTTCACTTCGCTTCCGTTCCCCTTCACCATCGTCATCTTTTGCTCTGGCCATTTCCGTTTCCTTTGCTTACACGACACTCTCCAATCCTTACTACTATTCTTCTACAAGCAGAAGGGAAACTTTCGACCATGTCACTGATCAATACTATTTACTGACACAGGCAAATGTTGCTAGCTGCGCTGCTGACTAATCCTTCGTAGGCATGTATCGTAAGTTCTGGTGATGGTTCAGTTCATGCCAAGTTTTTTTCACATTGAATGACAATTGTTAACTCTGACGAACATTTTATTCACCTCCCTAATTCCAGCTTCAATATAAGTGGCAGGATCTCTCCAGTCCCATTTTGTTCGTCCTGCACCAGATTTGGCTTATAAGTAAGCGTCTTTCTGCATCAGAACCTACAATGCCCGGCTTTAGGCAGAATTTATCCTAATACTAAAACCAGAGTGATTTCATTCGACGTGGTAGATCTTTGTTAATCATATTTTCCAATTCCACTTATTTTGCTGCAATTATAACAGCAACATACGTCCAGCTTGCATATTGAGTGCTTTTAAAGTTTACGGAACTAGACAACTTTCCAGTTGTCCCGTCATTCTTCTGTGTTGACTCTACCTCCTCTGAGATTTACCTATAAACAACGTGACAGTTTTCAGATTCCACGCATTTGATTGGTCGTTTGCTGTCTGGGGTTGTAGACTTTTGCCGTAATTCCTGCGCTTGTGCAATTCTGTGTTTAGAAAGCTATGGTGGTAACGAAAAAAAGAAGAAGAATAGAATAGCCATTTCTGGCTTATAATCAGCCTGCATTTAGTACTATTCTGCCAAAACATCGCTTATTAAGTCACTTTATAAGTCACTTTATTAAGGGAAGAAGGTTTTCGCCCTTGAGCTCCCTATTGTATCACTCTCCTGGCTGGGTTGATTTCGCGTCTATCAAACTACCGCTCTCATTTCTATCACAGTTTGCTACATTGGACAATTTTGTAATGGCTCTTCCTCTTAACGATAGCGAAGCGCCAGCTTACTTCGTCACTTCAACAGTGACTGGTCAGATACGCTGATGACCGTGCCCTTGGCCATTACAAACACGCGGTAGTTAAATACCTTCTTGACCTTCATTTCCTTTTCCCCATAGACACTATGGCTCGTAAAAGACTGGCCAAATAGCTTTTGAACGAATCAAACTGGAAAATTACTAAATTCTATGCGTAACGCTGAGCTGAATGGAACATGATCATATGTCAAAAAAGCGATCACTCGAATTTACGCCACTTGCTCTGCCTTCCGAATTTCGAGAATCCATGCCTGTTTGTTGTTCAGATAATCTGAGATTTCCCTTTCATGGCTAACAAAGTCAGACGCATTCGCTTGCTCTTGGTTATGCACATCGGTAGATGAAAGGCTCTCTGATATTAAGGAGCTCAATGCCGTTGGCGGGTGAGAAGAAGCTATGACGATAATTCAAGAAAACGGAAGAACAGGATTCTATTTCAAATTAGAAAGCTCCCGAAATCCTTTGCGTGGTCTGCCCTCTGAACTACGGGAGCTAGTTATGCCCTTTTTTCTGAGTGATAAATGGAAACCTGCGACATTTAAACGATATATCATTGAGCTTGCAAACCAAAGCCGTGACGTGGGGAAAGCTGACGGGAACGTTTCGCAATACCTCGAAAACTTGACATAGTCCAAAGACTGCACAGGAACCGGGGAACGCACAAAGCTAGAAAGTGTCTGTTAAAAGAATAAAGCACACCACTTACCTGATTATTTTACAATGGAAAATTTCGCATTTTGCGCGCAGACCCAAATTTAAAGCGTCTACCATCATAAATCTTTTCATTACGAGCAGCTACAGGCTCGATTTGGCAAATGAAAAAGCAGCAGACACCCCGATTTTATCTAGTAATATGTGTATGTACAATATCGAACGAAAAATTTCATAACACTGCCCGTCGAGGAAAATCAGAGGAAGATTAATATAAATTACGACAGCTAGATGAACTACTGACCAAGTGGCTCCTCATGCAATTTGAAATCTTTTTAACTCGAACTTTGTCTGATGAGGCATTGTGTACCTACGAAGTTCCAGTTTGAACTTTTCTAACATCCACATCACCGAACACCCTTTTGAACAAACTGATGTTGTGTTGCCTTGGTGCTTTAAAGTCCTCCGCATTCAGCGATTTCATCATGAGCTCTACTAGCAAAACATCCCTAAAAGAACGTGGGTAGCCCCACACAAAATATTGTATCAACGTTTTCAGTGTTCGGTTCGTGTGCTCCACCTGCCCATTATCCTGAGGGTGCTACGGAGTAGACCAAGATTTCCTAGTGCAAAGGATCTCGCAGAGTTCTTCCATCGGCCCAGAGCATCCCAATCTGAATAAAGTTGCTTGGGGACGTCATGTCAGCAGATCCACTCGTTAAGAATGGTCCTCACAACCGTAAAATCGTCGACCCGGGAACTGGGAACTGCTTCACACCACTTGGTGAATAAGTAGACTAAAACGAGAATGTAGCGATTGCCCAGATGAGGAGGGGGATCAGACCCCTCAGGTCCATGCCAACATTTTCGCTAGGATATTCGGCCTGAATGGGCTGGAGTGGTGCGCGATGTGCTCGGTCGAGATATTTGACCTCCGTACATACGAGGTAGGTGTTACGGATGTCTTGTATAATCCATCGCTGATTCGGACACCAAAACCATTGACTCGCGGCGATGTCGATGCGAGCCTGGCCGGCGTTACCCGGCTCGTTTTGGAAATTTGAAAGAGTGAGGGGAATCATTCAAGGAGGTCAGTGTCGGAGTACTGAAGAAAGAACACGTCGTCACAGAGGCGAAGGCTGTTCCATGCTGACCGAAGACACGAGTTTCCCAACTGGAGCCCTCCTCTCTTCGCTCGACGGTTATTACAAATCGGGGGTATATGGGTCTGTGGCCTGGGCTGACGCCTACTGTGAACGATCCAAAGGGCCAAGCTTAATGACAGTCGCTGGGACATCTGGCAGTGATGGCTTTAGTGCCTGACGGGACAAGACGTCTGTATTTTGGTACTTCTTGCCACGCGATGGACGACCGTTTACGAATACTCCACGATGTATGCTTGCCAGCGGGCGAGTTGGCCAGTTGGTTCCTTTAAGTTCGCCAACCAGCGCAGCGCCTGATGATCGGGGCGTATTATGAACGGTTTACCGGCCAGATAGTGGTGGAATTTCTCAATGCACGTCAAGACGGCTCGAAGCTCCTTCCGACCAGTGGAAAAATTTTGCTCGGGCTTCGAGAGAGACTGACTGGCAAAAAAAAGATTATGCTCGACTCGGTCCGCCGGCTGCTGGTAAAGGACCACCCCAATGGCTACATAAGAATCATCTGTGTCCAAGAAAAAAGGAGAAGCTGAGTCCAAAATGTTAGAAAACGCCAAGAGGGGGTGAGGTAAGACGCCCTTTGAATTCTTCCAAAGAGCTAGCGCATTTATCAAACCAGTTAAAAGCAGGTTCTTTGCCCATCAGCTGATCTTCGGGTGCCGTTTCCATCTACCAGTAACCAGACTGCAAGTCAAGTGCCGAAAAACAGGCAGCCCCGTCCAAGGTTCTATCAATACAAGTGAGCGGGAAGGAATCTTTAACCATAACGGTATTCAGCTTGCGTTAGTCGACACAAATTCGCAGTGAGCCATCCTTCTTTTTTAACCACAACGGTCGGCGAGTCCCAAGGTGAAGAAGACGGACGAATGACGTGCTTGTCAGGGGATTGACGAATTGGCCTGGCCGAACCCTATCGTTTGTGTGCTGTAAGATATTTGTTCTAGCTAAGAGCTCACCAGCCCATGCAAAGGTATATGAGGTCCAACCGATAAAGTCACGCACGGCAGCCACCTGCTGGGAAGAGTGATCTGTGGTCGGGAACTAGGCGCGCCAGATCAGACGGTTGGGGAAGAGTATAACCTACCGACTCGTATCTAGACTGCTGAACAGAGGCTTTGGGAAAATAATAGAGAGCCGTGGTTGTCTGAAACGTAAGCTGACAGGTAGCAAAGTTTATGCAAACCCATAACCGTAGACAAAATTGGTCCCTAGAATTCCCTGCTTTTAAATATCCAAAAAACGTTAAAAGGATGCTGAAATTTGGAGGAATCAAGGCAGACCGGTACGTCGGTTAAAGACGAAAAGTAAAGACGCATGCCACTGGCCGCCACGATACTACGAGATCGATGAAAAACCTCGGCTTGTCGAAGCCATGCACGGAGGAACCCTCTTAGGATTAAGAAAAGAGCAGGCCGCTCTGATGTCAACAAGAAATGTCACCCGCATGTCAGCAACCTAGCATCAAGAATAGGCGCAGCATACTCAAAATTAGATATAACAGTAGACACGGGAAGAGACTCCCTTGGAATTTCGGCTGCCGGAGCCAGGCGTCCCCGGGGTGGGTGGGCGAACTTGCGTTAGGTGTGGATCGCCGCCGAGCGAGGCTCTTTGCGCTGGACGAGTGAGGCTTTGAGGCGTTTGGCCAAAGCGGTCCTCGTAGTTCTGGACCAGAGATAAAAGTTGATCCGAGGCCATGTGTGGCTTTTTTATCAGTCTGCACTGTGGGTGATTGCCCCGAATACCAGCACGGAAATGCACGACAAGAACAGCATCCATCGCGAACAATGGGTAGTCCGGGAATGTGGTAAAGATTAGAGGGCGAAGGCAGTTAAACTAGTCCCGCGCACTCTCCCCAGGAAACTGCAAGCGGGCATACATATGCCGATGGGCGTCAACAGGGGGGTTAGGGTTCGCTAAAATGCGGCGAAGGGACTTTAAAAGGGAGTGGACGTCCATGTCGAATTTCTCACCAAACGAAAAAGTTTTCGTTATCGCCTCCGTGGATAAGTGGTGACAAATATATCTTGTACAATCTTTTGCAGCCAAGGAGGGCTGATGGCCCTTGGCTTAGGAAAGCCAAAAGTCAAAATTGTCTCCCAGTTTAAGGAGAGGAAGTGTTTCCGTGGTGGATTGCCGTATCTCTAACACCAGCAGGAGAGTTTGACATAGCTCCGTCAAGTCGATGTTGGCAGGCAATTGGGTCGATGGCGCCCGACATCCTGCAGAACCACTGCCACCAATTTTGTAGTATCCAAGCGGTTAAACGGACAATCTTTATAAAAATGTATTTGTGGAAGCCGTCATTTTAGTGAGATTGGGTGGAAAAAATAACGAAGCAGGAAGGGTGTGGGGTAGTAGCAAAAAGTCCGAACAATGGAGCACCGGGGAAACCACACCTCACGCCTTGGCTAAAACGGAAAGTGAGGCAGTTGCCCAATCAGGGCATGTCCTCGGCACCTTCGTCGCCGATTGACTCCTCAGTCTCTAAAAGGAGAGTCAGATTTTAATAGCCATGTTAGTCCTATCGTTTTTTGGGGCTAGACTTATTATCACCAATATTGATCGTCTTTTCAGATATACTTTCCGTTTGTCGCCGGATTTTGTTTGTGGTCTGAAATTCCATAGTACAGTAATAATATCGATTATTCATTGATCACGCAAACGGATAAGTGGAGGTGTCAAAATAAGCGTTTATTAAAGCAGAACGATTAAACATGTAAAAACCGAAACGTAAAAGGTTTGAAATGGCTATTGGCCTTCTTTAGTTCTGTCTTCGGCTTCTTCTGGCTGCAGATCTTCCCAGGCAACTCTTTAATCGCGTAAACGACGGTTAGTAAAATGGGAGTGTTAGCGTTCTTCAAAAGTTCATAACAACCTAACAACCTAACAAAAAGGTTAATTCAAATAAAGGAGCCAGTTTGGCCTCCTAAGCGTCCCCCTCCAAGAGGGGGCTCTGTCTTCAGAGCCATAATGGGTCTATGGTCACCGATCTCCACCTCGTAGGAGGGTTGTGAGACTACATGTGGAGGTAAAAGGATAAGGAGTCTGGTTTTTGGAGGGAAGATAGTCACTTTAAGTCACTTTATTAAGGGAAGAAGGCTTTCGCCCTTGAGCTCCCTATTCATAACCAAAATCGCATAATAGGTCCACCGTAACAAAAGTACATAATACAAATGTGCAAGTGTAGGCTTAACATCAGCGATAAGTGTGAGTCAGTTGCAAGGTGCTGCTACTGACACTTTGTTCATTATATCTGCCACAGTTTCTCAGCAAATGAGAATCAAGTTTGTGTTTAAAAATTTCAACAGTATCGGAGAGGACCACATCTTCCGGGAGTCCGTTCCACGCTCCAATGACCCTCTGAGAGAAGGCGTTTCGTCGAACGTCGATACGGGCCGGTTTCCTCTGTAGTTTAAAAGGATGACCTCGCAGATGGTCAGTCCGAGCCAATTCGAAAAAATCATAAAATTCTAGGGCACAGTCTTGGCCTCTAACAATACGGTAGGTTTGTATGAGGTCCCCGCGGAGTTGCCTATAATTGAGAGGGAAAAGATCAAGTTCGGTCAGTCTGTCTTCATAAGGCAGATGACCAAGATTCTTGACCATCTTCGTAGCCCTCGCCTGCACTCGTTCCAGGTGCAGGTAATCCTTCTTGAACCACGGACGCCAGGCCTGGACAGCATACTCCAAGTGGGACCGAACAAACGCTCCGTAGGTTTTCCTGAAGAGCTCCTTGTCAATGTTGACGAATCCCCGCCTAATCACAAACAGCACCTGTGTCGCGCGTTTAGCTGCCTTTACACACTGATAGATGGTTTAAGTGAGGAATTTATTAGAACACCGAGATCCTTTTGTTCGTTCACATTTGAAAGCGGGTGCCCATCGAGAAGGTATTGGAAGGAATCGTCCTCCTCATCAGTCCTTCTAGTACGGAGTCTTAAAACCACACACTTACTAATGTTGAAGTTTAAAAGCCAACGAGCATACCAGCAGCTAAGTTGATTGAGGCTCTCTTGAAGCGCTTTCCTATCGGCGTCAGACCTGATGGCTCTCCAGAGTTTGACGTCGTCGGCAAACATGATAGCGCTGCAACCCAGGTCGTTGACACAGTCGTTGATATAGATAAGGAAGAGCAGTGGCCCTAAGACAGAGCCTTGTGGGACGCCACTCAGAACAGATGTAGGGTTTGACTTTGAGTCACCGATGCACACAGTTTGCGATCACCCTGTGAGAAAATCTGTGATCCATGCCAGCAGGTTTCCTCTTATGCCAATTTCTGACTATTTATACATTAGACGCTTATGTGGGACGCTGTCGAATGTTTTCTTGAAGTCTGTATAGATGACGTCAACCTTACCATCTTAATCTAGTGCGTGAGTCCACTGCTCAGTGGAGAGAAGAAGGCTGGAAAGGCACGAATGGTTCTTTCTGAAGCCATGTTGGAGCCCTGACAGTAGGTTGTTCTCCTCCAAGAACTTCATTGTCGTCTTCTTAATTATCGTTTCCATCACCTTACAGCAAATTCAAGTTAGGCTGACGGGCCGGTAATTGTTGACCTTCGGTCAGGCTCCGCCCTTGTATATCGGGTAAATATTTGCCATTTTCCATTCAGATGGCAGTTTTGCTAGTTCAAATGAAGAACGAAAGATATGTGCAAGGGGCTCTGATAGTTCGCTTGCCAATTCTTTCAAGAACTTGGCTGGTATATTGTCTGGACCGGATAACTTTGCTTCATTGAGGCTCTGCAGCTCCCTCTCAACTACAGATGTTGAAAATATTAGAGAATGAAGTGCTGGACCGGCGTTTACAACAGCACTGTTGGCATTAGCAAAATGAAGCTTGGTTTCCCTAGTGAATACCGAGGCAAAGAACCGGCTACAGTACTCGGCTTTCTCGTCATTCTCGACGACTTCTCCGCCATCATCATTCTTAAGTAGTGCGACAGGATCCTTGTTTTTTAATCTTCTGTTAACAAAGCGGAATAGAATTTTAAGCTTTTCTTCGGCCTGTTGGAGGATTCTTGATTCATAGTTTTTCCTTGCCTGGCGAATTGATTTTTTTACTGCATTTCTTTGGCGTCGGAATTCCTCGAGGTGTCCTGGCGACCCAGTTTTCCTGAATAACTTCCATTTCCTATTCTTCTTCTTCAGTTGCTTGTTAAGGTCTCTCGTCAACCAGGCAGGACGACTAGTCGTCTTGTGTACCTTGACCGGACAGAAGCGCTTAAGCAAATCTAATGCAACCCTCTTGAGTGATCTCCAATCCTCTTCCGGATCCTCCTTGAGTAGGCAGTCCCCATTCACGGACGATAGTGCATTCTTCATTGAATTGAGATCTGCCTTCCATTTGTTTGGCTGGTCCTCCGTTTTCCTCAGCCGTTGAGTATGGAGTGAGTAATCCCACATTAGCGTCGTATGGTCACTCTTACCGAGCGGAGCACTTGAATGCACTTCATCTATGTAGGATGAATCCTTCGTGATAATGAGATCCAAACAAGTAGCCCACTGGTTTTCTCGAAATCTGGTTATGCCCTTAACGTTCTGAACTAGAGACAGGTCCAGCGTGAGATCCATTAATTTGGAACTGAAGGAAGTTGACGCCGCCTCAACTAACAGGTTGTTCCATTCAATTGCAGGGGCGTTGAAGTCACCAACGATAAGAATCTCCTGGTGGCTAGTGGCTTCTTTCACCAGACCAAGGAGCGAGTCTTCGGCTCCACTCAGAATGTTTGGTGGCCGGTAAATGGCCAGGAATTCAAGGTTCTGTGAATTCGCCTTCTTGATCTTTAACCAGACGGACTCATACTCCAGGGCTAGAGTGTGTTCTCTTTCTACAACAGAGATTTCAGTTCTGACATACACAACAACCCCACCTCCTTGTCGGTTTTGGCGGTCTTTGCAGAAAAGCTGGTATGCTGGAATCGAAATCTCCGAATCTGCTATTTCTGTTTTTAGCCCTGTTTCCGTTATGGCAACTACATCAGGTTTCCGCTCCGAAAGTACTGCCTTGAGTTCATCAATTTTTGAGGGAAGAATTTGCGCATAAGCGTAAAGAAAGCTCAATTTAGACTTATTCACCACTTTATGCAGGCTGTTGCCTCTTGCGTGAGATTGCATGTAGGGAGCTGTCGGTGCTGATGGAGACGGACTGTTGTCCATCCCGACTAGGCTGTTAGTGTTATCGACTTTCGCCAGAGGAGTGACCTCGGGACATGGACGATCTCCCCGTTCAGAATTCGAAGATTGCTCTCGCCGAGTTCGCATCTCCTGTGGAGTTCTACTTTTAGCAATCTCCATTTCTCCCGCTCCGCGGGGGAAACATCCCGCTGAAAAAAACCGTCGGGTGTGAGAATCTAAGTATTTGTTTCCTGCTTAACAATAGCTGGACCTCAGCCTCACTCTTCAGAACAACCTTCGACGGTCTTGGTTGGCGTTGTTCATCTTTTGAGTCTGTTATACGGCCCATTCGAAATGCCTTTAGAACTTCAACTTTCTCCTTAACCTTTAGGAGAAATTTCAGATATTCTTTGAATAACTTCCTGTCATCTTCTAATCTTGATTTCGGGGTATCGGAAGTACCTTCTGTCATGCTTTTTATGACTATGCAGTTTATACGATTGGTACTAACCTTCCGACTGTCGTCCTCTTCTGCTTCTCTAGGTTTTGTTAGGACAGATTTGCTTTGAGGTTCAGCGCTTCTGTTCGTTTTGGCCTGTGAAGGTGCCCTTTTTGTTTGGCTATTGCTCAATCTCGGCCAACTTATATTAGCACTTGGGCTTGGTTGGCCTTTTTTGGGAGCCCGAGAGCGCTTCTTCGTTCTCTTGGAAGCCAGTGGGTTGACCGTTTCCCCTGTCCATGGCAGACTACCAATTCCGTCAAGCACCCTGGCTGCCGGATAATTTGTGTGCTTAGACACTTCGGCGAGGGATTTTGTTTCTCCATACGTTAGGTTTCCTCGCTCAAGTTCACGCATCGCCGGTTTCTCCTCACGAGGGAGAAAAAGAGAAAATATTTTCAGCTCCTCCATCTCCACTCTAAGACTATTAACTACCTTCTCAAGGTTTGTAAATTTGTTCAAAATGGTAAAATATGATACGGAGGCTTCAGCTTCATGACTTACATCCCTTAAACTTTTACGACTTTTAGTTCGCTTGGCAGGAGGAGATTTCAAAGAACTTCTAGGTCGAGTTTCCGTAGTTAGTAAGGGAATTTGGAAACCATCGGGGCATCCTGTGATGGCGAAGTGAGGTAGGCGTTCGACTTCTACGCGGGAAGTCCAGGGTTCGAATCCGAGCAGTGGCGTGGCTCTTTTTCCTTGTTGCGATGATGTCGGGATTTCGAATGCAGGCACTGGCGAACATTCCTTCCCGTCTTCCAAAGCTGTATCGCACACAGTTTCAATTTTTTCTGTCACCATCTTTTCACAACAGACCGTTAATGAATCAAATAATAATGTGGATTGCTTTTTGACTGTTAATAACCGATTTTGATTGCTGTCATCCTGTGTCTTCGTGGAGGAGTTGATTAGACGCTCAACTTGGTGCTCGTTAATTGAGTCTACTGAACTCGAGAGACTTTTAGCCCTTTTAGCGAGGGGTGATTTCGTCGCATCAATCTTGCGACTTCTGCCCTCGAAATAACGACTAGGGGTTTTAATTGAAATTAAATTAGAGTCAACAGTCGACGCTGATGGTGTGGTGGTAACGACTGATACCGACGAACGACAGGTTTTGGGTTCGAAGCACTCTCGCACCGCAACTTTTACAAGCTGATCTACACGTTTATTTTTGTCTCCCATAATAGATCAGACTGACGATAAACGATATTAAAGCTCTATGCAATATGTATAAAGCGTTCAACTGTGTGAAAAAGGTTATTGAAACGACTCAGCCGTTTGTAGAGAGCTGGAATCCGGGAGGATTGTTGACAGAAGGCAGTGACGGAGATGATGCTCGTTTTGACTAATGTCCTGTCGTGTCTTCTGAGGCTGAAGTTATTGCGAAAGTGAATCCAATAGCTAACATCGAAAGTCCGCCAGAGGGCTAGGGGAACCAAAATTCCGAAAATAATATTTCCCACGAAGGACGAGAAATTTAAACCGCAATTTGAATCGCGCGGTTGTAGATGTCCCTTGTAAGATTTCAATTTGTCAAAGTGAACTGAGCATGTGGGGCCGGAGTGAGGGTGTGTATCTCGGATAATGAAGGTGGAACGAGGGAGAAATTCAATAACAATGAACGGGCCCTCCCATGGGTTGAGTAACTTTGGTGTGTCTCCACAGGGAGTGTGGAACGGAAACGGGAAAGTAATTTCCGGACGAGTGCGGAACACCGTTGACATGTTGGTTGAAGTAGGCCTTACGATGATTAAACGACATCCCAAGGTGAGTTAGTGCCACATTGTGTATTTGGCGAAGCGTGTCTTGTAACTCCAAAGCTTAAGTATCTGGGGAATAACCGTTGCATTTTGGGAGTCAGAGGGTAACCGAAGATGCCAGCCCGTGAGGAGGAAGAAAGGGGAATAGCTCGTTGAAGAGTGGATAGTGCCTCGACAGAACAGCATGGCATAAATAAGCTCAGTATTTCACTTATGGGGGTTGTGCCTTTCGGCGAAAGCCTTGAGCAAGTTTATAATTGTGCTGTTCGTACGTTCAGTCTGCTCATTACCTTCGCGATATGCTGGGGTGGTGCGCGTCTTATGGATTTGTAGGATTTCGCAGACGTCCTGGACAAGCTTTTCCTCAAAGTTGGCACCACCGTTAGAGTAAAGTGGTAAAGGTGCACCAAAACGGCAGACACAGACACTCAGAAATGCATTAGTGACGGAAACAGCGTCTTGGCCTGAAAAAAGTACAGCTTTTGCCCACTTTGTAAAATAATCAACCATAAACAGTATATACCGACTACCGTTGAGTGTGTGGGGTATGTGCCCAACAACGTCGATTAACACTCGCTCAAAAGGAAATCCGGTGAACGTAGATTGGAGTGGTACCCACTGACGAAGGATAGTGACCTTAAAACTGGCACATGCAGGGCGAGTGTTGCAGAATATGGTGACTTGCTCTCGGAGGCGTCGCCACCAGAGTCGTCGGTGGGCCGCTGTCTCTGTTTTCGCATAGCCAATATGACCCAAGTCGTGATGTGAATGGCTCAGAACTCCCAGGGAACGCTACACGGGCCCCCGTTTCGATGTCGTCCTTCAAAAAGAGCAGTATTCTGTCCATAAAAAGCTGTGCCCAATGGTTCCGTAAAATCCTGGCTATATCAGAGGACCTGCCAAGATCGCATTCTGTAGGCCGATGCTTGCCGTCAAGCTGGTGCTCGTAGATAATGGCCGCGGTCGGATCCGTGCTTTGGGTGATAGACCAATGGTACCATGTGGGTTCACGGATGGTGATGCTTGAGAGCAAATCGCTAACAGCAGTCATCTGTATCTCACTGGAGCCCTGTGGGTCTCTGGAAAGAGCATCAGCTTTTGCATGTTTAGGTCCAGGCTGATATTGGCATGTTTAGTCAAAAACTTGGAGAGTTTCTTGCCATCGCATGAGCTGGCCTTTGGCGTCTTTCATTTTCTGAAGCTACTGGAACGCTTCATTGTCATTCCGGATAAAGAAGTGTCTGCCGACCAAGAAAGGCTTAAACTGTTTCAAGAAAGTTTATAATGCTAGAAATTCGCGCCGGTTAGTGCAGTTATTGTGTTCCATTTTCGTGAGCAACCTTCTTGCAACCAAATAGGTCTTTCAGCCCCGGTGTTGTCACATAAGGGTTTGACGCCACCAATAGCGAAGCCACTTGCATCCCTGTCATGTATAAATGGGGATGCGTTGGGTAGAATATTTGATAACCTTAACACAGGGGTTGCGGTAAGCCGAGACGTTAGTCAATCGAAAGCCACCTGATGATATTCAAACCACTTAACTTGGCGATAATTCCCTGCGAGGATATGTAGGGAGTGCGTAATCTCCGCAAAACCGCGTTTAAATCGCCTATAGCAAGAAGCGATGCCAATTAAGCTCCAAAAATCGGTTTAGGAAGTAGGCCTAAACCAACTGTTATGGCCTATTTTTTCTCATAAGAGGCCTGGATGCCCTCCGGGCTAAGTTCAGATCCAAGGTAAGTGACTTTGTCACGCAGGATATAACATTTAAGGGGGCTCAGCAGAAAACTTCGCATTACGAAAAGCAGCTAGCAACAAGGGTAAGGGTGGACTAAAACGGATTGTATGAGACGCTGGAGTGTTGCTGCTGCACTGCAGAGGCCAAATGTCATCGACTCGAATTCGAACAGGTCCTGCGGTAGAATCTAAGCAGTCTTCGCTCGGTTCTTTGGCTCCACCTCGACTTGCTAATAGTCAGACTTCAGAACTAGAGTGGTAAACCATTTAACTCCGGATACGGCGTCGAGTTTGACATTGATGCTGGGTAAAAGGCAGAATTTGCGCACGGAGAGGGCAATACTACGGCGGTTATGTATACAACAACGTAGCTTGCCATCCTTTTTGGAACAAGCGTAACTGATAAGTCCAAGGTAAATGTGACGGACAAATAAGGTGGGCCTCAAGTATCTTTACAATCATATATTTACCCTCTTGCTAGAAGTGTGGTGGAAGCCGCCGAGGTGGTTGCCACATAGGATTACCTGAATCAGTATCAATAGAGTGGCGAATGGCAGATGAACATCCGAGGGACCGTTCTTTCCAGGCGAAGTTCGCAAGAAGGGCATTCAACTGATGTCGAGTATGATCATCGAGGTCAGGATGAATAGATCAGATAGAGTGAAGATTTGTTGTAGGCAAAGCAACAGCAGCAGTGCTAGCTGCGCTGACTTTCTCTACCTGGAGTGGTGGAGTAGGTAACGGAATTGACATGGCATTCGAGCCGAAGTATAAAGAGGACATTTAAACTTTGAAAAAAGACCCACACAAAGTAAAACGTCCCAAGTAATGGAAGGTCTAATTAGGAAAGAATGCTCCTAGGTATAACTAAACTGAAGTGATTGTTACGTCCCAGTCTGTGGAAACATTCAAACATTGAATTGACATAATATGTTACAGCGCATCGTGAACTATGTGACAAATTAACCTTAAAACAGCAATGCACAATGTGATTGTCTACATTTTTCTGACTTCAAACTTTTTAAATATTGTTTCCAATTCTTGAGATTGTGAAGTGAAAAATAAGGAGTTCAAAGGCGCAAGCCTTTTTTTCTCATATATACTGACTGACTATCCGGTTGGAAAACCGCAGGTATGAGGATAGAACCTTTAATCTGTAAACTTTCTCCGTTAAATGTCAGAAGGATAGGCAAAGGCTGCCTTTAATCGCTAAATCGCTATTGTGAAGTCGACAAAATATCGGCTCTAGCTAGGGAGATTGCAGCTCCTATACCTACTAAAGCTCTATAAGGACTTTTATCAAGTGAACGGTTGCATAGAAATGTAAAGATCTAGAATTTTTGACGGAGTAAATGGGCACACAATGAATACCAGTGTGTTGGACACAGAACTTACAAGGATCAGGATTGAAAGGAGGCTAACTGGCCGCACCACGCAAGAAATGGGCGTAAGTAGAACGCGGCATAGGTGGGTGAGGGAACGAAAGCCTTTCCTTGAGCGGTGGAAGTTAGTCAGGTTTGCTGGAAAACCTGTACGATGACTGTCAGGTTTGCTGGAAAACCTGTACGATGACTGTCAGGTCGAAGCCTGGCGGGTTATAAAGCCTGTTTTGCCCGTTTTATGGCACAGTCGAGATCTCCAGGAGGATTGTGCCTAAGAGAGTAATAAACTTCGTCCACATTAATGCAGGGTTTAAGGTTGTAAAGGACAACACACTTCTTGTCGGTCGAGAGGGAGGGGTAGGCGACGAAAAAATTGGGGTTCTCCCTGGCCGGCGGCGACGGTGGATTAACTCATGGATCGTGTCCTCAACTTCCAAAGGAGGCTGTTCTAGTCTGAGGAGTTGATCACGAAGGAAATCAAATGGGATGGAAACCGGCAAGCCAGCTTTCAGTGTCTTGTAGAGTTGGTCGTTGGCCAGGTGCTTCGGTAAAAGGTGGTTACGTTGTGTTAAATAATCATCCTCCAAATAAAAACGTTCCAGTTCAAGCCAGCAGTGAAACTCACTACGGTCACCAAAGGGACGAAAAAAAGAGAGAATGGGTTTGGGAAGATTGGTCGATGGGTCCGTAGGCGACGCCACCACCAGTATAATAGCCGTGCCAGTCCTATCATTACTTTCGTGGCTAGAGTCATTTTCACCAATATTGCTCGCCTTGTGATGACTCACTCCACGTAGGCGAGCATGTCTGAAGGCTCGCTGCCGCTAACGAGTACTTCTGCACTTAAGGCACCCTCTGCAACAGCCAATCAGGTCCCGCAAAGGCTAGCCTCTCTCGGTGGAAAATAGGACGCATGCACGCCTTGGTCAATGCAGTCTTTACGGCCAATAACCTTTGGGGCTACTAAATAATGTCCGTTCACGCTGCTACTGCTGCTGCTGAAAACCGCACTTGGACTGCAGCTGGCTCTCCTGCTGGTCGTTAAACTATCCAAGTCAAATCTCTGTCCATCTATTCTCCTTTCCATCTGGTCTTTCACGCCCTATCCTATTCCACTAGCTTATAAAGATTGGGATACGTTCAATCGCCTACTATCTGCTTGGACCACATCGTATCCCATAGCCTCTTCAGGTATGTTTTCCATCTGTCGCTTGAATTTATTTGTCGGCTGAAATTCCATAGTAACGTGATATTGTCGATTAATAATTAATTACGCAAATGGATAAGTAGTGATGTCGAAATAAGCTTTTATTGAATCAAAACGGGAAAACGGGAAAACTGGATAAACCGGCATAGGTAGCAAGCTTCTGAACTTAATGTCTTCCTATTTGGATGCTCGTACACAACGAGTTAAACGTTTAAGTGTTATATCCAACTCAATGCATGTGACGAGTGGAGCTATCTCGCGTAGTGTACTTGGGTGGCTCTTATTTTGCCTTTTTGTCAACGATGTTCCAGATTGTTTTCAGTATGGTAGACCCTCTAGGTACGCTAACAATTTAAAAGTCGCTTACCAATATGAACCGGCAGATCGAATCATCGTGCCTGAGCGGATAAAAAAGGATCTTCAGGCCTTCGCCCAGTGGTGCTGCACATGGCGACTTACCCTTTTATGACACGAATTTTCCGTCATTTTTGTTGGCGACGATGATCAGCCTGAACTAAGTATAGACAGTCACAAACAAAATATGCCAGGAGTTATCAAGGATCTGGACAAATCCTATGCAAATAGTCTCAATCTGTCAGAGCACTGTGCTATGATAGTCTCGAAAGCAAGCTGAACTACCCAATTTACCCTTAGAAAGTTTAAGATTATAAAGGTTAGAACTAGCATTTATAATATGTATGCTAGACCTTATCTTGAATACTGTTCACCCCTATTCAGTTTTCTGCGCACTAGTGAACGGAAGAAAATAGAATCAGTGCAGCGCTTCTTCACTAAAAATAGTTTTCTTTAAAGAAGACCGTAACTTAGCCTACCAACAAAGGTGTGAACTTTTAAAGCTCGATCCCCTGTGGCTACGTAGAGTACAGAAAGGTCAGTACCATAAGGCAGCTCGAGCACTATCGGCGTGACAGCCATCGAGATGTGTTTTTATTTCTTCCTATGGCACGTACAGTAAGGTACCCTCATTTATTTTCAGCAAATGCCATAGCAATCTGGAATAAGCTGCCCAGAAATATGAAAACTCAGCAAAGCTACCCATTGCTTACGAGAGCTATCACTAGTTTTCTTCATTCAGGACAAATTTCACGAAATTTGGTTGCTGAATCGGCGGAATCTCTCATTCACTCTGATGGCGTTTGTGGACTTGAAACTCTGCCAGGCCTCATGCTGAAGAGGATGGTGCTGAAGCTGCGGCGCGCAATCGGCTAATTCTTCAGCCGACAGCGAGCAACATCTGCCGATAAACACTCAAGGAAGATTGAGAACACTGTGTTCTTGCGTCACCCCTCCCCGTCCCGAGCTTATGTCCCTTAAAGATCTGCAGCTGTTCTTCTGCTAATCTGTCAACCCAGTTTTTTTACTGTAATACATTCTGTTTGCATCGTGCCTTTGAAGACAGTTTCTTCACTTTAAACAAACTCCCTATTTTGCCCAGTATTGACCAATTAAAAAATTGAAAAAAAACAAAACTGACTGCACAAGTGGGAGTTTGTTATAGTTTTTTCCAGTCTTCGAGGTTTTGGAAGGCACTCAATAGGTGCTTTACCAATTAACACGATTTTTTAAAATTCCCTGTAAACTGGCAAAATAAACATATATATAAAAGGCTTGGAAAGGTTATTGGGTATTTTTGTTTCTGCTCTTGACTTCTTCTGGCTGCAGATCGTCCCAGGCAACTCCATGTGTCACGTCGACGACAATTTCTAAAATGGGAGTGTTACCACTCCCAAAAATTAATAACCACTTAAAAACAAAAAAAGGCAACTTAAAACAAAGGGGTCAACTTTTCTTCCATCAAGAGAAGGGAGCGTGAGTGCAGGAAGAGAATGTAAAATAGTAATTTCTTATAAATTACTGAATGAAAGAAAAGTTCGCATTCGGCGTATGTGAATGGAAAAATGCCTATTTAGACGTCATATAACGTTTTATCTGATTTCAACAGCGAAATATTCGAAAACAGTGTGCGTCAATTAAGTGACTTGTTTTTTTTTGGGGTAGCGTTTCGAGTGTTTAATAACCTTCCGATAGTTGTCCTGACTCTGGTTCTACTTCAGAGTTACAGTCGATGTATGTATTTTCAGTTATCTCAATGGTTTGAATCTCCTCATTTTGCGAGTTCTGCGCATTATTTATATTGTAACTGATTTAAATCAGTCCGGCCTTAATGGCAATGTTCCGGAACCAAATGATAGAATGTTTCCAGTGAGACCAAAGTGTAGTCTTTGGTTCCAATGTGCCGTGATTGTGTACATGGGCGGTATTCCGTGCGCGGGCCGGGGTAGTCTACAAGCCGTCATCATAATCGATGGTCGAACACCCACACACAAGCTCCCCCGTCCACCTGAGAAAAACCCTACGCGCACGCACGCCTCCTGCATTCGATACTTCCCCCCTCCCCAAATACGGCGCCTGGATTGGTCTTCCTTTGGCAACTTTTGCCGGTGTATGCCTAGGGCGAAAAACCCGGGTTTAAATAGGGGGGAGTCTGGGGGTAGGGGCGACTACGTGCATCAAGTGCAGTCTGAGCAGGCTCGGTTAAGCCAAATTTTTATACAGCAGTTGCCGGTTAGTAAGCCGATCTCGGGCCGAGACCAAATTGGGCTTAATAAGCGGCGACTACTGTCTAAACATTTGACTTAACCGAGCCTGCTCAGACTGCACGTAGTCGCACGCTACCCCCTTGCCCCTCTACCCCCAGACCCCCCCCTATTTAAACGTGCGTGACCTGAACACGGGTTTTTCGCCCTAGGCATACGCCGGCAAAAGTTGCCAAAGGAAGACCGATCCAGGCGCCGTATTTGGGGAGGGGGGAGGTATCGAATGCAGGAGGCGTGTGTGCACGTAGGGTTTTTCTCAGGTGGAAGGGGAGCTTGTGTATGGGTGTTCGACCATCGATTTTGATGACGAATTGTAAAATACCCCGGCCCGCGCACGGAATATCGCTAATATACGCAATAACGTCGCAGTGGATCCAAAGGCTGCACTTTGGTCTCAATGGAACCATTCTATCCTTTGGTTCCGAAACATTGCCACTTGGGGGCTCGACACGGCCGTCTACTGGCTGGGAATGAAGATATAGGCCGAGAAGTAAACAGTCTTTACCTGGCCTTATTAACTACGGAAATCACTGGACGGGGATGCAAGTGATGGTATGACTGTTTCATCTAACTTCGATAGGCTACATAGCGGCGAACTGTAGAGGTGCATGACTGACCGACTGACGCCAGATGTCTACCGCCGATGGGCACAGCCCACATCGATTTTACTACCAGTTTTCGTTCTTCAGCGCTGGCTTAGATCTACAATGCAACGGGAAAATAGCACATGTATGAAATCAGAGGCATGCCTTGAGCCCCGTCCAATCTGGCGATGGGGATTTCAACCCGTATTCCCCCGACCCCGGAAAATTTTTTCGCAGCGACACGCCCCGTTTTCTCACTTTAATCCCCCAACTTGGTTGTTTTGTTACAGTACAGGGTTATTAATGATTTATTGATAAAAAAGTAGTTTTCGAAAAACATGTATTGTAAATATAATTCGTATATCAAAATTCTTCATCCCCGAATTTCCCTGCCATCCCGCGTCGCCTGTGCTGTCAGTTCAGGTTTGTATGGACAGTTTAACTCCGTGTGCCAGTGTAACAATGTTTTGTTAATTGCAGAGGGGTAAGGTAAACCCATACTTATTGGGAAACTCCAAGAAACAACGGACGGCAGTGCTGAGATGCTTGTACGCTTTTTACCTTTTAGATATTTCTAGGTCAATATCTGCCCATCCACGATAATGTCCAGTGACCATTGTTATTAAGCGGCACAAGAAATGCGGACTGCTGTTCTTGTGAACATGATAAAAGTAATCGTAACTCTTGTCAGTATTGCTGAGTTCAGTAGATGCGTAGAATTCAGACTAGTTAAAGGGTTTTCTGGACAAAGCAACGCAAATCTTAAACGAAACCTCGCTTGAAAATCAGAGATCTTTCGGCGAACTTGCTTCCAGTAAGCTAACAAAGAGGGCAGCCGGGGAGCATCAGAACTACCCATTAATTATGCTTATTTAACTCTCTATTAGATCTGATTAAGTTTTCATCTTTCTATGTTTTGTTGATGCAACAACTGACCACACCGAGAAATACTATATTATGCTCAAATGGCAACTCTAGTTACTCAAATTTGCAAGGCAAAGATTCTTGTCATCATTCCCATGAAGTCTAGTGTCCAAACAGCAATATATTTTCACCGAACAACCTCTCACGAAAGTAAAATATTTTCCTGTACCGTCAGTTAATGCCATTGTCACATTTTTTTCTATCTTTGCTCATTTCTAATTATCCTTCACCAAATTTCCGTAAGTTTCTCTCTTTGCAGGATCATGCGTATTTGTCTCTTGTTCAGGTCGTCAGTTCGATAGCGATTTTCTTCACAAATCCTCCTAATGAAACATCTAAATAATCTTATTCGATTACCCGGTTTCATTAACCTAACTGATATGATAGCAGAAAGATCACTAAACCCACTGAACCTAAAGAGTTCTGGGCAAAGGGGCAACTGACTCCTGAGACTAGAACCATATCTCCTGTTGTAATCATGAAACTTTGCACGAGCTTTCACGTTTTCTTTTTAACTTATCAGTGCTCACAGTATGCCCTAAAAGTATAGTTCTTTATCTCTAAACTTAAAACACCGCAAACCTTGTGTTTCCATCCAGTGCACTTTTGTATATTTTCATTGTCGAAATTTCATTGCTTGTATGGCTAGTTTCCTACCCGTGTATCACACACACAGTAGCCTTAACTACTCTTATGCAGCTATCCATCTGACGTGAGACAAGTCATATCCACCATAAGACATGGATGCCTGACTATGAGCTACCATCCGGCTAACCTCATTACACTGTCGTGTAGTATGCATCACTATGGTAACAGTTCTGAGTTAGGGTGGTATTTGCTTGACAAGCACATACTCTTAAGTTCAAGTCAATCGACATCGAGGGTCGATCGTAGTTAACTAACCTCTTCACTACGACTGAAAAGTGAACCAAGAGGTTTAACGTCAGATATGATTTCAGGACTCGTCGTCTCTTGCGGTTTCCGCCACAGTCGACTACCGTGGAGAGTTTACATGAGTACGATCACCCCTTCCAGAAGAATCTATTGCATTCTTAAAACTTGCAAAAAATGACATCTCCATCAAGTGAAAAATACACAACCGACTAAATTAGCTGGAACGCGTTGTGCTTACTCAAATAACCGGAGGGCATATGCTCACCTTTATTCTCGAAACAGAAATCGAAAGGCAAACGATTAGTTGGTGACTTGCACTGGTGCTCAATGTGACAACATGCAGACAGATATGGAACATGCTTACCAAGCGAGAATCCACGGGAACTGTACAACCGAAGGACGAGTTTGTTGTACTTAGTGCGAAGGAGGGTACGACCTTTAAGTGAGCTTGAAATTTCGCTGCGTTACGTCTAACGTTAGCGCATGTATGTTTCTGGGGCCTTCTTGTTTATTGTAGCTACTAGTTAAGTCAATCCACTGTCAAAGTGCGCAAAAACGGCAGATCAGAAAGTGGACGGATAACAGAAATAAACTGCCGACCACTCCGATTTGTTCGAAGGTGGTGTTTCGGGTGTATCACAAAATCTAGATTGCAGACTTTTCGACAAAAAAT
This sequence comes from Ligula intestinalis, assembly GCA_036362985.1. Taxonomy (NCBI): domain Eukaryota; kingdom Metazoa; phylum Platyhelminthes; class Cestoda; order Diphyllobothriidea; family Diphyllobothriidae; genus Ligula; species Ligula intestinalis. Next base: position 39,412,834 of record JAYGXS010000004.1, on the reverse strand, counting down.
TGTATTGACGAATTTGGCTGGAAATTCAGCCAGCCGGATCAATAATTTTTTAGAACACGGCTACACAGAAACGTAGTTTCTACGGCACTTTATTCTTTTTAACGTTAGCAGCTTCGGCCTTCACCGTAAATACCCGAAATTGGTGCAGTAGGTCGGCCACGCCCGAGTCGATAGTACGTGAGACTTCATCGTTTATGTTGGCCACTTGACTCATCAGTGCTGTCACTCGAAGCAGTGTTCGACCGCACAATATCCCCATGACTAAGTTTTTCTTGTTCAGTTCACTTAACTAGGAAAATGGAATGATTATTTTCTTTTTTGACGATCTGCGGGCCGGAAAACAAGGACTCAAGCATTTCGAGGCTCACTACGAATTCAACCTTAGAGATGTAGTTGGCTTTCGTTAATTAAACTGCTGCATCTGTGTTATCCCTCTTCACTGATGAAGTGTTTCTGGCCGTTCGCATCAAACGTGATCTTTTTGTCTCGCCAGGTTATTGTGTCCGCAACTCCACCAGATGTAATGAAGGGACCCCTTGGGCCTTAAGTATACAATTTATTATTATCCGGTTAGTGATCCCATAGATTTGTCGTGGCAGCGCGCCTCCGGGATTCATCATCTGAAGCTTGATAGTTGCATGTAAACAGTGTGCGACCGGACTAGATAACCACGCCTACATGGGAAATGGTCTTCCTCTTTGCTGACAACAAAGGAAAGGAAAGTGGGACTGGGACGCCCACCGATCGCACCACAGAACATACTAGTCTCGTTGTGCCAGAAATGCCCATTACAAGCTCCCTTGTATTTACCGATTATGTTATTTAGAACCATCATGCGTAGTTCGTAACCGCTTTATGCCAAGGAGTGCTCTACCATCTGCTTTTTCGTGGACGATAACATGATTTTACATACCTTTCCCATTATTTTACATGCTTTGGGAGGAAGTGCATAAAACTTATCTCCCAAAAACCGTCTGCGCTGTATTCGCCCTTGTACTACCAGACTGAAGCTCCGTTTGATTTTGAAATGTTGGCTGCCACCCCATTTAATGAAAAAATCGTAGTTTTTTGTCATACATGTTTTTCTTACCCTCTCAGGTCGAGCATATGCTCCCGAGTCTCCGATGCAGGAACCATACCTTGCAAAATGGCAAATGAATATTGAAATCGTGGCCAAGCACTACGGCTACTGCGAAGATCGCTGTCCATCAACGATTTTCGAGTGTTTGGAACAGGCACTTAGCTGGCTCCAGACAAGCCACATTCCGGTTGCGTTACTGGGTCGTCATTTTTTACGTCATCTTCTCGTGTTTTCCCACTCTGAGGCCGCCAAGGTGTGTTCCTAGGGTTTTATTTGTGCACATTGACTCATGGCCGAGTGCGTCGGATCCCTTTTCGGTATATCTCATTGACAGCTGGTTGCTCACCAAAAAGATTCATCTGATATGTCGTTTTAACTAACTGCCGAGAAACCGCGCATGACTGAAAGTAAAATCAGTGCATAATTAGGAGTAGCACGAACACGACTAGACGGATTCTGCTCTCGTTTCAATTTACACACGGCTCTTTTTCTGTTACCACTTTGCTACCCGCCGTCCTCCTGAGTCTGTTGCTGATATTCAGTATGACAATTTGAGCCCTTAAATTTTCACGTGGTCTCTAGGCAATAATTTTTTTCGAACACTGCATACTCTTGCTACCTCAGTTTCATACCAGAAAACACTTTTAGCCCTTCCTTGGTTCATATTTCATGGTGTTACGTAGCTGTTTCAACTCTGCATTTTAGGAAGCAATCCTCTTTCGTGTATTTGAACACATCGATACCACCCTTGCCTGTCCTGTTACCGACTCGGTTACCAGACTCCTTTCTCATTTAATCTCGTTGGTCAATGACTTCCTCCACCTTCACGACGACCCGCTTCAGCCTCGCATCTTTCAGCAGCTGGATAGTCGATGGTCTAGGCTCCAGACTCGGTCCAAGATGGAGGTAGATCGCGCGGTAAATATTTAAGCTCTTATTGCTGTCAGTTAAAAATTTCAGCTTTTTAATTTCCTCGAAAATTAATCTCTTGCTCGGTGTAGATAAGTATTTTCAAGGGTCTACGGGTATAGGCCGAGAATCGATATGAATAGTTGGGCCGGCGTCCATCAAACACTGTATGATGACCACGGAATATACACAAGCTGCCAACAGGCAGATGGTAATTTAAATTAAGTGATTATGTGCCATGCTAGCTAAAAACCCAGATACGTGTTTCGCCCGTATTCTGCCGCTGCATGGGACAGCTGCGAGGGGTTCAGCCCATCATTTGGACCCCCAGTATTCTCTATGGGCTTTTTGTTTAATACCACAGTTCTGAAATATCAAAAAAATTTTAATTTGGAGTCTATCAATATATTGAAGGGTCTTCAGGTGCAGACCGAAAAAGTGCAACGACATACCGGACTGTCGTTCAAATAAGGTTCTCCCGGCCTGAGGTTGGGATGCGACTGTGTGGCTTTCTGTTGAAGCCGCCGCTGCCAAGTAAGCCAAAAATAACCGTTCCAAATTAACTTGCCGATTCTCGGTATTACGTCACAAAATTACATTTCTAGAAACATTTGCCTGTTCGCAGACTCTTGCTGCGTACGTCCACGCGACCTTTTGCCTGAATGGCGATCTGTCTGGATGTAGAGCAAGAATTGCTAGTTCTGTTTGGCCGCCCAAATAAATAATGTATCCCTCCTGGCGGCGGTTTTGCCTCCTGCCCCCTTCCCTCCCCTCTGTTCGAAATTTAAAGCCCCCGTTCTATAAACTTGTGTGCATGAATTCGAGGTTTCTTGGTTTCTTTTTTTCCGAAGAAGAGAAAAAGGAGGATTCTGGAATCATCACGCACTATGTTTACATCTCGTGTCTTCTTAGCGTGATTAACGATGCTAAGCCGAAAATGGAAACTTCACTTTCGCTCCTGATTGCCGGTAATAATTCGTCGTAATTCGACCGCCAACGAGGTCGCGCCTTCCGCGCTGCTTAAGAGAGACAGAGAGATGCTATCCCAACGTGTAGTCACAAACCCTCGGGTCGCAAAACGTGTTAAACATTTAGCCTACCTTTCACACTTTAAACTCTTTATAGGGCGTTTGGATAGATTTGACTGATTCGTTTGAGCTAATTATAAAAAAATTGACGGTCTCGGTGCGATCCGAACCCACAGCAGCAAGGGGAAGGCTTTAGTGCAGCCAACGCTCCACCTACCTGAGCTACGAGGTCCACTGGCAGCCCTGAGTTTCATCACATTTGGGTCAAGTTGTCCACCCAGTCGGCTGCGACTCATGGACTCCACTAAGTGTGATAGAGTAAACTAACCGCCCAAGCAACAAAAGACTACGAGGCTCACTTAATTAATAAGTGTTTTGGCAGATTAGAACAATTTATTTGACTCAGTTGTGAGAAAACTGGGCGGGTTCGGTGGGCTTTTAATCCACTGCATCAAAGGTTGGCTTTTTGCTGATGAAACTCGCAAGAACTCAAAGTTATGATGATTATTTTCATCCATACGTCCAATATCCAACTGCGCACTCCATGAACTTCGAGTTCTTTGCTGCCCCAAGTAATCCAGTTTCATTCCCCTCATTTTATGGCCAGTTCTTTTTTATTTGTAGTGTAAGCTTTGTCCATTAACAAACAAATACTTCTTCCTTTTCAACTTCAGCTGCGTCCTTCTCACAATCTTAGCTGCACCGAGACGTTTATTTTCCTTGAGGAGCTGTTCACTTGTTGGCGGCGCTCTCTTGCCGCCCTTTCCCTAGTGGACAAACTGGATTATAAAGTGCGGAATCAGTATCTGAGAAATTTAAGCATGGTAACCGCTGATATCTGACAAACCTCTTCCCTCCAGCTGATCGTCCAATTCCTAAATGTCGTCCTTGTTGACGCTCAAGGCAAGTGACCACGTTTTTATCAAGAATTAAGTTCTACTTAAATGACATAAAGTAGCAATCATATATTCTATCTTTGTTTCGTTTAGGCTTCTTCCCGAGCTCCTTGCTAGACCAAATCTTGCGTCTGGCAGAGAAGATGACGGAGTTTATCCTCTATGGGTCTATTAAATTCAGTCTCACACCTGAACCGTCGCTCTTCTCTTCACATGAAAGTGAACGTTTGGTGGCCCTGGTCTGCGACGCTTCCTTTTCAACGGATCCTGATCCCACCCTGCTCTTACAACACTTAGCCGCTTCTGAAAATGTGCGTAATCCCGAGCAGCGTTTGATCAACCTTCATCCATTTCGGACCCTCCTCTATGTTGTTGTGCGTGTCGCAGGATCTCTGAGTTAGTTCAAGTTGTTGTCAAAAGTTTTCGTTTTTTATTCGATCCCTCAGCCATGCGTTTTCGCTGAAATGCTATCGCCGTGCGCATTTAGATAGAGCTTAGAAACATTCTTTATTTTCCATCCAGATAGCTTGCAGTCCAAACAGCCCTTCAGTCATGCCCGCTTATCTTCTATGTACTCAGCACTCTAAACTCAAATGGTTTGCTGATAAGAATTTTATGCCGGTCCTTGCGATAACAAAGGATAGTCTATGCGGCTGCCGCTCTGTTGCTTAGGATTGCAAATGCTGCGTTTCATTGTTTTTTTTCGAAGTCAGTCGAAACACCGAGGCGTGTGAGACCATGTACTACTGAAGTAAGTTATTTCTTGGAAAAGCGGGGAAATTTGTGGAAGTGGTAAGTGGTATGAAAGAACTACCCGATTTTCCTGTTCGTTTACGGCTGTACACTGAGATTCCCCATGCTGTCAACACAGGTACTAGCTAAATGTCTGCTGAGAATGTTTGCCTTCCCACGATGAGTCATCTCACAGAAGGACACGTGTGCGCTTTTCCCACGCTGCACACGATGAAAGTGCGCTCGACAGCGCTCCGTGTGGGCTGTAGCAGCAGAGCTCTCAATGTCTGCGGGAAGTTAATCAGTTCTTTTTGCTCTTGAAATGGATTAGACAGAATATACCCAACCTGAGCGGGATGGTATGAATACACACAACTTTCCAGTGAGGATGACTTTCAGGTTTTGGATGAATTTTCTTGTGACCGATGGTGTTCTCTTTCTCTCCCGTGTTGGTGTTTGAAACATGCAGTGTTTGGGCAAGCATACTATTCATACGAACTCTAAGTACCAGGCCAAATGATAGCAATGTCCGCATATACTTCGCCGACTTTATGTGACTACAGGAGGATTGTCTCCCAACGGATCACCCAGCATTGGTTATATGATTTTTGGTACATAAATGCTTTCGTCTTTCAATCTTAATCTGTAAATTTTGTCGAAACTTAAATTGTCCACTTCTAGTAAAATCCTCGAAGCAGGCCTTTTCGGATTCACTCATATAGTCGGAAAAAATGTAGGGCTCACTTGCAGATTAAAGAAGTTGTACTAAAAACCGACGAAAGAACATGCAGTAAAAGTTAAGTCAGCTTTCATGCGTTTATTGTTAATGCTGCAAAAATGGTTACCCTTAATTGGCTAAATGGCATGGATTTATTACATATGATGTACAAAAAAACACTCGTGTGAGAGAGAGACTATTTAGCGGCCACAGGTATCGCCATTCCTACCCTCCCCCCCACAAGTCTTATCATCCATTCCTTTCCTTCGCCCCTTTCCACCCAGGCTTGGAATCGCCGCGACTGCCCTGCCTTTTGGATGCCTTTAGAAAGGCAGTTGTCGCTGCTGCTGCGGGCTCCACTAACTACCCTGACCACTACCACGAAACCTTGTTGGAAAGAGGCGCTGTCAAAATTTTTCTGACAGACGATGTGTGCCTATTCCGCGTGCTTTTGACGCTCCTGCAGCTTGAAAATAAACTATTAAAAGCCGGGTATGTGTGTGTTCGCTGTCTTCTCCTTCTACTGGACCCTGCGTTTTTTGCTTTTCAGTAAAAAATCCTACTTGCCTCCTTTTTTATAACCCAAAGATTGGATACGACTGTGTGTACAATTGGCTAGTCTGATTCCATCCCGTTAGCTGAACCAACTAACGCAGCACTGCAACTAGGAAGTTAAACACTTCACTTTCGTTCTATTTTCCATTAAAGGGAAAATTGCTTTTATTGGCTGGATACTTCGTGATACATGTAGTTTTCATTCACCTTTTCAGGTGATGGTGCAGCTAAATGCCCAGAAAAGTGAATTGCCCAGTTTATTCTGGCTAGATTAAAGACCAAAACCTCGTACACCAAAAATTCCTCCGTGAGCCGGCCATCTGCAGATTCCTCTAATATTTGCAAGCAATTGTCACTATATTTAGGGCTGTTTACTTCTACAGCATGAAAGTTGAAATGTGGAGGGGGTTGTTTTTACCCCGCCCCTTAAAGCCACAGTTTTATTAACCAATATGTAACAGAAAAGTACCCGGGGTGCCATTTATGATGACTTACGTCTTGAGTGGACGATGGGTTTCCCCGTTAGCCTAGTTTTTGGCGTTACCAGCTAGCGCAGACCTGAGGTATGACACACCGGCAACCTTAGCAATCACCGAGAAGCCCTAGAACGACACTGTCGTATTGCGACCGTCACTTGCCATCAAATGTGCGCGTAAAGTATCAAGAGTTGGGCCCGTTACAGTAAGTGTGTGTCCAGGCTCCAGGCGCCGGTTTGCTGGTCTCACTTCAATTGATTCACAAGTGACCGATCAGGCCGATGTTAAGGTGCGGTCACAGTATGGACAGGAAGGAATCGAATTAGCATTGCTGGTGGTGGGGGCGGGGGGGGGGTGGGAATTGTGTTGAAGATGGCAATTGACGGGGCGTCGGGAATGCTCTGATCGGTGGTGGAAGGAGGCGTGGTAGTCGTCATCGCAGGGCTTGCGGCGGCGGGTTAAAGCGACAGCTGGGTTTCAGGAGTATGTTCACTGGCGGTGTTGATGTCTGAAAATTGTCATTAAGGTTAGTTATTCTGACGTCGTCCTGAATAAAACGGTGCGTACTGAGTCCTGCGTTGTGACGATCTCTCTGGCCATACCAGAAAGGCCGCTAAAGTGGTTTAAGCCCGTTCAATAAGATTGCTGAATGGAGGTGCCGAGGAGGTCAGTACCAAACCGGCCTCTCAACACTGTCCATCAAGAAATAGAGATGTCTTTCACGCCTTAGGCCTTTGTGGCCGTTGGACTGTGCCTCGGACCTCCTAACTCTTTCATAACACTGATCGTCATGTGGGATACTATCTGCAGAATCGTTGAGTTTGCTTAGAAAACCCATGATTACAACCCTATCAAGTACAAGTACGATTAACTGAGAATTGGGCCCAGTTGCTTTGCTGTCGTCTGCAGATCTGGAAATAGTAGCAATTTTTAAGTTTTTTTTTCGCGTTAAAATCACCCCAGACGTTTACGTTCTCCCCTCCCCTGCCTTTCTTATTTTTCTCATTTTTCATTGTTTTTATTATTCCTCTCTCCTCTCCCCAATATTCTTCTCTTCAGGATGCCTATAGCGGTTAAGGTGCCATCGACACACCAGCTTTTTGCCGAGCTTCTCAGGGCCATCTGCTTCGAACACTTCACGTTCCTTGATTGGCTGGTCTCGCCCGAGACTGACTGCCTTGCGTTTTTGTTGTCCTACTGCAAGCGTGTTGTTGCATCGTCCATGACCGCAGCTGACTGGGCTCTGCCGGCGGCGCCCTCACCAGCGACCGAATGGCGCTCCGACTCCTGCCCCCCAGACACCGGTTGGCCCAGCCAGGAAATCGTGGCCTTCCTGCGTCGTCTGTCTGCCAGTCTCCATCTCCACGAGTCCCAGGGGACCATGCCCTATTCGCCGCGTCTTCTTATCTCGCGATTGCGGGCTGCCGCAGATGTAATAGCTAAATCCTAAAGCCTTTATGTTGCTGAAGAAGTGCCTACATTATTGTACTACAAAACATCGCCCCCCATGCAATTTGTCAATGTTGAAGAGCATGACTTATAAGCATTACTTTGTCGGTTGTTGCAATAGTCGGACCGAGGAGCTATCACCTGTTTGTAATTCCTGTCTGTATCTGTAAGCCAGCAGGAGTAAAAGGACACAGTTGACGGGCTGGGTTTCCGACATGGGCATTGCATGAAGGTGTGATTGGATAGCATGGCGTGGGTGGGTAGTGTCGACCTGGGTGTATGAGCTATTTCCCAGAGGTTTGGCACACTCGCGATCTGATTACTAAATTGATCTCATGCCCATTTTAGATGATTCGGTGAGGGCTGCGCGCGCCTTGTTTATGCAACGACCGATTTCATCTTGATTATTTAACAGGCAAATCGACCTGCAGCAGCAAGAATTTAAACATCCACTGTGACGGGACAGATATTTGACTTTAAATCCATGGATGTCTAAAATTGCCTTAGGGTAGGTTGCAGGTGAGTTTATTTTATGGCTGTTTTCGACCCTCGCTGGCCTGACATCCTGTATCGACCTAAGCACTAATAGGTAATTTGTGTCTCGGGAGAACAAAGACGAGACTCGGGTACGGACCCAAAAGCAATACTCGCATTTACTATGACTCCCAGTAATAAACCCGAATACCGCTAATGAATGTAGTTACGTGGTGGCTCGGCAGTTTACCTTGTATTTCCGCTTCCCTTATCTGCGACTCTTTCTGATAAGGAGTTATAGCGAAATTGCGAAACGCAAAGCCAGAAAAATTCTGGTTCTGCCACTTCTTGATACTTGCAATTGTTTTTCGCTACATTAATGCCTGCTCCGGACCGGAGTTCCAAGGAAAAATATTCGTCCTGAAACCACTTCGCAAGGATGAACGTCACTGCCACCAAACAGGGAATATTGCCGAAAATAGTCGGGAGGACGTATGCCTGTGGCTGAACGGAATAACCCAACTTCACCATACCACCTGCGCTGTGACAATTTCGACGTGGCCCGCAAATTTCCTCATGATTGATGATGCCCTACCTTCACGCCGAGCTTCAATATATGACCTAACCCTGAAGTCTCGCAACCCCCCCCCCCCTAGCCCCTGGTTCATCGTAACGAGGTGAAAACTACAGAATGGCCTTCGTTTTCAAATGCCGGCCTGACCTGCCTTCCTATTTAAAATGTTCACGGTTGTATCTGCTCCAGTTGAAGTTATCTAGAAGACTAATGACTGCACTTGTGGTTCACTTACACACTAAAGGATTAAGGAAATAGAATCATGTATGGCCCCGCTTGTTGGCCACGTTCCGTTGCTACAGGATTTGAACCAACCACCTTTTAATCAAACAGATAAATGGACAGTGTGCATGTGCCACCCAAGACCTGGTCCCCATTACATTGATCGTGATTTTATAAGAATGCTCGGTTCTCACATGCGTAAGAATGCCACACAGCACAGCAAGATACAATTATTGCAATCTGGCTCACAGTCCTCTGTTCATTCCAAAATATTTCCAAGGGGTCCTAATTTTCCTCTTAGTTGGCAACTTTCAAAGCCATGACTTTCGGCGCGTCAGGTGTATTATAGCGAGAATGCGCACCGGTCGATTATCCGAGCGCCTCGGCTAATTATTAATGGAATTGGGGGGGTTGCCAACTAGCGTGTCTACGTGTGCCACACACGAATTGGTCCCCATTACGTGTGCCAGGCCACACCAAAGTACTCTCTCCCAGTCAAGTGAGATGCATGTTTTTTAGCTCAGCGTAACGGTGAGCGCGATCTGGATCGAATGCTCAATTTATGGTGTAGTTATGTAGGCATTTTGCGTGGTATGTTGTAGAGTTGGTTCAAGAGTAGCTTAGGGCTTGTTTAGTGATGGGATCTCGACTGTGGTTTCTCATCTAAGACTTCTATAGACGCCCTCAGATGAGAGTGTTGGAGGTCTGGGTACTGGTTCGCCAGCCTCTGTGCTTTAGATTCGCAAGTGAATGGTTACAATGGTGATAAATTATAAGTGAGCAGCGGTAATGTTATGCAGGATGCGAGGAGTGTCGTCACTGCTGGTACTTGTGGCGTATTGTGAGGTAAGAGGCAAACTGGTTGTGTTTGCATTCCACTGGGTTTCCAGCTGTCCAAGGAGGCTCATCCATGCGCGGAATGTCCGTTAACAATGTGAACATGATGACAGGGCTCAGTTGCCAACTGGTTCTTGCGGGCCTCACTCGTGCCTTAGTAACGGCTATTCCGTTTGTTGTAAGGATACCTGCGCTAGTCTTTACAGCAGTGCGTCAAATCTGCTTATCTTGAGCGAGATTCTCCCAGGCCCCCGGGTTGATCTAGAAATGCGTAAGAAAGGTCTTCATGGTATCGGGCTGCCGACATCTTGTCTGCGAGCAGGCGCAACGACGCCAAAGAATAACGGCTTGGGCAGGTGCTCGTCCAGCCCTACAATGTGGCTGCTCCACTACAGTTTTGTCTGCCCCCACATACTAGGATATAAACCACCAGAGGAGTAGTGGTCAGGTCGACAGAACCACGGGGGAGAGGAGGTACACGGCTCGGTCGGAGCCTCATCCATGCTCGATGAGACAATGTGGCTCACGTGACGTGCCGACGCTGATTCATTAACCGTACTGCCACATGCGCGCACCTAATTTTAGTAGCCTGCACGAGGAGGTGACGCACCCAAAGTAGCATGAATCACGTGCGTCAGGTCTGACTCACTGGACATCACCGCCGCCGCTTCTTCTATCTTACAAGAAAATTTTGCGTAGAATATGTTCAGTTGTAGAGAACGAAATGGTCTTTTGCTTTTCTTTCTTCGTTATAACCGTGTCAACTGCATGACAAAGCGGTATAGTCAACAACTATTTCCCAGAGATTAAGGTTACTAAGTATTGCTGTGAAGGCAAGGGAAACTGGGATGGCCATTCCCGGCTTATTCGCCATTATCAGATGGTCTAACCTCGTTTCAGGCCAGTTAAACACGCATTTTGAACCTCAGTTCAGTTTGGCAATTGAGGCGGTTCGTCTCCATCTAAATGAGAACAAACTTTCCGGCTTTGAACTGGCTGATTTCCCGGTCGTGTGGTGTATTGCCAAAAGAACGAACTGTGTCTGCTCATTTTGCGTTAAAAATATTCCACTCTAATGGCAGTGGTATGCAAGCAGATAGCGGCCCGAGTCACTAGGTTGTTTAAGTTCGCTAAAACAGCATGTACACTTCCAAGTGTAGAAACAACTTGCACGATATATAGTTCCTTTGGCAAAGTCGAAGCAAATTTGTGCCTGTGTGTAACAGCAAGTCAGCTGGGTCATCATACTTGCAATGACCTCTTGGAGGACTTTTTTATCCTCCCAAGGTTTCAAATTAATTAGTGCCTTAGAGTATAGATAAGCATCTACTAGTTTGTTTTATGTCGATGTATCAATCGAAAGTTTCTCCGGGACCTCAGGCGTTTCTTGCTTGTTTTGGTATAAAACTATATGTGTATTTGTTGCAATAGGGGCATTCGAAGATATTTAATCAGGGAAAGATAAAATTCAGAAGGCAAAGAAGCGATCACTGGAACAAGCGTTTTATTGTCCTGACGTTTCGGATTCCGTCGGAAATCCTAAGTCATAGGTAATCATCAACAAGTCTGAGACATTCACAGATAAGGGCGATACATGCGCAGCTTGCATGGTATTTGAGACTTGTGAGTGGCTCTTTTGGCTTTGGTAGTGGCGACCCTGTTGGCTACTCAGACTGCTGCTTCGGACTTCCCTGTTCTACTGCAGGTCGGTCGATCGTGGTTGACGTCCTATCAGGTCCTGAGTTGATTTGCATGTGCAGACTAGCCTTTTCATGCAGCTGGACTGGACGTCGGCGACGGCCGCGATGATGGATTAATCATGCTGGATGCGTGGTTTATGTTAACGAGGGTGTGTGTAGGCAGCAATGCAGTCCGTGAATCATCGTTTGTTCATGTGAGCGACACTATCTCGCCGGGCAGACATGAAAGCCGATTTTTCAGTGAGCCCTGATTTCTCCCAGGGTCTGTTAGCCTGAATACTATACTTATCCGTTTTTAACCAAGCAGCTCAGCATTTGAATGAAGAGGGAACTGGTTGCGAATTTAGGCTCGAGCCCGACGTACTCAGTCTGAGTTAGAATATAAAAAATACTTGATCGTTTGCTCCCTTGGCCTTATATACTCATATTGGATGTGGAAGAAGGGATGTCGAGCACTGCATCAATTTGTTTATGGCCCTGAGCTTTCGGACTCTAGCGGTAGTCCATCGTCAAGGACAGAAGCATCCACGAAAAATAAGCAACAGTTATGGGGGGGCAGGAGCCAATCAACCGTTATACGGGAAAAGGAGAGGAACTCACTGATCACCAGCGTCGGCCGTGTGGATATGCATGTGGAGGGCGATGTATGCGGGCGCCAGCACGATACATCGGTTCACTGAATTTTCATCCGAGGCCCAGGCTTCAATTAGTTCTCAACCTGTCTTACTGCGGGCGTGAGCAATTATCCTCGCGGCTGTGAGGTTAAATTTGTGGCCCGTCTCATAGGTGTGGACTGACAATGCGTCACCCCGTCTGACAGCCAGCTTATGTTCGTGAATGCGCGAACCGAGCATGCGTTCAGTTTGCCCTGGATATTTACAAGGACAGCTTAAGAATGGGATGTGATATACTACCCCGGATTGTTCATTGGGGTTCCGTCAGTCTTTTATTTTCATCACCCGGTTGTGCATCGTGGCCTTGGGACGGTGTGCGGTTCCAGGCAGATACCTAGAAAGCGAACGTTTTCATTCCTGCTCATATTGTCCTACCAGCCTTGGACATCGTATGGGCCTAGTCATCATTTGCCTACGCAGAAAATCAACCGGTTAATGCTCACCCATCAAGAATGCAACCGTTCTGCAATTGAGGTTACAAAAGTCAGTAGTAATAGAGATGTGCGCGTGTAGCATGTGCTAGTCAGAGGCTCACGCCGCTACGTCCGAGCTCATCTAAAATTGCTGGGCTGGATTATACAGGCCGCTAATGAGCTATTTGCGCACTGGGGTGTTTTTCATCACAATCCTTCGGTGTACTCACAACGCTGGCCGTTCCGGGGCCACAACATGCGACATTTTCTCAAACTACCGCACATATATGCTGAGTAATTACGTCATTTCAGATGTTTAGTGCATTTAACTTAGCATGTAAGTTACCAGTTTGGATAACTGACCATTCCGACATGGTCCTTAAAGTCCATAATTGTAAATCCCGAAGTCACTGCATGCTCATGCAAGAGGAACAAGCTGAATTGTAGTTTTTAGTTGCCTGCCAGCTGCTCATGTCGAACTGTTTACTTTTGTTACTCCACTGCAAGGTCTCCAGGGGATATCCGGAGCTGCCAGTTTTTACAGCTGTAAGGAAGTGGGTGAACTCCTTCACCAAGCAGAAAATAGCTAAGAGGTGTATGGGCTCATATGTAGACTAAGTTTACGAGACACTGCGTGTGGGTGCACATAGCATACGTATTTTTAATAGTTCGCTTCCCACGCATGTAGATTGATTAATTGACGTAAGTTTGCATTCTGACCCTTATTCCCTGTTTTCAGAACCTTCCTCAGCCTCATCCATCAGGTCTGTTTGGGACTTTGGTGTTGTTAATCCTACTGTATTCCTTTTGTAGGCAAATATTTTTGAGAGAAATCGATCAAATCTCGGAATTTGCACCCTCCCATCACTTTTCCTGAAACTTCTCTCTAATGCATACAAGTTCCTAACCCATGAGAATTAAGTACTTTGTATTTAGACTGTCTGTTCATTTGTTGCACAACGAAGGTCGTGCGTTGCCGTTGGCATCATGAGACGCAAGTAGGCCGTAAACGTATGTGAAGACTTGCATAATTCAATGTGGCACATTTTTACTACCCGTCGATCGCGCATTTAGCGGCGTGAGCTAACCTACAGGAAGCACTGGTGGTTCGTGGGATTCGGAGAGAGCGAGCGAGCAAAGGGGGGGAGAGGGGAGTAGAACGTGACTAACAGCTCTTTCGGCTTCTGCTTTCCCGCCAAATTCATCCGCTGGCAGCCGAGCCAGTGCGTGTGTACACCCGACGAGTCGCTTAGACTGACGCACTTGCCTGGCCGCGGTTGTCACTATCGCCGAGGGAGGTGGGCGCAGTAGACGGACCCACGCCCCACGCGCCTACACGATCGATTCAATAAGTGCTGTAACGCATGTCTCCCACAGCGCCAGTGCGCAAAATGCGCCCACGTGCCTGTTTGCCTCTCCAATCGACCGTGCCAACCAATAGAAAGGCGAAGATTCAATCTGCACGTTCATTTGCGCACAAGTAAACCCGAGATAAACTACTAGTGCAGGGATCGCTGGCCGCCACAACCGTCATTGCCGCCAGCGCCTAGACAAGGCCTGACTACCGACAGGCTAAGAAGCGAAGTTGCAATGAAAAGACCTCGTGAAAGATGTAAAAAGACAGACAAAGTGGAGCTGGAAAACTGATCTGGTCTCTCACATAATGTCGTAGGACGCAGGGTCTGCTTCAGTGAACACACAGAGGCAAGCTGGCAGACCGCGTGTCTGAATTAAGTGCACCTGTGAAATAAAATGATAAGTGAGGATTGAGGCAAGCTGTTTGAAAAACTACTAACAACTCGAATTACAGTAGATGTTCGATCTCATGAAATGTTAACCAAACTTTTGAAATGCGTCTTCATTTTTTAAAAATAACTTAAGTGTTGTTGTAGTAGAAATTGGCCTGCAGCCTACTTCCAGGATATTTCAGCCACGTTAGGATGCCGGTTTTAGAACGATCTCCTCTCCATACACTTGTAAAAAGTAGAGTTTTTAAAATATTAATGTGTCAGTAGGACTTTCCATAGCCCTGTATATTAAAAAATATTTGATCGAAAATATGCATGAAAATATTCTTTCTGACGCTCATTTGTTGGCGAATTACGCCTGACGTTCAAAGAACTGTTACAGTTCCCTACCATTTTAAAATCAGTCTGTCGTTTTACTTGAGTTCAGAGTTTCCAAACTACATGGTGCACACGCTCTGTCTAAGGAAAATAATGTATGTCCCTATGTCATGAGGAAGATGGTCCACAGTGCTTATAAACGTCTGTAATAAATGTTGTTAGGACGGCCCACCATGCGAGTCATCAATCGGGCTGTCCTGAGGTAACGAGAACAAAGGAAGCCCACATGCCAGCGGGCGCATGCAGAACGGGCCAACACCAGGCGAGGACACAGGGTTATGCGTACGCGTGACACAGCTACCGGGCTGTCGTCCTGAGGTCACGCCTGACAAGGGGCCACGAAAGGACACATACGCGCTTAACAGTGGAGCGATGTGTCATCCCGAGGACACCAAATGATGGGCTGCCTGCAGAGGGTCCAAAAAGGAACAAAGGCCGTTGGTTCTTAAATACGCAGCCACCGACTGGAGCCGGCGTTCTGCTGTTGGCGACACGAGACTCTGTTGCCGAGACCTACTGCTGTCGAGAGGAGACTGACGTCAGAAGACATGCTGTTGGCGGACAGGGACCAAGCTGCCGGACACACAGAAGACAGAGTTGATGGACAAACATAAACAGTGACAGTAAACCATTCTCTGCTATCCTGTTCTGCCTTCGCTTCCTAAGGTACAACTGGGTGCATAACAAGTGTCGACGCAGGTGCCCACACAAGCTTGTAACAGACGTTGTCTAGGTTGCATACTTTATAAGCAGCGTTCATAAATTAAAAAATGCTATGCTTTGCGAATGAAGGTTTCGCGGCCTTCAAAATCTCCCAATTAATATGTTTTAAAGACATGAGACACACTCGTTGATGAGCGTTCATCGATCACTAAGGAAACCTAAAACTCCCACTCTGCCTTGGGGCTCATTCTGGAGCCCTCCAGCAGCAGCACAGCAGCTAGTAGGCTAGGCAAGTAGCGAGTGGTGCATTTTTTCTATAAAATACATTTGAATTTAGGAGGTCATCGACAATCGGGTATACAGTCATTCTATTTAAGTAGGCGTTTTTAGAAAATTGAATTTTGTAGCCATTCGAAAAGAAGTTTGATCAGAATCCGGCATCCGGACGTGATTAAAGTAGCTTGAGCTTATATTGTGTAATAATTACAACTAAAACACTATTTGAGGAATGCTTTCGAACCTAAAACACGTTTTGGAATTGCAATTGACAACACACAAGATAACAATTCTGCCACACACTTTCGCCTTCGGAAAAAACTACAGTTTTTAAGAGTAGTAATATCACGGTTGACTTTCGTCGAGTGCATTCGGTAAGCTAAAGGGACTAAGACGACCTAAAGGGCGAAAAGGAGCCAAACGGTCAGCAGTTATCCTAAAAGATTAGGCTTCCTTGACGAAGACGGTTCGTGTTGGACCTTTTCAGCAAAAAAATATAGGGATGGTTTGGTAAAGCTCCCTAAACAGGACAGAGAACACGAACCGCCCGTCATGCGGGTGTCTTTGAGATTCACCCTAATCCCATTTTTGATGGAGTTTAACGGATATTTGGGGTTGGAGTTAAGGAAAATAATAGGGCTAAGGCAAGTGCTAATTTTAACTCTAGGACTAGAGTTAAGGTTAGGCGGGAAATTATGGCTACGGAATATTTACTTTTTCTGGAATTATGTGCTGGGCCACATTTATTACTTGGGCGTCTGCGCACGTGTGTCCTGTTAAGGGGGTACAAGATACACTAGATTGCCTAACTCATGAAATTTTAAGATCGAACTTTGGGGGAGGGGCAGTTTAACACATATTTGTGATTGTTATTTTTGTTTATTGAATTAATTTGAGGCAGAAGGACTGTTTCCTTAAACTTTCTTGATATCCAGCGAAGTTCCTACGCTAGTAAACGATGCAGATCAAAACTTCTTGGTTAGTTATGTTGCACTTTAAGCGAACAGTTACATTAGCCAGCAATGTGTTCAACTATATTGTTTCAGAGAACGGAAAACGGAACGGAACGGAAAACTATGTTTTGCCTTCACAAAAATGAGGTAAATGCAAAATGAGGTAAATGCAATTACGAAAAATCGCATTGGTTTCGTAAAAGAAGAACGGATCAAATTTAGTTGAAAATATGTTTTGTAAAGTTGTTACTTTTTGCATTAACATCAAGTACTTAACTTCTGCAGGCGTAGTTTGTTTCACCACACCGATAATCGGAACCATAAACGAGCACATGCATGAAAACCTTCAACATGCCGTCAATTTTCTCTGTCACGCTGTATGCGACTAATGTCCAACAATTTCTATCTTCAGCTGACTGTGAACAAAAACGGAACAGGTAGAAGATTATCAGTTTTCACAAAGACCTTGGCATGTATTCCGCCACACTGTTGGTCATCTGCCATCTTAGAACGAGGCCTTAAGGTATACAAATATAAAAAATACTCCTGTATTCAAAGAAAAGTGAGTTTTGTATAAACTGAAAGGCAGGCATCCCAAGAAATTTAATTTTAAGGAAAGGATGCCTTTCCATGAAACTTGAGTTTTTTTCATTTTAAGCAGATAGTTTATTCCTAATTTTCAGGTAAGTCAAACGTTTGCATTTTTACTTGGACGTAACTTTCGAAAAGGGCAAAGAACGCAGACATTCGACGTCAAAATGTCTAATTTAAGCGCTTTTTTAAAGAGTTAACTAGTTCTACAAAGTGTCTCTATTGATTTTAGGCATATCAATTTGTGACTTTGTGGAGGGTCATGTTGCTCGGGAAAGCGCTGAGAGGTTTGAATGCAGCTACCGACATAACTTAAACCGATAGCAGCATAAGAACGGACGTCTAAAAACGCACTATTTCGGTAAATGCTTCATTTTGAGAGTTTTGATACATAAAACAGAATTTGTATTTATTGATAGTCGACTGAAAACACTAAAACTCGTAAGGTTCACTACTATTTCCAGAACGATGTGAACATTGTCGTGATCAAAAACCCAAACCAATTTTAACTAAATGTGACGATAGAATATGTCTCTTCATATGCACAAAATGATACGCTCACCGACCATCATGTCCACATGTGAACTTATGAACTATCTTATACCCGTGAGGTCCCAATTAACCTAATCAAGCAAAAATTTGGTTACATTAGTCCACTGGATCTCAAATAATGCATACACGGAAGAAAATACAGACAGTTCTCATGAAACCATATTGGAATACATACCCGCAATTTGGGCTGTTTGGTAGCGGTTGTAGTTCACATTGCGCGTAATATAGAAAAATACCTTTCTTAAACTCGCAAAAGGCCTATTTTCTAAAGTAATTATACTTTTGCGGCTTTATTCCTCCTGTTTCTTGCAGGAACAGGCCTCCTCTGCATTCAAAACTCAAGTTTACCTAATATGCCCAATTTTTTACTTTTTCGGGATTTTCCGCTCTTCTAAAAAGCTTGAATTTTCTAAATAATGTAATAGTTATTTACAAACAGCAATATGCCTTCTTTAAAAAATCGTTCTCTCACTGCATTAAGGCTTTCGGGACCCAGTGTGGGCCGATTGTGCGCAATAGGAATTTTCGTGCTAAATTTATGAGACTTCATTAGACAAATACCGGGAACAGCTCCCGGCATGGCTGGGTAAAGTTGAAGTCAGGAGCATAAACAGTGTCATTCTTGCCCACATGGTTGACTCCAGATATCGGGTGGACTCCAACGATACCTTGAAAGAGATTTACAAAGCCTCATCAAACTACCCAAAGTCCCTGGGTCAGCGTCTGCTAGCAGCAGCAGAAGCAACCACCATCCGGTTGAGGAAGCCGGCTTTATGTGCGCACAAGATCCTCCTACAAGCTCCGAGCTCGGCATGTCCAACGGTCACGTAACTGCCTACATTCTTGCGCTTTTTCTCTTTGCCTTTCTCCCCCCCTTGCCCCCTGCCTGAAGTCAACAAACCGTAATTGCCGCATAACCAGCCGCATATTATCAAACACCAGGCCTATTCCCATGACTAATTTGCCTGGAATTATGAGCGTAATTACTCGCATGTTTAGCTTTTACGTTTTATCTCCTTCCCATATCAATATAATGGCCGGATGAGAATGTATCGACAGCCTACACATGCTCGCCAACTAGGCTTCTGAATTAACGGTAAGTAATCATTACTAACATTTTGGCAGTGTCCAGCTACATGGTATTATAAGCAAGTGGGACTGTCCCTTAAGGCGATTAATACACGACCAACCTTTAAATGTTTATACGTTTGTTAAACGGCTACTATACCGCTATATTAGTAAACTAATTACACTGAAGGCTTGACGGTAATTGAGGCACGGTACCAAGTACTGTCTGGATCAGTTCACTTAAACAACCTGTGTAGCGAAGGCATTAGATGAAGTATAAAGATACCGATAATAAAGCAGCCAAAAGATGAAGAGTACGTGCCATTGATGGGTCTCACGATAACTGAGTACTAGTGGCTTCGGGGATGCTCTTTTAATTCCCTGCATTGAGGTTGATGGGTCAAGGCCCTCCTCAAAGAATGCGAAATTCTAGACCAAATCTGTATCGGTTGTAGCATTGGGCGCATTTTAATTATCACACTCATCAAGCTAGGTGCAAATTGATAGCAAGAGATGAAAGACATCGCAAAAGCATGTTGCATTTTTGTGGCAAACAAAACTGATCGCTTGCCAATACAAGCGAACATCCGTGTCCCAGGAAGCAATTGAGAAGAAGAAGAAGACTCGATCGCTGGGACAATATGTTTATTTGCCTGACGTCAGGCGAATAAACATATTGTCCCAGCGATCGAGTCTTCTTCTTCTTCTCAAAACTGATCGCTGTTAACATCAAGGTGCGTGCTGAAAATGCGATCCGAATGGCTTTTTTTGGCAG
The DNA here is from genome assembly GCA_036362985.1 of Ligula intestinalis. Taxonomy (NCBI): domain Eukaryota; kingdom Metazoa; phylum Platyhelminthes; class Cestoda; order Diphyllobothriidea; family Diphyllobothriidae; genus Ligula; species Ligula intestinalis. The sequence goes on along the minus strand of JAYGXS010000004.1, from coordinate 39,393,092 downwards.
TTTGGTACATGAAGTTGAGTCGAAATTGTGTGTGGCAGGAATCAGTGGCCAGCTGAACTATCTCAGCCTCTACGCCCAGGCTCAGCTGCGGATGTCTTATCATTGTCCCCTTATCTGAACAAAGTGAATGAGGGAGTAGACAGAGGGCGATAGATATTGCTGAAGCCTGCCTTTCTATAAAACCACTCACGCGTAAGTAACGTGGACCACATTTTCTTGACGCGGAAGGTGATGGAGTTCACCGATTTCTGTCGGCATAAATTTCACTCGTAAGACAGTTGGTTGAATCTGCTTCTTAGACGAACAGCGGAGGCCAGAAACTCAGTTACCTAGGTTGCGTTAATGGAAACTCCATATTCCTACCGAGAACGGAATTTCCGAACATATCAGTCTGTTGAAGTGACATCAGACTTCGTAAATGAAGCTTGCGGAGAGTGATTTGTGGGTTTTCCAAATATATGTATGAATGCCTTGACAATGAGCCCAGGTGAAAGAGTGGGGAGAGAGTCAGTTGGATGCATCGCAAGTCTACTCTCACTATAATCCAGTACAAGTAACCGTCCCCGCACCACACTCTGGCATAGCACAAGTTGGACCTCGTAAAACTTGACGTTCGGACCTAAATCTTATCTATTGATGAAAAAAGCATCAATAATTTATAGTTTCCCTTAGAAAATGTTAAAAGTATGCTTTGAACGCGCGTCTCTTCAAACTATGCAAGTCCCCGGACCTGAGCTGCTAAGTGCGTTAGCTTTTGATTGTCTAAAAACCTAGGGGTAGCCTGTATCTACTAAGACGTGCAGAGCGATTGTGAGGTGAGTATTTTCGGTCAAAAACGCGGACAAAAACACACAATGCATCTCGTCTTACTATCCCCCCTCTCGCTTCCTCTCTTCCTTTGGTCTACCTATTTTTATTCTCGTTTAGATCCGATCTCTATGTCTGCTTATGCTTTCTGTTAAAGAATAATGAGTTACAACACACCCGTTTATAGCAACTTACCCACAGAGCTTGCTGTGAAAATGTTACGACTTGTCGTATTGCCTGAGAGGCCATTTTCACTTGACGATTCCTCCTTTCTGGCTAAGACTGATCTGGAAAATTGCAATGACTTATATGGCCCTCCAAACGCAACACGGGGAAGGTACGGTTCCTTTGGACGGTTCCTCTTATCATGCCTGGCTCAGGGGGCCATCTAAGTCACCGTTGCCGCAAAGCCAAGTGGATCAGGTTTCAGATTTGACGGTTGGACGCCGAAATTTTACAAACACAACTCATATGCAAATTTTAGTTCCAACAACGAGATGCTGTGGTGACAATGGATTTTAGTTCCACTGACATTGCAGAAGTTCCTGCCGACAGTTTTTACGGAAAGTCAACGCGGGAGTGCCCATGGACATGAACTGTCGGATATAATTTTGAGCTATAACTACAAGTAAATGGGATGCGGCATATTATGTACAGCAACAGCGAGTTCCCATGTTAAAATTCCGGGAGACGAAGTGAAGTGGACAGCCAGGCGTCCTGCCGGCTCCTATGAAGACGAGAGACAGTAACGACGGGTTATATGAGCTAATTGTCGGACACCTTTCCCCTTCTTCTATCTCTGGTTCCTGGTTATGACTAGGATCTGACCCATTGAACCATTAACACTTCTCCCCTCTAATAACTATTGAGCACACTACCCTCCGTTACATTATTGTTATTGTCCGATGATGGATGATCGAAAACGTACGTTCGCCTTACTTTAACTATCGATTGACTAAATGCACAGCTCGGTTGGAAAAACGCAAAAGCAAGGCTAAAAGCACAGTATTCTAATGCAAACCAGTCGACGGAGAGCACTTAACGATGCAGACGTCGTAGCCACAGTAACGCCTACGCAAAATGAGTCAGCGTTGGTCGCGACCAGAGATACGTGCGGTCGCGGGTGGGCATGCAGAGAGCTAGCGTGCTTTTTGGGCTGCAGCCAAACTTTGCGAAACAGTTCTCTGATAGTGTACTTCCAAAAAGCCCTGGATGCAGGATAAAACAGGAAGAGTGCCATGATCGCTGCAGTGAAGGCGACTTCATTGTAGGAAGATGACATGACGCTAAAAGGTGTACATTCAATTTACTGGAGGCAAATTAATTTTTTTAAATCGATTTAGCCCAGGCAGTCGTATATATCACAGATTTGCTGATAGAGTAATTACTTTAAGGGCCCTCACAAGAGTAAAAGAAAGCACTTTTCAAAATGCAGAAATTTATAATCTAGGCATTTTTCCCTCTGACAACACAGATTTGCATACAAAAACTGCACAAATCGGTTCCACACTGTCAGTCAAATTTTACAATATGAAATCGGAATTTTATATTATTGAAGGTGAGGAGAGCAGAACAGAGATATCCCGCATCAACGCATAAAGATAAACGTGTATAATGCCATAAAGGGCTTTCAGGGGTGTTTCACCGTCTTTATGCGAAGTAGGGAGTAGTATCGTGTAATTTTAGACTTTTCCCTAGGGAGCGAATACGCAGACATTCTTCTCGAAAATTCCGTAAATAGATGTAGAGAGCAAAGCCGATTAGTAAGCCGACAGAAACATTTGCTTCGAAAAAAGGCTTGTAATTTGCCAACTTTCGTAGATGTAACACTTTATGAAGAGAAAGATAACTTATGAACTAATTTTAAAAATTTCCGAAGAGCTAACAAAAATAACTCTAAATTATAGTGCCAAGCAACTGAACGGCTTGAAGGTCTTTTTTTGAAAGAACGGTAGCAAAAGGTGGACCAGTAGGAAATCTGAGGATTTGTCAGACACACATATTTCTCCAAAGCAAACGCCTCCATAATATTTTTTAACTTATTTCAGGGAAAGGCTCACGCTCTATCGGCAACCTGCTTTGGTTGTAATTCATGCCTGTTTAATTTAGAGTTTTAAAACGTAGATTACTTTCCTGGAAAAGTGGGTACCTTTGATCGACTGGCATGATATACTGGTATGTTGAATACTTTACAATGAGCATTAATAAAGATACAAATAGGATTCTTTATGACTTGGCAGTGCACGATCGTAAAATTCTTATGATATGAAATTATTTAAAAGCGGAAATCACCCTTTGTTCTAGTTAATTCTAGAATTTGCTACAAAAGGGATACAAGAACGATATCTTTGTGTAAGCTTGTTTTAAAATGGATTTTAGAGTATGAGGCCAGAGAAAATGAAACAGAAAACTTCTTACTATTTAATCCCTAACTTTTTGGTACGTAGTTTTGGCAGATGGATAAAAAGGAGCTGGAACAGAAATCGAGGTGGAATGAGAGATCATATTAGGATACACTGACCGAACAAGGAGCCACCTCCAAAAGCGGGTGCGTAAGCACATACCGCCTGACTAAGTAAATGTGAAACAAGGTTGAACTCGAGTTCTATCTTGTCGATGCGAATTACCGAATTGGGCACAACGAAGCCTGTCAGGCGATTTACCGGCAATCAGCCAACTCCTCTAGGGCCCTAAACCACCGGGTTTTGGCAACAGCCGAGCCAGTGGCTATGCGGCTAGAGAATCTTGTGCTGTGCTTTCAGAAGACGCAAATGCAGATGCTCCCTATTATGTTGCCAACACCCACGCCAGATGGCGCTCCCATGTCACCCCCATACCCCGGTGACAACTGTTCACTTCGTGCACGTAAAAGTGATGTTCGCTCTGCGTACTCGACCCATGACCATTACTCACTACCTGTCCTATTTTACCATCTCCCCCAGCGCCATGCCCTCTACATGCCTACCTCGGCAAATGGATGGTGTGAGAACGATGAGTTTTAATTCGGACATTTACAAACTCTATCCTACTCTCTTATTTTCATGATCAATGCAAGTCTACAGGCCCGGTGATCTATTACCGAAAACACATGCTTTGTAAATAGACTTTTCATATTTGAAATGCCCTGAAAAATTAACAAGTCCTTGCTCGTATAACCTTGGATGCTTGAACTCAATGTAGATTTATGAAGAATTAGCGTCTTAAATCTTTTCTTTTGAGAGTGCTTGAAGAATATACTTTGATTTTATCAAACCGTTATCATGTTCCACAGTGTGACATAAAATATTTTGCCTTTATATCAGCTCAATTGTGTCAGTTTTTTTAACTGCGTATTTCGGGGCGCCGAAAACTGTGTGAAAGAAAGAAAGAAAAAGCAAGAAATTTAGCACGCTTGGCTTCAATAAAGTACAGTTGAATTAAAAAGGGCATCAAAAATCCATCAGTAAAACTTATTGTGCGTAAGTACTCCTCGTTTGCCGCCTGGTCGGTAAAAAGTTCGTTCAGAGGCTGGCATGCTGTTGTAAATGTAATATTTTTAAATTATACGGTGTGATACCAACAAACGTACGTGAAAAATCTTTTAGAATAAAAAGCGCACTCAAGAATTTAATTAAGTCTTCCATGATATATTACATCTACTGTAATTAGACTTAACCCAAGTGAATTATCTCCCTGTCAAAAGTTCCATCCATAAACACCTCGTGAAATTCTCCGTAATAGTAAGCTCTTAAGCCACAGAGTACGTACCTTTTCCAACGACAAATTGTGCCTTTTGTGACCTCATGAACAAAATTTTTGGTGACCCCAACAAATTGATCATGCTCAGGTGATGGAAGACATTCATGAGGGAAAGACTCTAGGTCCTATAAAATCAGTATGCATCATTTTATTCGATCATCGAAAACTCAAAGAGCACTACTTGAGTAGGGTTTAGCTCTTTTGTTTTGCAAAATAGAAGAGAGAGACGCATTAATATCGAATGAAATTTTTTAACTTTCCTTAGGAATTAAAGGACGGGCTTGGAGTCAGATCCAGCGGAGAAGCTGGCCGAATTTTCGGAGGTCATCCAAACAATTTTACATCAAGGCAACACATTGATTTGAAGTTTACTATCAAAAATGGAAATATTTTGTGCCCCACGAAGGACAATAAGGGAGGCAGAGATAAGTCGAGACAGTGAAGAACTAAAAGGTGTAAGTGAATAGAATATAAGCTCAAATACAAAAGATCATTACCTTTTGGACTCTCCGTGTACATTTAAAGCAGCTTTAAGTTTATCCGAGATAAAGCTTGCCAGGTTATTTATATTGGGTTGTTGAATGTTGTTATTGAGCATAAACTCAAGTAGAGACCCTAATCTGTGTATGTATCACCCTATATTACGGTTGCCTCTGACAAATGGTTCTCGACAGAAACCGAAACGTCCGATAAATGAACTTCTTGTTCCAGCTTCTACTTCCGAACAATATCAAGCTTTCTTGCGTGTAAAGATTCCTCTTTGCATTATGCCAATTTCTTCTTATAATTGCAAGAAGTATCTCTATAAGATTGAGATCCAGGCTGCCTAAATGCTTAAAAATGGATTTGAGGCCACATGCGGAGCAATTGGCTGCTGTCTAAAAGTTACATTACAGTTGTACCTCTTCTGAGCGGTGAATTGGAGCGTTATCCTGTAAAATGATAGGGTCCATTCTCCGCTGTAACCGAAGGCATCCTTTGGGATATCAACGAACGCCTTGCTGTTAATGATATCCCTAGTCGACCACCAAATTGGCCGCTCTCCGAGCATAATAGGCAATCAAAACCATTAATCGTCGAAATCTTTTGAATGTTAACATCGATGCAGTGTGTTCTTTGGGAAAGTTCTTTACACGTGTGACAACCTGGATCAACTTCCCCGGTTTATCTAAAAGCAAGACGTCATCACAATAGTAAGTCTTGCTCGAGAATGAGAGCTGATGACTAATGTACTTGTTAGCGATACGAACGTTCTTTTATAAGTGTTCTACTTTAAAACGGCTTAGGTATGGCATTTTGCTGGTGCAGTTCAAATTTCTGGCAAAGGTAGTTTAAGTAGCGCCCCTCATATACTCAGATTTCTAGCAATTTGTCCTACAGAAACTGTGGTTATGGGGGTTATAGGGGTTGGGAAATAGGGCAAGTAGTGAAGAAATTTTGCAGAATTAAGTGGGAAAATGTGGTTGAAGTTGTTTCCCGCGGCCGCTAGGAGTAAGTTGTTCGGCGTGTAAATTGAAGGTTTGCGCGGCGCTTCGAGCCTCGGACTTTACTAATATAACTCCAGGAAGGTGAGTTGGAACTCAGGTAATTTGAAATAGACGACCTCCTTACCACCAATTCTATTTTTTTTTCAGGAAACCTGTATTGTGATAATGGGGTTTTTCCGCAATACGTTAAAAGATAATACAGATTAGGAAAATCTACAGGTATAAATCAACAACATTTCTAAATAAAATAAGATAAAAATGTATGTAGTAGTCAACAAAGTATATTCTACTGTCCATCCTAATTCCTCACCCATAGAACCCATATAACCACCGTTTCCGTAGACAAAACGTTCGGACTAGCGCATTATGAGGTGTACTACTTAAATTACTGTTGCCCAGGAGTCAAGTAAGTTATACGCACGCACAAAAATCAGTCGTTCAAATATCCCTCAGTCTTTCAATTGAGGTTCACTCATACAAAAATCCTACGATTGTGCATGCCAACGCAAGTGGTGGTGTCTTGGAATATGTATAAAGGCATTGAAAAGAGGCTCAACTAGCTTGACCACCAAGCTCAATATTACAATGGTAGAGGAGCGCTCATCGGTATCATTTCAGAACATATTCGTCCCGTTTTGTCTTGGGACTCACTCTGGCGCCCAGCCAACAGTCACACAGTGGCTAGTGATATAGACAGAATGACGAGGAGACTTGAATGGCTATTTCTGACTTATTAGTTGTCATCAGCCAGCCATAGCCTATTCCAGATTTTGCGCCACACGAAGCTCGAACCGGCAATCTGTTGATTTGAAGTCTAGTAGTCTAAAAATGGAGCCAAGGGCTCATTGTCTTTTCAACTTTTGACCAGGAGTATTCACATTGGTGGGAGAGTCGATATGGGCTTGACTCAGACCAACCACTGTCCTATAGAATTGCGAAGACGGAATTTGTTTAAGATCCTTAAGATGAACAAATAGCAGAGTTTCTTGGCTACCCCGACGTGCTGATAATCTGAGATAGAAGGTCGATAGCTGAAGGGATAAGCTGCTCCTTTTTCGAAACGAAGGTCAGACCAAATGGGCTCCGGGGTTTAAAAGTCATTCGTATGGAGCCGGTGAACAGTGCGTCATTTGTAGAAGTAGATGTGCCCTCAGCCTCAGGGGCCGCCGAATCCGTGCTCAAATAACGATAACTTGAATCTGTCTTGCTCCCGAACCTGATGTAACTTGACATGGAAGTGACGCAGGTGAAGCAAAAGTCCGAATCAGTATAAATAAACTAACGCTCTAGCCATCACTTCGCCTATTTTAAGGCAGTGATGAAACTTGTTGGTTGAGGTGGCCAAATAATCGTGCTAAAAATCAAGAACTGTAGTGATTGTGAGATTAAAAACCACCTAGAATATGCCTCTTTAAAAATAAATTTCTTTTCAAGGTCTTAAGTAAAGCTTGTATATTTCTTAACCTATATAAGACCGCGTTAACTGGATTTCACAGTCTATGAATTTTTCAAAGCATCCAAGCAGTATGAATATCAAATAATTAAGCTGAGAGCGCACTGTTTGGTCGTAATACCTTGACTTGCAGGACGTCCATGCTGTCTTACTGAAAGCTTGCCTAAACGAATGCTAGTAAATAAAGAATAAAAACCTATCGAACCCAAATGGCGCATAAGAAATGTTACACGGAAAAAGTGGCATGTTTCGCATGCATGTTGCATGTTTCGTACCAAAGTAGACTCTATGAATAACATCAAACCTGGGTTGACTTTGCCGACATTTTAAAGAAAAATAACAAAGCAATAAAAACCACTGTTTTTCGAAAAAGCAATAACAACAAGCGTTCCCCCTCTAACTTTCTATGTAATTTACTGTCGTTTGGGGTTTTCTTGCGAAAGAGGTATGAAGATTTTAAGTTAATCAGTTTAGCCATGAACCTGCTTTCTGTTGGCTTTTATCGGCAACATATACTTTTTCGTGAGAGTAACGTTCATGTATCTGAATTGGTTTTAGAACTCCGGTTGGGAGCAGACGTTCACGGAGTGACAAACAGAGAAGGATCGAGAAGTGCTCGAGTTAAATAACGAAGATACGATTCCTAGAATAAAAAATGCATTAACCTGAAGCTTCGCATTCTCACAGGAACCCATCATCAGAGACAATCACAGAAAAGGGTACGAGAGCCACAATTTACACAATGCTTATGGTACACTATTTCCAAACCAACACATATATAAAATAATTAACGGTAGTCGGTTGTATCGTTGGGCGTTGTAGTTGATATGATGACCGCTTTTCTGTCAGTACCCGAGTCGCTAGGCACAGTGGTTTCACATCATGGTCGATTGTTGGCATGAAAATGGCTGAGAAATTTGGCTCACTGCTACTGTTACTGCTGGTCACTTGGGCCTTCTCCGCGTACCTAGCAGTTTTGCCCAGAAAAAGCCGCAGCATAGAATTAAAAAGCGGATATTTATTCCGCCTTGTACTAGGTCCCACGATAGTATCAATTTCCACTTCCCAACTATAACCTTAAAACCAACCTTAAACTTAACAGTTTCCCCAAATCTACTCCTGACCCCACTTCCTTGGTATGCAACGCAGCGTGACATGTAATACAAAGGACAACTAATGAATACTCTTTGTGTAAACGGCTATTATTGAAAACTCTTTAAATGAAGTTTTTGAAACAGCGATACGGACATTTTTTGGCAAACATGCGACAGCGGCAATCCGACAAGGTACAATTAAAGGAGGGTTGGACAAATTATAAAATGACTCGTATCCGGTTGGATATGATGGCTAAACCTGTTAATAATATTTTCTCCTGTCCCACATTCTTGTTGTACAAGCCATAAGAATGCATTTTAAATTAGGATCAGCAAATAAACCACCTGAAAACACGGTTAAGTTATTATTTGTAAAGGCTCGTTGGTTTAAGTTCATAGATAATACCCATGTAAGCATTAAGGAAGTCAAGTTAGGCGAACAAACGTTTTCGATTAATTCATCATCAGGCAATACAGTAATATAATTGAGGGTAGAGTTAACGAAAGTTTTTAGGAAAACCAGTCAGTAGTAACAAGGGGAAGAGGAAGGAGAGAGGTGTAAAAGGATCAAGGGAATCAGATTCTGGTCTTAATTGAGGACCAGAGAAATGGGGTGGGGGGAGGAGGGAAAGGGGAAGGAGTCCAAAAATTAGTTAATGTTGACCCGTGGTCCTCGTCTCGAGTTTTGTTGGGAGGTGTGAGGACGCAAGGTGTCGACGTCTTGTGACGGCGTCGGTGGCTCATTGGTTTGTTTAGAAAAGATGCTCTCCAACGAAAATGGCAGATGTCATATGGGAATAATCACGGTTTTAACAAATAAGTAAAACTCGTATATAGCTGTCAAACTGTTGCTGATTGTTCAAGCGCAATAGAACCCTGACACACATTTTTTCGGATAAGGGTCGAAATTGCATTCCTTGATTTCCGAACAATTTCACAGCATTCATTTTTTTAAAGCAGTGGCTGTTAATTTGTGGTAATTTCAACCAAGCCTGGGGGAACGGTGATAAAGCCTTCTACAGCAAAAGTATAAGCTGTGAAATTTAGATTGTTCTAGATGAAAAATTGATCTTTAGTTATTGTACTACAAATTAATAATTCTCATCCGTCACGACTTTTTTACAAAAACCTACCCCATATGAATGTTTAATATGCAAATCTTATGCACATTCAGCTTCTGTCTGTTCGATTAAGTCAGTTTTTCTAATCCATTTTCACATTTTCCCATTCTGAATAGTTCCAGTCAATTGTTGTTCGAAATGCTGGATACATTTTGTGTGATGGGAACTTTTTTATCAAAGGAAAGAACTGTGTAAACTTGCTTTCTGAAGATGCATTGTTTTTATTTAAGAAAACTTTACGGGGATTAGTTGAAGAGAGTTTTCAAAAATAAAATACGTTTAATATCTGCTTGTTGTAGATACCTTCAAAAGATTAACCTGATGACTAGAGGATATCCTTCGTAAAACCCCTTTCTTTCAAATAGTTCACGGTTTACGTTGCCCAACAGAAACCTTTGTATAAACTGAACCCACACGCATTGCCGAAGTGAGCGGAGAACTTTTCGGCAGAAAGACATTTCTTCATTTTTGTGAAAAACGATTGAATATGATCAGCCCACATCATGGTCGTTAGCCTCTAAACGCATCTTATATTGTCTTTGGTAGATTTTATTTTTCATTTGAACTCCCACTTATGGTAGATTAGTTGCTACAACGAAGTATCAACAGCTAACCTAATTTAAAAGGGTGTAAATTTCGTTATTTGTGCAATATTTTCCATTTTCATATTTAAGAATTTCGTCTCTTATCAAAGCTCACAGACTTTTAGGAAATGATTTCTTAATGAGATCCCCACTCACCCTCTGGTGATACGTGCTACAATTTTGTGCATATTCTTCAGTCAATAGGAATGCCTATTCTGCTGCGATTACAAGCGAAACCTCTAGTGGGTGGTTGAAAAAAACTCTATTGAGATAATTGCATCACTGTTAGCTCAGTCCTTCTAAATTTATTAACTCAAATATTTATTCAATAAGGCCTATTATGACGGTTCGATATCCCCCTAGCAACGAGGTCAACCATCTATCTCACAGAAGATAGGGTGCAGTGACAGTAACGTGCAAGTTTAAAGTGATAGTAGACTTGCACATAATCAACTGCACTATTTCCTGCCTCCTCCAACTGAGCCCGGTGTCAGGACAAAACCAAGAAGTGCGGAAGGGGCTGAAAACGTTAAGTAAACTGTCTTATCACCTCACTATTACGAAATCAATGTAAGGACGTATCCGATCCAAAATTTCAGGCAGCGCCATATTAAAAGGGATCAATCGAATCCTGACGCTTCGTCTTGAGAGAGGAGAACGCATATAATTGTCGTTCTTATACCATAGGAATATTTTTTTTTCGGAAAAGGACTAAAAAGCATAAAGCTCAAAATCGAAAGTCCTAAAAGTACTTTTATTCCCTTCAGTTGGAAGACGACGATTCTGAAATATTCTGATCTTAAAAAATTCATTAATTCAGCTGTTCGAAAGTTCTAACACACTTTGAAGACAGCAGTTTCATTCAGTTGCTTCCAGCTGCCTTTAAAATCTGACGCTCCCGTTTTTCCTGAAAACCTTTCCTGCTTGTAAATAAAACCTGTAATACAAATATGTAAAATAACATATTGAATATGTATTCTTAGACTGCCAACTGAATTGTTCGGCTCGAATTTTAATCAAGCAACTTAAAATACTCACACAGAAAGTGGGTTCCTATTCTAAGAATGCAATGGGAATGCACTGACTCAATTAGATGGGCCTCAGCATCGTTTCAACAAGGGCTTTTCTCCGTATCGATTAAGTCCAGTGCCAGAATTCGCAAACTGGTAAGTCACTCCCTCGGAAAAAATCAGACCGATTCTTTTAACACACATGGGGTAGAATGCTCAGCATTTCGCTTCTTTGTCTTTTTAAACTCCCAATGCTGTGTAAAACTTTTGGTTTGTGAGAGCCACAAAGTTACCAGGCATTTCATGTGTTTAAATGAAAAAATTTCGAAGAGAAAATGTTCTTTCGATATTGCTATCAGGCTTATTGCTACGATTGCCATCGCCATCGGTTTCGGGTTTATGTCTGTGTTTAGAATTTGCTCTTCAGCAAAACTAAATTATTTTACAGGATAGGGGTGAAAAATGCTTCGTCCTTTAACAGTTCATATTTATCTGGTGGAACATCGACGCAAATCTGAGAAAATTCCATTTTCTGACTCGTTAAAGCTCCAGAGGCCACCATTTGTGGTTTTATTTAGCTAAAAAATGATCTTCATTTCAAATAAGAAACCACTCAAATCTGAACATCTGCTTGACATTTTACGGCATTGCCTCAAAACGTACTTCACATTTGGCGGACAAATGTATGAGCAGATTAAAGACAATCCCATGGGCTCCCCTGTCAGGCCTGATTGCTGAAGTGGTACTCCAACGGATAGAACACTTGGTCTTCACCAAGTAACAAGCGAAGTTTTGGGCTCGTTATGTCGATGACACCTTCGTCATTGTTAAAACATCGGACATCGAGCATGTCAAATAGCTATTGAACTCGGTTGATCCGAATATCTAATTCACAATGGAGGTGGAAACAAATGAACAACTGCCGTTCCTCGATGTCCTGGTACGCTGGTGTTCGACTGGACTATTGCAAACCACAGTATTTAGAAAGGCCACCAGCACGAATCAAGTACTCAATTTCAACAGTACTCATCCCATGTGCCACAAACGCAGCTGCTTCCGTACTCTTTTCCTAAGAGTTCACACACACTGCAGCACACCAGCCGCCAGAAGAGCTGAACAGCAACATCTTCAGGAAGTCTTCCGAGCTAATGGCTACCAAAACTCGTTTGTCAAACAAAGCAGACGCCAAGTGAACAGACGACGACCAGAACAAAAGCAGCCCGAAGTCTGGAGGGCCATTCCCTACATAAAAGGCGTCTCCGAAGCAGTCTCACGACTGTTACAACCTGCTGGCGTGAGCATTACCCATCGACCTCAAGCGACAATACGCCGCCAGGTGATGTAACCCAAAGACCGACTGCCTCTTAAAGAAACCTCTGCAGTCGTCTACAAGATACTTTGCAATGAGGGAGACTGCAATTATGTTGGGGAAAAGAGGCCACAAATTGCAAACCCGCCTAAAGGAGCACAAACGAGCGACCCAGATACTGGACACAAACTCACAACTGGCGGCACACATCGCAGAAGCTGGCCATGACTTTGATCTCCAAGGTGCGACCATCGTAGGCCGAGGAACCTCAATAGCCGAAAGGCTGACACTCGAGGCATGGTACTCAGATGCCAACTCGGTCAACAGGCATCTGGACCTGCCAGTGGCCTAAAAAGTCTTGCGTCATTACGTTGGAAAGAGCCGGGTCGAAGCCAAATCAAACATAAGAATGGCAAGCAAACAGGAACCCCCAACAAACCGGCCGGAAGAGGAGGCAGCGTTACCAGGGTCCTCTACCGGGTGATAAGGCAGCATATTAATTACTGTTCATGACCCCAAGCCTTACGGACAGCTAATTAGCCTACACCACTATAATGGCCCCTCCGACCCCTCCGATACCACTGACAGCTAATTGCCCTCCTCCCCCACCTCAACTTTTCGTTTTCTGTTTCAAATGCCTTGACAACCTGACGATTTCTGACGGTTAATTGGCCTTTGACCACTATAATTATCCTCTTTTTTGGATGCTTTCTCATCTCTGTAGATGGACACCTGTAAGTGTTCAAAAGCTCAGAACAATAAATCAATTTATCTGGTGCTTGACATGCCTTCTTCCTCATCCATCCAAGTACAGGAGTATTTTAATAGAGATAATGAACTCACCGGAACACCAGCACTCCCAGATTTGTCAAGCTGAATATATAAAGCTATTATTTGACATGGAATCCAACGTGATCCCCATCTGTATTTGGATGCAGAACTGATCGAGTTGTTCAGCTCTTAGGTTCTTGTGTGTTCTATACGGATATAAGCATGAAAAGTGAATAAAATGGTTATGTAAGGCGCGCCATTTGAATATAATTCAAATGCCACCATCTGGCAATTTTTTTAATAGCAGTAAACTGTATTATATTGTCAAGATTAATGACTAAGCTTTTCGCCTGCATGATCATACAGTTCATTATGATTTTTTGTACTAGCTACATGCGCAAACCATAAAGAGCCTTTACATCCTCTATTGGCAATAGGGCCTTCGTGTACCGAAATCTAATTCAGATTTTTTTACTCTGAATTGCGAAAACCTCGAGTTGACGCTTATGCATTTTCACACGGAAACGCGAATTTTATCTTATTTCGAGTGCTTTTGGTACCTCTGAACCTCAATTGTACAAACAAAATGCTAAGAGTTAAATAAACGTCTGCTTGTACTCTGTCTCAGACGAATTTCTTGCAATGAACGTGATTCATGGCCCTAGTAAATGACTGCAGCGGGAACAGACTGACAATTGGAGAAGAACACGTTAAACAGGTGGTGCGGATGCAATGAAAACTTCGACCAGCGCAGACCCCATACAGCAAAAGAAATTGAGGGAAAATGCGCACATCGGTCCAACGCAAAATAATTTACGCGGAAGTCGTTATAACTCAGAAAAATAACAATCTCACTTGCAAAACTTGACGTACTAAAAATGCATTACATTTTTGACGAAATTTATGGAGTAAAATAAAAGGACCGACTGTATTTATGTTTGCAAGATGTTTACGCTTGAGGTTTTTTACATGCCTGTAAAAGACAACACGAGCCAGACTAGCAAGTTACTCGCCAGAAAAAGACAGACAGTTTGTTTAAAACGCATGGGGAAAAATACTCGGGATCTCATTTCTGGGCTATTTTTGACTACATGTTGTTGTGAAAAGTGTCTCGGTTGAAACATTCACGGACTTACGAGATGTCCTATCTCCTTATAGTCAGCCAAAGTTTGCATATATGCAGTGTACACAGTAGATCTTGAATAAACTTCAAAGGAAATAGAACTTTGTGCGTTTGAAAACGAGCTGGAAAGCTAAAAAGTCTGTCGTAATATTTTCTTTAGAATTTGTTTCTTTAACTGCTCTCGTGCTAGTGAAGATATTCTTCCTTATAAAAGCTAGCTCGCAAATAATGTTCAAATATCTACCAAAGAAATGATGGCTTAAATTAAATGTCAAATTTTTTTAGGAAAATAAAACCTATTTAGTAAGCAGAAAAACAGAATGCTTCCACTTCCTACTCGAGCAGAAACTCATTATGTAGACCACGAAACTTGTGGAGTAGAATAAACCTACCTTTTAAAGTTGTTTCGTACAAGTGACTGCCCATGGGATCTGTTACCTTATTGCATGTGACGACACGAAACAACAGTACACGAACTAGATCGTTCCAATTAGGTTTCCGAACCATCAGCCCGACGAATCCTACTCTACAGTCAGAATTTGTCTAAACTCCCTGAAACACACCTCAGAAAACACCAAGTGTAAATTATACGCGAATCGGCGACTACAAGGCGCCCATAGCCAGTACATCCTACGAAAACGGTAAATTATTTTGCCGATAAAAATGCTGTTTAAAAATGCTACAGGACGTCGATGATACAGTACCTCGAGGTCAACCCGCGACGTCAACCTCAATGCACCTAGTTATCCAAGTATAAGTTGGCAGTAAAGAGAATAAAACACTCGCTCCAAGTAACCATGCACACTTGTACCTGGACATAGCTCGCCCTTCTGCTTTCTGCTCATCCGGCAAAGTTCGACAATTTGCCAAAGGCACACACTTGACTAAAGCATGCAGCAATCGGCATGTGACTTCGGAAAATGTGGCCGAGAGGGCAGCCAAACGGGCTGATGGTAGAAGTAAACACTCTTCAGCACAAATGCGGTTACTTTTAGGTTCGTTCTAAAACTTCAGATCTTTGCACGTTCATTGAAATCTGAAAGTGCTCCGTGAAAAAAGGGCAAAAAATAAATGGTTTAAATTTGAGTTGACCCAATTGTGAAAAAAACTCGAGGCGTTCGGTGGGATTTGAACCCGCGTAGTAGAGAAGGCTTTTACCGGAAGCCAACGCTCTAACCGCTAAGCTACAAACGCCCCACCTGGCGCCATGAATTTAATCACGCTACGCGGGTTAAACTCCCGCCGATCGCCTCTAGTTTTTTCACTATTGGATCAACTCAAATTGAGCAAATCTTACAAACCTCCTAATAATGAAACAAGTATTACTGCCTTCCAAAAGAACTTATTCAAGATAGTATTAGGGGGGTCTGGCAGATTTGAATAATTTAATTGACCAAATTGGGAAAAATTCGTGGCCTCGGTGACATTCGAATCCACATCAATCTTCGCTGCTCATGTGGGCTAGAATCGCACCGAGACCACGATTTTTTTTCACAATAGGGTCAATTAAATTAGTTTAGATAAGCATATGCATATAAACTCTTAAAATGATGTTTATTTGGAAAAATCTAGTCGTACTCGTGAATGTTCAAGCTTGTTACTTCAAGTTATTGTCAGGCGAAATGTGTAGCAATGACTGTAATTATCATGTTGTAGCTTTTGGGGACATAGCGGTTAGATTAAAAAACAGACACCTGTGGGATGGAGAGGCATAGTTTTGCGATATCAGTCGGAGGTTATGGATCATCAGATCGACAAGATGGTGAATGCTTCTTCCTAGCTTATCAACCCTCCTTCGTTGGCTACACCCCAATTCAAGGTTTAGGTAGACCGGAGACAGAATCTCGAATTTTCGGTCATCGGCGAACACGTCTAACATGCTGCCATTAATAACGGTTTTTCTACCTCGTCAAATACGCTCAAAAATTAATCTACCTATAATTCCTGTCTGAATAACCTGCCTTTAGGACCAACCATCTTAGTATCATTTTTACACCTAGTTCGGCAGCTGATGGATATCTGACGACAGCTGAAAAGCCAGAAATGCCCATCCTACTATTTCTTGTATATATGGGCATTTCTTCCGAATAAAAATATATCTGCTGCATTTGTCTGTGCCACTAGTCGCTATGCGACTGCCAATGAGGGCTCTAGACAAGGCCGCACGGCACGACGGGACGAGCGTGTTCCGTAGCCAGATCTGTGAACGTCACATTATCATAATTCATATTCTCGATCACAATTAAGAGAACTGTGAGTCCATGACTCAATGGAAGAATGTAAAACTCAACGTCCAAAGTCCTCATGTGCCAATCTCAGACGATTCACACCTACAATTATGTATGATTGTCTGAGGATGACCAAGAAGCCAGAAACGGATCTTCTGGCCTCCGTCGTCCTTGTCGGTATCACTTAATCTTGTATAAGTTACTATACGCATGCAAATGCCTGAGAATTCTCTTGAATGAATCCTAAAGGGACAATGAGAAGAACATTCGGTAAAAGAAGTTCTTTGGGAAAGAGTACTTTAATGTGTGAATTTTTGGCTCTGGTTCCCCAGTTCGTCTTCAGACAGCATGAGAGTTATGCAAAAAACAGCTAAATCAACATGATGACTAACAGAAGATTCTACAGCGATTAAATATATTAGCGAATTCGCGGCCGAGGGGGGGGAATAATTGTCAACCGAATGCAATTATGCGGTCAGCGTAAGAGGGGGGAGGAAGGGACGGAGAGGGGGGAAGGTAAGGCGAATAATTGTCACCCCTCTCAGTTGTCTCAAGCAGCGACAGAATACCAGCTAAACAAGTGTCTAGGCGTTTTGCTAGTCCCTGTGCTGCCAGTATTGTCAATAATTACATACATTTCTGCTTATGGCTCTGATGAAGCATCCGCGATGGATGTAGAGACTTCAGACGAATAAAAGTGTTTTCCCAGCATCTCCTTCTTATACGTATTGTTGATCTGTTTGCAGCTTATTAATATTCCGTCGTTATCCCGCAGTGGCTGATGGACCTCAGCCCAAATATTCATATCAAATTTTGTCTACACCTGTAGACGATTATTGTACTGGATGCATTATCATCACACGTCCCAGTTCGTTTCGAAAATTAATGTTTTCTACAATGAGAAGGAAATATAGTGTAAGCTTACAAGCATCGTCACTTCATGTGGAATCGCTCTAGCACAAGTTTTCACTCTAATGATTTTAAATTAGTGAGTTAATCGTATTTGCCTGCTGACATCGAATATCAACAATAGTTCAAGTGCACTTTCAAATGAATATGACCCGATGGTAGCCTTCAGTTCGCCATTGTATACCTTCGATTCTGGCTAAACTTATGTTTCATTGGTGAGGTCAAAGTCACCAGAATGAAATTTCGCAAACCAATTTTTTAGCATCTGATTTTTAATTATATTAGAGAAGAAGAGACCGTTAATATTCCAAACTGTACGCGATGCTTTAGTTTCCTATAAAACCTAATATTTTCTTAGCTGTACAAATTTCTGACATTTTCATCATCTACAGTATAGCGCAGAATTCGTGCAAAATGCCGAAGTTTGTGAAAGATTTAAAATCACAGGTAAAAAAGTGCGAAAACTAAGAAATAATAATGAGCAACCTTAGGCAAATTCGGTACTTTAAAAAGGTCTAATTGTTTTTTAGAAAAATTAATTTTTATTAAAGTCACTCAAGTTCTTCAGGCGTAAAAATAGCTTTAACGTAGAAGGATAAACTTAAATCTCTCCATAAGTTGTTTGGATAACTCTACCACTTTTTTATGAAAAAAAAACACGATTCTTAAATCAAACTATTTTAGACATATTGCCATTATCTAATTAAATTTCCTAACACACTAATCCTGAAATTCCGACGGATTTTCAATGATTTTCTATCTTTTCAAGCTTAATTTCATAAAAAAATTCGGTTAGATGTTCTTTTAAAAATCTTTAAAAAAGATATCTATGAAAAGCATTTACCAAAAATGTGTTTTTCAGATTGCAAAAGAAAAACACAATGGAAGAACATATAATATGATTTTTGCAAAAACTGAGAACCTTCTGGCCGTTCTGTTTAAAGTTTCCCTATTCTTACATGCTGAACTGTCGATAGACAACTTTTGGACATCTTTTGCGTAGAATTTGTCAGAAAAAATTGATGGTATGTCTCGGGTGTTCATCAATATGCGTGTTTACGGTCGTTATTTTCGGTAAGGTAGAACAGTTTACAGCCTTATAGGTTTATAACTTAATTCTGTGGCATCAAATGTAACAGATTTTCAAAACTGAATTTTCTAAAATCAATCTGCTTTTCATTTTCTAATACTAATGCGTGATCTAATATTTACAGTTACGTCAATACAGTAGCCGCCCGTTATTAAGCCCACCTCGGGCCCAGACCAAATTCGGCTTAATAAGCGGCGGGCGCAATAACCAGAGAGTCCTAGTGCTTGATTAGCAAACGCAGGATAGGCACTATACATTACATACGTACTGTATTATGTGTAGAGATTGGTTATGTAAAAGAAAAGAATGCTATTTGTCTGTATTTTAAGAAATAACAAAAACAAAGAAATGGTTCGCGACACGTTTAAAAAAGCGGTCTAGTGTCAGTTTTTGGGGGAAACTTCACTCGCAAGTGCTCTTTGATGTCCTTCTCCAGGCACCAGAAATCACAGAGAGATGAGAATCACACTATACTGTTGGAAAACTGGGCTTTGTGGCCGGCGCGTGGGCTTATTAGCAGGCGGGTTTTGCTATGTAAAATTCCGTCTCAAGCTGATTTGTGCTAAATACCCGGCTGGGCCTATTAACCAATGTCTTAATAACCGGTGACTACTGTATCGTGAACTCAAAAAACTATTTTCTGTTTTCTGAAAAGACATAATAACCTATTTTCTGATCTTTTTTAATCTTCTTTTATAGTAAAACACGCACAAACAAGAAGGTTTGGTCCGCATCGTCTAACAGCATAAAAAATTCTTTGGATATGAAGAAACGTTGGATTTGGCCCAATTGGGTCCACTTTTTTTTCAATACAGTCATCTGAAGTGAACTATTTTCTATTTAGCAGCATTTTGCGTTCCAAGTCTGTTCAATGAATGAAAGGAACAACTTCGGCTGTGTGTTAAACCATGCCCTCAAATGTCGATCTTAACACTTCATGAGATAATCTCGGTCCCTATGATGTCCCTATTTATAATAGACTGAATGGTGTATGTTTCCTCTATTATTTAGTTAGAAGGCCACATTTTAGCGAGCTCCACCCGATCTAGAGTGCAATATGACGTAGGGAAGAGCAAGGCAAGAGTTTAATTCGTGTAATGCATTTATTTTATTTATTTAGGCCAAATATTCTGCGCTGAGCTTCTTCATGAGCTTGGACAAAATCCGAACTGTGGGGCATCTGGTATGGAACCATTGAGGATAAAACAGTTTGAAGATAACTTTTTAACTCAAGCTTTTGGAACAAAGATAATGTTTTGACGAATATTACATGGGTCCTATAAGGACTTTATCTGTCCTTGTGAATTCGCAATACGCTATTATAAACCTGGCTAACAATTTAACTTCTTAACCCAGAAAGCTGCATGCATTTTCATTCCGTACCTCACTGCTTTCGCAATGGCTTATTTTATGCATAGCAATTTTACCCTCTCAATGCCTTCATATAACTCACTATATGCAAGCCATACTTCAAAGAAGTTGCCCATCTTTCATGGACATAAGGCCAAATAATACTCAATCGTTTAAACTTTAAAAATATTGTTTGTAAGCAAAATGCAGATATAAGTAGTTCCTTGAAAAGAAGCTCAACATAATTTTGTTAGCTGCAACTATGCTTCGGGTAACCAACTGAGTTAAATTACATAAGTAAAAATTTCTACGCAGAGAAGATTCGAAGCTGCGCGATTACAGATTTCACATATTAAACTAATGAGATGCCTTGGCAATATGCATGAAAATAGAATCTTCTACTTTTGATAGAAGAGATTCTTCGGGAAACAGGAACAAACTTTATTGTAAATGTTTGACAGTGGCACACCAGATCGTCTTCGGACGCAAATGGAATTGTGTGAAGAGCAGTCCACATTTTTAAACGTATCAAATAATCGATAATACTGCATCATCTATGGTCAATAGCATGTTTTGCAGGTAAGCCCTTTTTTCCACGCTTTTTAGGATTGGCGTACATTGAATCCAGCTCAACGTGCCTGTTGATGCACGAGTCGTTGGAGTTTTTGGCTTCTAAAAACTCGCGGCCTTTCTTGTATGGGCAAGAGCCAACAATGCAAGTTTCGTCCCATGTAAATTGATGTCCAGTTTCTAATGTGTGCATGTTGACCTCGGGCAATTGATTTCGCCCCTTTACCTCGTAAACTCTTAGATCTGTGTTTGGAAACTAATTTCTCGTTTGCTCAAAAATACTATAAATAGATAAAAGTGGCCCCAATGGGGTCAGCCATTTCAGGCTTCTTGGCCGAAATAACGATGCAAAAATGAGAAACGATGGCCCTCCCACTAGTTAACTCCAAGTTTTGGGTACGCTTTGTCGATGACACGTTCGTCATTGTTAAAAAGGACCAACTGGGAATACTACACAACATTATCAATTCAACGATGCCTCGAATCACATTTACGCTCGGAAAAGAAATTAGCAGTGAACACCCCTTTCTTGACGTCCTCGTGCAGCGTAATACTGACGGAAAGTTTCAAACATCGGTTTACCGCAAAAAGGCCTATGCTGATGTTATCCTTTATTACAAGGGTAACCACCCTATTGCTCATAAACACAATGTTGTTGCACCCTAATAAATCGAGCAAGAATGCATTGTTCTAACCCCGAACTCTACCAAGCCAAACTCAAGTACCTGTCTACTCTGCTTTCAAAAAACGGTAACCTTAAAGAGTTCCTGCGTCGATGCATGAAGCGACAAGGTTTTCAGCAAAAAAAGGAGCTAGAATGTTCCGAGAGAGCGCTTATCCAAGAAATTTGCGAACACTTCCACACGTTGAAAACGTGTCTGAACTCTTTGAAAGACACCTGAGGAAGTATCAAATCCAAGTGGCGCACAAACCCACGAATACTCTGGGAAATCAGCTTGTACACCCTAAGGATAAGGTTGGCTATTTGGACAGAAAAGAGATCATTTACAAAATCCCTTGTAGCGGCTGCAATACAGTTTATTGCGGAAAGGCAGGATGATCAGTCTCCACATGCTTATGTGAATATCAACAAGCGGTAAAGGGGCGATATCAATTTCCGAGGTCAACGTGCACACATTAGAAACTGGACATCAATTTACATGGGACGAAACTTGCATTGTTGGCTCTTGCCCATGCAAGAAAGGCCACAAGTTTTTAGAAGCCAAACACTTCGACGACTCGTGCATCAACAGGCACGTTGAGCTGGATTCAATGTACAAAAATCTTAAAAATGCCTGGAAAAAATGGCCAACCACCAAAACATTATATTGACCATGGATGGCCTAGCATTATCGATTTTTCGACACGTTTAAAAATGCGGACTGCTCTTCACACAATTCCCTCGCGTCCGAAGACGACCTGGCGTGCCAGTATCAAAAATTTACAATAAAGTTTGTTCCTGTTTCCCGAAGAATCCCTTCTATCAAGTTATATTTCTCGGGATGCCTATTTTCAAATTCATAAGAATCTATTGCTTTCACGGCCACAAACAAACAACGTACACTGAATATAAATGAGGCAGTTTGGATACACGGGCGGAAATTGAGTTGTTATCCCAAATTCGCAAGATGGTGATAGCCCTCCATCAACCGAAGTATAAGGAAAAAATTGTGGATTATTACACTGGCGCATTGGGAGTCATACATACATGAACACTATGGTATTCAGAAAATATAATACAGGGATTAGCACTGTTCGTTCGAAAAGGGGTTTGATTTTCGTAAACACAAAAGCTAATTGTTTGTGATGCATTTCTTCCTCCCAGAAATGGCAAATCCGGCCATTACTGTGTACCCACCTTATGCAGTCTTTCCTCTCTGAAATGGTCGAAAGAATGGCGCCAAATGTTGCCATGACAGCTGCTAAGATGAACACCCAAACGAGCTCATGGGGCGACAGAGACTGCACCACCCAACTATTCAGTGCACCTTAGCTCTTCTTTTGAAGTAATAGATAGCTGATTGAAGTCTCCAGTCCAAATTAGAAAAAGGGCGAAGATTCCTGCGATATTACAACGTAAAACATGTTTCAGTAAAAACGATTTCCAGCCGGAACGGGAGATTTTTTTCAATACAAATGCATAAAAGATTTAGACAACCTACTTTAACTTCACGTAGACGACTCGACTTAAAAATTCGATAAGTGGACAAGCTCTAAAGCATCATTTATAGAAAGGGAGAAATCTCCAAAATCACACAGAGATTTTGCGTCAGTCGCCAAATACGTACTGTATAGTTTATGACTAAATTAGTAAGGATTCCTTACGAACAACAGCACAGTAAAAATAGGTTTGGGTAATAGCAGTTGTATGAATGCGGCATATCATGCAAAGCAGGGAAAATATTAAAAAAATCAATATCACTGAACCTAAACGTAATAAAACTAAAAAATTACCTAAACAATAACCAAAAAACAAACTAAACTACAAGTAAAACAAACTAAAAACTCAACCCAACTAAACTTAAAATTAAACTATACTGAGCTAGGAGTAAAATTCTACTAATAAAACTAAATAATTAACAAATAGATAAACTAAATATTAAACTCAAACCAAAGAAGTATTAGGTAATGTCACGAAAACTGCGGCGTTGTTTATAATTGATCCTTACCAAGTTCTGCGGGTAATATCTGGATAGACCAGGGAGCGCACCCCACTTTCCAGATAGAAATCGCGGCAAAGGTAGTTTACGTAGTGCACCTCATAAACCCCCTAGTCCCAGTATTTCGTACTACGGCAATGGTGGTTATAAGGTTTTGGGAGTGTGAAAATAGGATGGGTTCTTTAGGGGTGATGATAATATTTTAAACAATATCAATAGACGCCTGTTCAAGGCCATAGAATGAATATACTACGCTTCTAAGCTCATATTCTGCTCTCCAACTAAGCCTCTTCCGATTCTCTGTGCTAGGGATGCCTTACCTTTGCACACCACCTCCAATTGCGTCTATTAATTTACATGCACTTGCGGATGCAAGTAAATAGGGCGAACGCAAACGCAATTGGCCGCCAGAGCCAAGGAAAACCTGCCTAGTTGGTTATTCAAGCAAGAAAACCCATCCCCTCGTTCCTACATTACGGAACATTTGCTGGACACGGGCCATTCTATGGACCCTATAACCTCATTTCGAGTCCTTGTTCGAGTACGAATATCTCGCATCTTGCGCTACCTGGAGGCAGCCTACATAAGACGCTCTAAAACGAACCTAAAAAAACGGTTGGAGCATGTGGTTAACCTAGCCTTGCCTTGGTAACAACAGGTTCCCAGATTTACACATTCCCCTGCCCCCTTCTTTCCCGCAACTCATTTTCTTCTGTTTCTCATTCCACATTGTTTTAACCTTCCTAATTTACCAATTAGCCTTGGTGACTATGACCTGTTACGTTTCTGTACCAATTCAATTTCGTATTTTTCTCATTCGTTACTCTTCAACGCATTGGAGTGGCTGCAACTAATGAGCGCTTCCGAAATGTTATGGGTCCAATAAATTTTGTATTAATTGCTAACTTCAAGTTCTCACCGAGAAAATTATGCTTTAAACTCAGCATTTTATCTTGAAGAGAACGTGTAGGGGATCAGTACAGCCATCGTTGTCCCACGTTTCCTTGGTTACCAGCACGCTCTGTCGATCTTGGCTCCGGACGAGAGCGTAGTCCAGCAGATTCTAGTGCCGCGATCGGTGATACATTTGTGGGTTACGATGGGGTCCGGCCTGATACTAGACAAGAGAACGTATCTAAACATGTTTAAGCTAGTGAATAGTATAAGGTGGGAAAAGCCAGATAAGTAGGAAGTATGTATTGTGTACACAAAGGAAAAGAGAGTAGATTAACTTGGGAGAGACACGTCCGCTCAATAGGTTGACCGGGCTCCAAGTGAGGTTTGAGAGCCATTAGCCAGGAGACAGAGAGCGCTTTCATTGGCTAGTTCGGCCTGTGATTGGTAAGTGAGGCGAGACAAGTCTCGATCTTGAGTGTAGGCTCTGTCTGTCGTGTCTTCCGTCCGCGTGTAGTTTACCCCAGACATGACTTGTGCCCGCGGCGTCCGAGGAAAGCATGAGGTAGAATAAGGGGTCGCTTCACATCCACGTTGTCTTCTGTGGTAGAAGGCAGACGAATATGATTACAGGCCGTGTCCCTTGTTGCCTTCAACCAATCAGGAAATTGTGCACATTGATTGGGTTTGAACTTTCGCGAGGGTAGGACTAAGGCTCGCGTGACAACAAACCGACCGGGAGAAGGAGGCGGACAAGAGGGCAACACAGGAGGAATGACCAGAAGCGTGAGAAGTAGCCTGTAACACGCGAGCACGCAAGGTTTGACAGGCGCAGAAAATTTTACTCAGCGAAGCGGCACAGATAACTTTCTGTCACGGGTCAACAGCAGGGTATGTTCCGCGTTGATTCACAGAATGGAGCCATTATTATTAAAATGGCAAAGACCATGGAGATCCAGCACTTCCTGCCAGGTAGCATGGTCTGTCCCGACGCGGGCGTTGAACGCGCCATAGGAGTTATTTTGTTGGTAGCGATGTTACAGAAATAAAAGTTTTCATAAAGTCACACGCTGGCAGGGCGGGCTGTGACTATTAAATTGGACTAGAATCGGCAGATGCAGTCGTAGGTGTACAATTTATCGGATCGACTGTTTTTGTGGTCAAGCCAAGTATGTTGGCGAAACCGGCAAACGGGTTCTCAGGAGACTTTTCGAACACGAGCTTGTCGTGCGATGGAGGGATCAGTTATACTTCCGTCAGCAGGTTTCATAAGTATGGCAAGATACTGCAAGCTCCCAGCTTTAAAACATGACCCATACACACTAAGGCTGACTCAGTCTACTGTACACTTGAGGCGGGCTAATCTGCAGCCACTGTAGCTTTTGCATTTATCGCCACTCTCGCCTAGATGACGAAAAGATTACTCCTACTGTTCTGACATGCTTTTTGCAACTGCAGTTTTATTTATCTCTTCGAGGCAGTCTGTGAAGCTGTGGACTGTAGCCTTAAGGCAAAAACAGAATTGATGCATCTCAATGCCAACTAATCTTGAAGATTCTTGGTCTCAGCCCACAGCACCTGTGCCTGTAGTTGAAGACGTTAAATCTTCAGTTTTCTATTTTTTGACCCCGGACGCATTATGCATAGCTAAAGGAGACTCCTAAATCAAAAAAATAATGTTAAAACCCTGTGGCTGAGTCGGTAACCTCTTGATTTTAGAGTAAATTGAGTGGCCCCACTCCAGGTGGCTATTGCAATGCTGCATCGCTCGCGAGTACTCGAACGTGCCAGTCTCAGTCTCGTTCTTGGTCAATCATCATCAAGGCCGACTCAGACATACTCTCGCATACGGTGCTGTGATGACTCTCCAACGCCCACCCGGGCGTGGTCCTACATCCGACTGTCAACTTCTACCGACCTCTTCTCCAATAGTTTTGTACAGAATGCAACATTCTTCGAACTAGCATTCTATTTCATCTCTTTCTATTCAAAACAGGTACTTAAGGTCGTAGTGGATAGGATTTTCCCCGTGGTTTGAGCTGCTGCGACATAACGCATTGCAATTCCAGAATATTTCATCGACACAAACTATCGTGGGGTTACATATACAGACAGAATGAAAAGGGCAGTGATTAAATCAGCATCTCCCATGCCTTACGACTTATACGCAACGTTTATTTGTTTCTTCAAGAAAACTTCGGGTTTTTGTCTTGAACTTCGTTTCCTGGATTTAAAATCTGACTATTTGATCCATTATTCGCTAAGTTCTTTTATTTTGTTTCAGGCTTATGAGCCGTTAAAACGAATTCAATTAGAATACTTGCAACCGTCCTTCCTATATAGATCGCCTCTCTCTGTGTGTATGAGACTGCATGCATCCTTAACCCCACACATCCCTCCTCCCACAAGAGCGACATTTTTTCGCCTAAAAAATTCTAAGGAGATTATTCATCGTCTGCTCACTTAAAAAAAACGATGTACCACCTCATGGCTCAGGACAATTGGCCTCGCCAACAAACTGAGGCACCATTTTTCTGCTACCACGACACGTGTAAAAATAGGGAGCGCAAAAGCAATCTACCTACATATCCCCCAAATAAACTGACACTGATAATTAAAATGCGGTACGAATTCCTTATAAACAGCATCATAATTTATTATACATAATTAAATACTTACTTCGTTGTAGTGAGTCTGTCTAGTTCTATTATTTCATATAATCGTGGATTTAAGTGCTTTACATACATAACGATACTATGGCTTTTCTTGTGTATGCATTCTGCATAAAGCACTCCATTGCACTCCCCGCCTGGAAATCTTTAGCGATATGCGGCTGCTTTTCGTACTACTTTATCAATCTCAATTCGGCTCGCACTTTTCTCTTCCTATTTCTACATGCAGTAGGTGCACGAACTCATTAAATCCAAGGATTTTTACAAGTAACTCAAACGCAACCGAAGCTGCAGCCCCGAAAGTCTTAAAACAATAAACTAATGGTCGCTCTTCAGAATAGGGCATGTCGTGATTTCTGAAGCAATATAACGTTTAATAGAAATACAAGCGTTTTTTAGCAAAGTGGAAAATTCCGAAAAAGTGAAAATCAGGTGAACTAGGTTAACTTAAGTTCTACTTGAGGAGGATGCCTGTTTCTACAAAACCACCGAGTGAATACAGCAGGAAAAGTAAAATTACGTTGGAAAATAATCATTTTGTAAAGTTTTCATATGTATGTGCTCCCATATTACGTGAAATGTAATCTATGGATGTTGCCGAATATCCTAAATTTCGAGTTTATATTTTGATGCGTTTTCACAATAATTTCTAGTTTAAAAGTGGCGTTGGACTAAAGCAACCACAATTACGCACGACTTGGCCTATTGGGAGATCACAGGAGTAAGATATTTCGCAAGCTCAAGTGCGGACATGCCGGTCAGTGAATAGTAAATTAAAATTTAATTGTCATCTACGATTACAAAAGTACCATTTTTTGTACACTAGGGGTAATTTCCTTCCGCCAAATATTTTTTGTAATTGCTTTGGGATTTCGATTACGAAGAGGTTAGGTAATTATGACTTTACAATTTTCAATGGCTTCAGTCAATTGACCATAAATAATGATGATATTATACGTGCTTAACGAACCCTTCAAAATTTTACAAAAAGTTAACTCTTGACAAAAAGCTTCATTTATATATATATACTTATGTAAATATGCGCGAATATTCGGGGTCCAGATATAATATCGTGCTTATCTTCACCGGAAGAGGAAGGAGAAGAGGAGGCAAGTGCTACGACCGAATTGTATTCTTGCTGACGTTTCAAAAACATGCTCGTTTTCATCATCAAAGCGTGCTGCGTACTCTTCCGCCGGCCTTGAATTAGTGTGCCTTGCCGCCAGCCGGGTGCTGTACCCATGTTTTATGCCCGTGCGCTCGTACGTCCGTTGACTATTGATTGGCGCCATCCTCTCCACTGTTATCGGCGCTGCGTCGGCCTGTCCGTTCGACTCCGACTCCCGCGCGTTCACGTCCTCGTGTGCGCCTGCGTCGGCCTCCCACTCGTTCGCGGTCTCATAGTTGCCCTCGTGAGAACCCATCCCACGCCGGTCATGTAACTCGCGCCGGATGCCAACTCCACTCATTGTGGCGGACTGGCAGTTTTCTGTGTCGCCACTCTCCCGCCCTAGTGTCCCGTTTTGTGCGGGCGTGAGCCTTACGCGGATGGCTTGGTACGCAGGATTCAACTCAATGGCTCTGTTGAGTGTGCCAGTCGATGGCCAGCTTTCGAGCACTAGTCTAGCAATCTTGTCACTGGCCCTGCCAACCACCCTTGCATTTTAAAAGGCAAAAACGTGTTTGCGCTGCTTCACGTGGCCGTAAACCATAAAATATTTGTCTTCGCGGTTGATTGCGAGCTGTTGTTCATGCAACCTCGTGCCAAGATGTTTGCCAGTTTCACCGACATACCTCGCATCACAATCTTGGCAAGGGATGCTGTAGACCACCGCTGATTTTTCGGTCACTGGTAGCAGATCTTTAGGCCTCATAACCCGTTGTCTGATAGTTAGTGCCGGTTTGTGAGCCATGCCAATCCCGAATGGTTTCAGCAGTCTTGCAGTCGCCTCTGAGACATTCTTCACATAGGGAATTGACAGCCAGAACTTCGGTTTCTCTTTGGTCAGCACCTCAGACCGGCAGTCCGATGGGCTCGCCTCTGTCTGGGCTAATTGCCAAAGCCGTTTTGCCGAGGCTAGAGCAGGTTGTTTTCAACTCCCATCCCAAAAATTCTGGGCCAGATGTGTTGACGACACTTTTGTCATAATCAAAATGAGCGACGTGCCGACCTTCAGGATACTACTTAATTCCATCTTCCAGGACATACAGTTCACAATGAAAGAGGAGTTTGATAATAAATTGCCCTTCCTCGACGTTCTAGTCACAAGGCTGGCAGATAGAAATATAAGGAAGACGGTGTACGGTAAAGCGACCAACACTACGCGCCTCCTTCACTTCAGAAGTATCCACCCCGTCGGTCACAAACGGAGTTGCCTCAGAACTCTCTTCCAGCGCGCTCAAACACACAGCAGTAACTACGATAGGAGGAAAAAAGAGAGTAAGTACCTACATGCCCTATTCGAGGCTAATGGTTACCCGAAGTCCTTCGTACACAGGTGTCTCAGGAAGTGCCGCTCTGAGGTGCCGACCAAAGAGAAACCGAAGTTCTGGCTGCCAATTCCCTATGTGAAGAATGTCTCAGAGGCGACTGCAAGACTGCTGAAACCATTCGGGATTGGCATGGCTCACAAACCGGCACTAACTATCAGACAACGGGTTATGAGGCCTAAAGATCTGCTACCAGTGACCGAAAAATCAGCGGTGGTCTACAGCATCCCTTGCCAAGATTGTGATGCGAGGTATGTCGGTGAAACTGGCAAACATCTTGGCACGAGGTTGCATGAACAACAGCTCGCAATCAACCGCGAAGACAAATATTTTATGGTTTACGGCCACGTGAAGCAGCGCAAACACGTTTTTGCCTTTTAAAATGCAAGGGTGGTTGGCAGGGCCAGTGACAAGATTGCTAGACTAGTGCTCGAAAGCTGGCCATCGACTGGCACACTCAACAGAGCCATTGAGTTGAATCCTGCGTACCAAGCCATCCGCGTAAGGCTCACGCCCGCACAAAACGGGACACTAGGGCGGGAGAGTGGCGACACAGAAAACTGCCAGTCCGCCACAATGAGTGGAGTTGGCATCCGGCGCGAGTTACATGACCGGCGTGGGATGGGTTCTCACGAGGGCAACTATGAGACCGCGAACGAGTGGGAGGCCGACGCAGGCGCACACGAGGACGTGAACGCGCGGGAGTCGGAGTCGAACGGACAGGCCGACGCAGCGCCGATAACAGTGGAGAGGATGGCGCCAATCAATAGTCAACGGACGTACGAGCGCACGGGCATAAAACATGGGTACAGCACCCGGCTGGCGGCAAGGCACACTAATTCAAGGCCGGCGGAAGAGTACGCAGCACGCTTTGATGATAAAAACGAGCATGTTTTTGAAACGTCAGCAAGAATACAATTCGGTCCCAGCACTTGCCTCCTCTTCTCCTTCCTCTTCCGGGGATAATGAGCACGATATACTTATGTATTTTGTCATCTGCTGCGTGCGTCCTTTAATTTTTTTGATAAGAAAGTCAAGATCAGAATGGAAAATTTTGGCCAGTGGATTGATTTCGATTACAATTAGGCATAACTCTTCTTTTATAAATGAAAGACCTAAATGTTTTATCCTAAACGGAACATTTTTCAGCATAGTTGATAACTTCTAGACTCAGTTCTACAATAACAAATGCAAAGCAGTGTGGCAATAATATCAATGGCGATTTTAAAAAAAACCATTTCGCAATGTCTCGTGACAACTTTGTCAAATGCTTGTTACGTTAACTGTCTCCAACTTCATAGGGATTGTACAATTAATTTGGTTGCCATATACTAATAAAATTCTCAAACGCATTCCTTGCCTGTAATTCCTCAATTATAAAATATAATTTAATATGGAGTATAGCAAAGAACAACCTGAAAAGTTTATTTCTCAATTTTATAGCATAAAACTTCGCAGTTTTGCAAAATACAATTTTTTAAACTTATTTCGCTCTTCTTTTTCAAAAATGAATGCATCATCTCCTTATTACATTGACCTCGATTTCAGGGACGCAAAACAAAATTTTCCGTTTTGTGAACAGATATGATTAAAAATTTCTGCTCTTCATGAATGTTCTTTTATAGTGCAACATGCACACACATGAAATTCGTTTTCGCAGCGTTTAACAGCGTAGGAAATTCCCCGGATATCAACAAAAGCTGGAATTCTAGTGAACAACATTTTGCGCCTCAAATCAACCCAATGAACTAAATAAACAACCTCAAGTGTGCGTTAAGTCCTCCAATCCCCAACCTTTTATCGGATGTGCAGTCTACTGTACTTCATTGTACTCCCCACATGGAAATATGCTGCAGCATGCGGTTTCTTTTCGGCTTATCGTCATACAACATTTGTCCAAATGCATTAGAAGCTATTGTGAGTTTTTTAATGGGAAAAAAGCCTTTCTTTCATGGTTTTACGTTAATCTCGCAAATTTGGCATGGGATGGATATACGATGTTCCGTCAACTAACTGCGGCCACTTCGCGGTTATATTTCCTCAATTCTTATTCCCTATTGGTTGTGTTTATTATTTTCATTATCGCGTGCTTTTTGTTGCTATACATTAGCTTATTTAAATAGGTGACCTCGTATTTACGACTTTTACACGCTCTACTTTTAATCATTGTTTTCTTTCCCCTGATCTGCCCTACCAATTTAACCCCTATTATCATCGGTTGAGTATTAAACAAACCTTGGGTTTTTTGTTATTGTGGCATTGTTTAGAAGGACTTTTTACCAGTGATACTACTACATTTGACACATTTAAGGGCGCATGTCATTTTCATGGGTAGTAAACACATTCAGATAACAGTCTGGCAAAATAGACGACTTCAAGCAGCTTTCATTACTGTCTAACATAGTTGTAGTGGCGCTAGCAGCCACTTGGAACCCAAGATCTGACGGACAGCGCCTTTGCCTTGCGCGCTAATGCTGCCTGCGGCCAGGTGCCATGTCTCGGCACCCCCTGTCCGTTCTCGTTCAATGACCTGGGCCACTTACGAACACACCCAGTCTCGCCTTGCCAGCCTTGCGCCAAGGCAACCAATCACAGGCCGACCTTGCCGCTGAACGCGCTGTCTCTGTCTTCTGGTGTGAGGTCCGCGAGGACTGCGGTGAGAGGACACCTGGAATTCCGGCCTCGCTGGTCGCGGCGGCCCGCGGCGGCCCGCGGCGGCCCGCGACGCCGCCCTGTCCTACGGGCCTCGCAGTCGTACGCCCTGCAAGACCTACTGGCAACCTTCCCCTTATCACTTCTGTAAACAATACACTGTTCCATCTACTCTGCCTTCCAAAGAATTCTCCTATCTCTTAAGGAACCAGGGTCTGAATGACTGTAGCTGTTAGGGTTAACCATCTTAACTTTAACACCTATATAGTAATTGTCAAACGGCCCGTCAATTCCTCAGTGGGGCTTATGCCTTATTCGGGTATGCTAATTCCGCTTTGCCCTGTCTGAAAAAAAGCCTTCAACATTATCGCCGATGCCATACCTATGATTCCGCTCTCACCTCTCCTATTTTGTGAGTGATAAGTCTTCATATCCGTAAACTACAATGAGAATTGTTATATTAGCGAATACAGCGGAGTACCGAGTCGTAGCACACTTGAAGCTATTCTCTGTTCAACACAATTTGTTTGTCGAGTGATTAAGAGCTTACTGTTTTTCGACATTTCTGATCTTTTCTTACTCAATATTAGATGACATTTCGACAGACTATTAACCCTGAATCTAGGAACCGTTCACAGTCTGTTCATATTCCGTTAATAAGTTTCAGTAAATTTGGATGGTAGAACTGACTTATTTATGAAAAACTCGGCGTCCTCAGTGGGAGTTGAACTCAGGACTGGAGAGCAACACTTGAGTACAATCAAGGTTCTAACCCTCTGGGCTGTAAGACCCCACGAAAAACGAAAAAAAATAGCTTGATGGTAATCCTGTGGATTCTCGATTGACTGCTTGGAAAGTCAGCTAACTGCATCACAATTGGTAGATTTCATATGTTGTAGTAGGTTTCATGGGTAAATTAACCTAAATTTAATTAAAAGGACAACCCCAGGTGGGCACCTCGTAGCTCAGATAGTTGTAGCGTCAGCTATACTCAGGCCAACAATGCAGGCAAAAGAACGTTAACGAAAAAGACAAGGGAAACTGCGATGACTCTTTCTGACTTATTAGCTGTCATTAGCCAGCTATAACTAATCCCAGGTAATGCACAAACCGGAGCTTGAACCCGCGACCTATTGATTGGAATGCCATGCTCTCGGGTGACGTGTCACTTGGGGCTGGCTGATAAGCCAGAGATGACGATTGCAGTATTCTTTGTCGCCGTCAGTAATGTTCTTCTGCCAAGAATACTCATCCCAGACGCGGCTTCTGTCGAGGCTCGAAAATGAGCCCCTGAGTCGGAATGGGATGATTTGGTCCTGTAACCCACTGGTGATCGTCTATCCACCATTATACTCAGACCTTTCTCTTGCTCTCATGGTTTTATATCAACTTGAGAAAAAATTCGTGAGTTAGGAAGGCAGGTCCCTTAATCCGCCGTTTAATTACTGAAGCCATCTCTAGTGTTTCTTTTCGAATTCCTCCTTCGTTGATTCGGCTGACGCTCGATCAGAACATTTTGAAATGAGCAAGCAACTGACCCAAACATGGACTTGTCATGACGAACCACTTATCAGGCTGCTTCTAAATGTCTGCATCTCTGTCTTTTCATTGCGTTTTTACGGAATGCTTCCGCACATGCTTCAAGCAACGTCATCTCTTGCCCTGTTCCAGGGCCACGCTTGCAGAGAATGACTTTGGCACGTTAATTTTCGCCTCTAACTGATGACTGGTGTGCTTTGCCGTTGACTCCCCCTCCCTCTCTGATCCCATGGGAGCATTTTGCCAGCTAACATCATCTCTTCCCTGGCATCTTTGTTGTATGCCAGTAAATGGTGGTGTGAATAGGCAAACGCACCGACTGACAAAATCCTAGACTAGTGCGAAAACACCAAATGACCGATAAGCGTCGAGGTCGCTGCTCTTATCCCCCTCCTCGAGCCCCCGTCCCTCCCCCGCCCACTGCCTCCTCTTCTGCGTTCTGCCGTCCGCCCCCTCAGATGACGCAGCCCTAGCACACCCTCGTCGGCTTAGCCTTATGCACTGCCACACTGGCTACAGGTCTACACAGACTGAGTGACTAGACTTCCGAGCATGGGTGGACCGACTTTCCCCGCCCCGCCTTCTAAAAAATAACGCCATTCGTTACTGAACGCTCACCGATCTCTAGCAGAACTCATTCGCCCTGCTCTGCCTTGGGACTCACTCTCGAGCCCCGCTCACAAGCGCACAGTGGCTTGTAGTACAGGCAGATTAGCATTACCGGTAAAGGCAAGGGAGACTTTAATGGCCATTTCTGGCTCATTTGCCCTCATCAGCTGGTCATACACAAACGCAGATGATGCACCACCCGAGGCTCGAACCCTGTTGGTTAGAAGTCCAACACTCTAACCATTGAGCCATGTGCTCGTTGTATTGCTGGTTTACTTCGGGAATACTAGCATTCCTTAATGAACGCTCAGCGATCGCCAACGGGCCTCCTTTGTCCAATTATACATTCTCGAGCCCTGCCAGCAGCCGCAGAGTGACTAGAAGTGTAGGCTTGGGGTTGTGTATAACTGGCTTATGACGGCTAGGGAGCCAGAAATGGTCATTTTAGTCTCCTTCGTTTTCGCCAGCAATGTGCATCCAGTTAAACAAGATTATCTTCTCAGCTTTTTCTACCCGAATTGCCGGTCCAGTTAGGTGGGGGTTAATTGGCAGCAACGCCTAAGATCGGTTTACGGCCTTTATAATTTGATCTACATAAGCGAACGACTGATGTACCTCTTAACTTTGTAATGGTATCATGTTCGGTTTGAAGCGTCAAAGAAACTTGTAGGTTTGCTGACATTTATATCCACTATGACATGGAGCCTTTCATGAGCTTTGATTAATATATGTTGTCTCCTCCAACCAGGTTGTGTACCGAATTGAGTCATTTCAGCTTGTCGGGCGAGCAATCAATCTAGAGTTCACCAGACGAATGACTGCCGGACGTGTGGGATACTATGTAATCCGGTCGGATACTAGGAGATAAACGTATCCCAATGGTTATAAACTAGTAGAAGAGATAAGGCGCAGAAGGCTAGAGTGTCATGAATAATTTAATTAAGTATAGAGGGAGTAGAATGTGAGTAATAGTGATTGACTCCCGCACGAGTGCAGTCTAGCCATGAAGGTTGGCCAGCCCGAAGTCCCAGTCCGACGGTAAGGTCGCCGCGTCCGGAAGTCTCTGCGCGTAGTCAGTCATCGGCAATAAGGTGCTTTGTGAACCGGCCTTGGTTAGTGATTGGCCAGTAAGGCTAGACACGTTGATGACCTTGACCGGTGGTTTGCGCACGCGCTGGTGGACACGAGAGCCAGACATGCTCCAGAGGCTTGCGAACAAAGCATGGCTTAGAATACGGGTCGCTACAGACGTATTTAATTTATAGGGATTTGGGCAGATTGGAGCAATACTTTTGACCCACTCGTAAAAAAATTCGGTGTCATTGGCGGAATTCGAACCCACGACCGCATGGAGAAGACTTCTGCACAGCCAACGATCCAACCACCTGAACTGCAATCCCTCATCGGGACCGCTAAGTTTAATCGCATTTGACTAATTTTACCCATTTAAACCTTAAAAGACGAGCACCCTTCTTGGCATTTTTAAGTAGTTTCTTGAGATAAGTAATGTGCTTTGGGCTGTGATGCCTTCATCTCTCTAAGTTTAAATAGCAAACATGAATCTCTGTAGTTTCGAAAAACCCCATCCTACATTCACACGTGCAGTGTATGTTTATTTAGCCACACTAACTTAACGGAAATATTTGCCATAAACTATTGCTGGTAGAAGAGTGATTACATAGTTATTGCAAACGAAGTGTGCTTGCCTCATCAATGGGTGATTTCGAAGAAAACTGCGCTCCTCTTATTTACGCTAGCCTGCAGAACTTATGGATTGTGTAAATCATCCTAAACAAAAAAAAATTAAACAGTTAGTTGTTATTCCGATCAGCCCTACGCGATTTTAGCGTCTTCTGGCTGACTTCCATTTACGCTTAGGTATGCCTAGTGAAAAGTATGCATTAAGAGAAGAAACTTCCCATTCCTTTTCACGCAGCAATTTTTACGCCAGTTGTTGTAACAGCGTAAACTAATGAAGGAAATAGCCATCACCCGAATTCAAATTTGTCTCCACGAGAAGTGCCATTAATCCTCTACTTAGTTTTTACGGGTGGCACTTGGAGGCGGGCCTTGCGGCACGTTGCGTGCAACCGGTCACGTGACCTGCGAGCCTGCTTAGGCTTACGTAGGCAGTGAATTACGGAAAGCGTCTATGTTTTAGTCAAGTGTTAAGCAGGACATCTCAAAGTATACGAGAAAACCGTTTTCTAGCTCTTCTCCCGTGAGTTATTAGACTGCATAATCAAGCAAAACCCCAGAAATAGTAGTATAAGCGAATAACATGTACTTTTTCGTTCTGCGCATGCAGTGCTCGCGACCATGCTGTTTAATCGGGGTGAATACTAATGACGACCTCCATTAAATAGTAGTCTACCATACCGCCCCCATCTCGTACACTTCTTCGGCTTCCATATTTAGGCATGAAGATATGCTTGAATAAGTTTTTCACCAGAAAAACATTAATGGTCTTTATGGCTCCGAAGCGTGCATCGCTGCCGATCATCGGGAGGCCTCTTATTACTTTGTGCTCCTTCCCGCCACCCTGAAGAAGGGAAGAAGTAAGTCTACAACAAATCAGGCGGATTTATAACATTTGTTTATCGGTGAGCGAAGACTACGTTTGGGGGTAGGAGTAGACCCTCTTTAGTTTTGGCCAGTGGCAACCCTAGTAGGTCTAGTTGCTCATTCTCAGGTTGTATCCTTTGCTCCTTCATTAAAATACTGTTTCATTTCTTTTCATGTGCATTGACATATATCCCTGACCCTGTAGTCGCTTTACTGGCAGATTTCCCAGTGGCCATATAACCTTGTCAAGTCGTCTCGCAAAATAGCCTTCTCTGATTTAACTAAGTTGATTCATTGGCGAGAAAGTCTTTAAATCTTCATATGTTTAGAACTTTGAGGACTTCGCCCCCTCCATCCTTTAACTTAGTGGTTCAGGATACTGTAGAAGTCAGCAAACCAAGGCAGTATCATGCGCAGTCCTATTTTCGGCACTGTTTTCCATCCCAAGGAGCGGAATCACTTGCGGTGATGTGGTGGGTGCATTTTATTGGCAGTTCCACGGTGGTGCACGCACATTTCCCACCAAACGCACGGATCAACTCAGTGGCTATGTGATGGCTCAAATGTGGACGCCTATTGTAACTTGTGTTTCTCGTGAGCACAAGCAAGTGCGCACCAGTGGTAATCTGGTTCTCGGCCAATCATGTACGTCCAAACTGGCCAATCATTTTCAAGGCCAACTCAAACGTGCTTTCGCCCAGGGTGCTGTTGTAAGGACCCACGAGACTGAACGGTTGTTTAAGTGCACCAAAGTCGACCCTGTTGGCGCGAATCCAGGATGTAGCTGATGTGATCCCTTCGCAACCGCTGATTTCCCATTCCGCAATTTATCGTCGTCGCAGTCGTACCGTTTTCCCCGCTGTATGTCAGCACTCCCACGTTCCGCCCTTACAGTTGCTCCCAGCGTTGCGATCCCCATCGGGGATCGAACGGACATGGGAGAAGACCTCCCACTCCAAATAGGTTCTGTCTACGTAACTATTTTCTCTCTCTATCTTATTTACTTATCCTGCACGCATTCATTTTTTACTAGTAGAGTAGTATCCATACATGCTTACTATATTCTAACTAGACATTCACACTTGTATGCTTAATATGACGCTTATCTATCCAGCTCAGAGCTTTTACTGACAGAAACGTCTTCACATCTCTTATCCGTTCTGTATGTGCCAAACTCCACGTCCTCGGCCGCTATATTGTGACGACACCCCAACTTTCACTCGGGATGTTGGTCTGACGGCACTCAACGTAAGCCTCTGTCCGGGTGTTGGTATCATCAGGTCGCTAAGCTAGCCTGAGTGCACAGGTGTGTGCGCACCTCTGTCGTCTCAGCAACGCACTGTTCACGCTCTGGGCTGTTAAGCCTAATCACCTGAACAACTGCATCATCGTAACGCGGATCGATAAGACGATAGCTTTTACCACCACGAGAATGTCCTAAACCAGGTTTTAACGCCTCGTTGGGCGTGTCGAAATAGAAACGGACAACAGAACACGTAACAATAGCGGAGAATGCACAAGCGAAAAAAGTAAGAATTGACAGAGGGATCGCAACTTTAGTTCTTTATAACGTGGTTCAGAATCTGTGCCCCTAAATTGGGCCGCGTGGTAGATGCACTGTACCATTACGGGGGACAGAACAGGGCACACCAGGTGCTGAACAATATCAGTCTGGTTCTTGGCACATCACGGTTATTCAAGCCGGCCAGTCGTCGTTCAAGGCGTTGTGACTACCCCCAACTCTCTGAATCGGGATAGCACTCCGCGGGGCTGGACGTGTGCCCTCGTCCGGTTGCCAATGTCTAGCAACCTCTTCTCTAATAGTTATGTACAAAATAAAGCATCCTTCCAAACGGCGTCTCCCTTTACTTCT
Organism: Ligula intestinalis; assembly: GCA_036362985.1. Classification (NCBI taxonomy): domain Eukaryota; kingdom Metazoa; phylum Platyhelminthes; class Cestoda; order Diphyllobothriidea; family Diphyllobothriidae; genus Ligula; species Ligula intestinalis. Next base: position 39,354,494 of record JAYGXS010000004.1, on the reverse strand, counting down.
TTCCTGAGACCGGATATGAACGCCTTCATGGCTGGATTCTCTCTGCGGCTTTAGCAGTTGCAACCGACGCACGATTCAGAAGGATGTCCAAGAGTCTAAAGCAGCTGGTGTAGACTACCATCCAATAGGGCAGTCTAATTACTACGAGCATTTGGCACCGCTTTCTCCAATCTTGTTAAGAGCGAATGTTAATTTTCAAGCTGAACAATGGACAACGACGCTCTGGTGGTGACGCTGGAAGCCTGTCTTGGTGGCAGAGCTATCAACGGGAAGATCCGCGAGAGACGAGGCAACAGCTTCCTTGTGGAGAGCTCAAATCGAGGGCCGGACGTTGCGGCTGGGTTCCGGAGCGTTGCAACGGTGATGATTGGGATGGCTGGGTTGCGGACATGTCCACCAGACCTGCCGGCTTAGGAGTGTGTTGTGATGGGTGACCCGTAGGACAGAGGCCTCCGAATGAAGATGATCTATAGGCGACATTTTATAGCAACCCGTCATCGCGCGGAGGGCAGCGTCCTATGCTGACTGGAGGTGGCACAGGCTGAAAGAGCTCATCGTAGGAGATTAGATTAGCGCCGCAAAAGTGAGGTGCGGCTTGGCTAGCGCCTTAAATGCAGTCGTCAAAGTCTCTTTCGCGCAGCCCCAGGATGTGCCTGCTAGAGCCTTGAGGACCTTGAAGTAGCGGCTCACTTTGCCTGCGGCCTCCCTGGCATGGTCTGCGAACGTGAAAAGCGGATCAAAACGCGCGCCAAGGAGCTTGAGTTTGCAGACGAGCGGTAAGGACGCACCGTTGACGATGATGGCCGGGTGACGATTAAACTCCTTCGGATCCAGCGTGAGAACTGTTTCGGACGACTTAGTTGCCAAGATCGTCATTTCGCGCTGGGTGAAAAAGTTTTCGACATTAGTTATGAACTCCGTGAGGAGCTGTGTAGCCTGATCGACGGGATGGTGACGGCAGAAGGACGTAATATCGTCCGCGTACAATACCATTGCCCGGGGAGGGGGAGCTTTCGCATGTAGATGTTAAAGAGCTTCGGGCTGAGCAGAGAGCCTTGAGGGACGCTACAGGTCTGCTTACGGGGTTAGAGAGAGCGCCCCGGAAAAGGACACGATCGTGACGGCCACGGATGTAAGCCGCCAACCATCGGACAAGGCCAGTCAAGACGTTTAGAGAGACCAAGTCCTACAGGAGCTTATCATGGCGGACACCGTCGAAGGCTCGTGACAGGTCAATTGTGACTGCCACGGTCCGCAAAGTGGGCTTCTGTTGATTGAAACCCTCGAAAATGGCGTCGCTGAGCTCGAAAAGCACCGTTGTAGTCCCAAAACCCGATCGGAAACCATGTTGATGACCAGATAGTTCCGCCGCAGATGTCAGAATTGGGTGGAGAAGCCGTTCCAGGATGTTCACCAATGGACTGAGTAGGGCAATTGGGCGATAAGAGGTCGCTAGGCTGGGGTCCTTGCCCGCTTTAACCAGAGGGATAATGATCGACTGGCGCCAGCAATCGGGTATGATTGAATAAGCCTGCGAAAGGTTAAAGAGAACAGCCAGGTAGGCAGCCACCTTCGGGCCGATGTGGCGCACATGGATAGGCGCCAGACCATCCGGTCCTAAGGTTTTCGAAGCTTTCGTTTTCTTGATGGCGGTGAGGATGGCATCGGCCGAAAAGGAAATATCTGGAGGTGGGGCTTTATGGAGGAGACGAAGTAGGAAGCGCTGGCTTTTGAAACTGGACGCCGAGCTGGGCGAGAACAGCTTGTTCATTTTTTCGGTTATCTTATCATTGTTGGAAATGAAGTTGCAGTACCCGAAGCTAAAAGGCTGGTTATATGTATCAGCCCAGGGTTTGGTCAGGTTGCGTAGAAGCTTCCAAATGGCAGCTGAGTTGCCGCTCAAATTGCAATCTGCAACTAGTCCACGCCAGCGTTGGCATTTGCCATCCATGATAGTCTTGGTGATCAAGCCATTCAGTTCGCCGACGCGCGGGTCACTGGCATCACGTGCTCATATTTCGTCGCGCTCGTTCCAGGCGGGAGTCTTCGGGTGGATAGTAAGGACGGAGAAGGGGAATGCGGCCGTTCAGGATGTGGTGACTTGCTGCTGCCAGGAGTAGTCGACGAAGGACTCGCTCTTCCGCGTTGACACCAGTGGGAGGCGGTAGGCCATCGATCTTGGCTTCACATTCGGTCGTGAACGCTGCCCAATTGGCTCTCTTGAAGTTAATGTAGTGTCGGTTGGGGGCCTTGATACGCTCAGCGGCGGTGGCCCATTGGAGCACAATGGGGAGGTGGTCGCTACGTAGGCTGATTTCCGTGCTCCACATGGTGGGTTAGGAGGGGCCCAACGGCTAGCATGTAAGAAGTAAGTAGCCGCGCCCATAATAGTCTATCGATCGGTCTATGCGCGAGCTGGACAATCAATCGATAATTAGAATTTCTAGCTACATTCACTCAATGAGCCAAACAACCAATGGGACTGGCCATCATTTCAGAAGGAAATCTGATTGGCTCAATTGACATCGTTACACACGTTGGTTTCCCTAAAATTTGTTGCATATAGAAAACTAAAAGACTTCTGCCATTGCACCCTTCTTGTCGTGTTCTCTCTTTCGGGACTTAAAAAAGGATGTCATTGGGTGGCAATATCTCGGCCTCGGCATTCGTTACAGCATGGTGGAAACTAGCAGGTTGAGACGGGTGAGGGAAACATCGGGCGAGCTGAAGGCGCCGTTGGTCGGGAGCTGCGTTTGGCTGTTCCCGTTGAGGACGGCAAAGGGGGCGTGTTCTATTTCATCAGCCAGGGCTTCTCCTCGGGGGTCGGACGCCAAGTTAGATCACCAAAGGTCGTGGTGAGCGTTGCAGTTACCTAGCACCAAACTTTCGCCAGAAGGTAAAAGGGGAGCGATAGAAGCGGTGAAAGCAGGAGGACAACTGGAAGTTGGAGGGATGTAAACGTTCAAAACGTCGTCGTTCGTGACGACCGAACCGTCATAATTTCCTCAAGGTATGATCTAGAAGTTCAGACTGGCGCCAGCAATCAGGGATGATTGAAGTTCCCAGTGAAAGGTATAAGAGGGCGGCAAGGTAGGCAGCCACCTTCGGGCCGATGTGGCGCACATGTATAGGTGCAAGACCATCTGTTCCTAAGGCTTTCGAAGCTCTCATTTTCGTGACGGCGGTGAGGATGGCATCAACCGAAAAGGAAATGTCTGGGGGCGGGGCTTTATGGAGGAGGCGAAGAAGGGGGCACTGGCTTTTGGGACTGGGCGCCGAGCGGGGCGAGAACAGCTTGTTCATCTTCGTGGCGATCTTACCGTTGTTGGAAATGAACTTGCCGTCCCCGAAGCTAATAGACTGGTTTGATGTATCAGCCCGGGGTTTGGTCAGGTTGCGTAAAAGCTTCCAAGTGGCAGCTGAGTTGCCGCTGAAATTGCAATCTGAAACTAGTTCATGCCAGCGTTGGCGTTTGCCATCGTTGATAGTCTTAGTGATTAAGCCATTTATTTCGCCAACGCTCGGGTCACTGGCATCACGCGCTCGTATTTCGTCTCTCTCTCGTTCCAGGCGGGGGGCTTCGGGCGGATAGTTACGACGGAGAAGGGGAATGCGGCCATTCGGGATGTGGTGACTTGTTGCTGCCAGGAGTAGTTGTCGAAGGGCTCGCTCCGCCATGTGGACCCAGGTGGGAGGTGGTAGGCCATCGATCTCAGCTTCGCATTCGGTCGTAAATGCTGCCCAATTGGCTCCCTTGAGGTTAACGAAGTGCCGGTTGGGGACTTTGATACGCTCGGTGGCGGTGGCCAATACGACCACAGTGGGGAGGTGGTCGCTACCCAGGCTGATTTTTGTGCTCCACAGGGTGCAGGCAACCAGACTGAGACTGGCGAGGGAAACATCGGACGAGCTGGAGGCGCCGTTGGTCGGGAGCTGCGTTTGGCTGTTCCCGTTGAGGACGGCGAAGGGGGCGTGTTCTATTTCATCAGCCAGGGCTTCTCCTCGGGGGTCGGCCGCCAAGTTAGATCACCATAGGTCGTGGTGGACGTTGAAGTCACTTAGCACCAAACGGTCTCCAGAAGGTACGTAGGGAGTGATGAAGGCGATGAAACCAGGAGGACAACTGGAAGTTGGAGGAAAAGACACGTTCACGACGGTTAGCGGCGCCGGCCCAATGTCAAGGGAAATCGCCAGTACTTCCAAGGGATCGGCACCAAGCAGGGGTAGCTGGTGATGAGCAAGGGATTTGTCCACCAGGAAGGCCAAACCTCCGCCTTTCTTGCACCGCCGGTCGCGATGGACGATCGTGTAATCGGCACAGGAAGGGACCTTAGTGGATTTAGACCACTTTGTCTCCTGGATAGCCGCCACAGCTATGCTGTGCTAACGCATGAGGGCCAGGAGCTGGTCAAGCTTCCCGAGGAGGCCGTTGGCGTTGAATTGTAAGATCTTAAGACCAGGCGGTGAGGCAAGGTCGGAGACCAGAGGATTTGGGTTCAGGACAGGATGGGCTGGAGGCGTAGAGACCGATGGGGGCCCGGGAGAGCTGGGACATGCGGAGGCGGGCGACGAATCGGCACCAATCGTACAGACCAGTCATGGCGGCCCAGGCGGACTCGACAGAACGAGCCGTTCCAGAGAGGTCCAGGGTTGGCCTCAATTCCGGCGTTGAGGAGGAGGAGTCGGAGCAGCGTGGCCGGGAGGGGCCGCTCCGTCATCAAAAACACGGGTTATGTGGAGGGCAGAGTTGATCCAACGTAGGGAGATGGGTGTAGCAGACCTTAGCCGCCGAAAGGGCGGGTGGGAACGCGGTCGTAGACGCGTCTGCTGTGGTTCCCGTGTTGCTGTCTCGGGCAGCAGTGGCCACTGGCGAAACTAGGACTTGTTAATTGCATCCAGTCAGGCCTGAGAGGGAGCATGAGATGGTGTTGGCAGTTGATTGACAAAGTTCCCGGAACACTTCCAAGTGTTCTCCAATTGGTATGTGCAGCATACTTCGAAGGGTACTGTGTCCAGTGGCCTCTTGTTTCATCGACCGTAGGGTGGCGTGTTAAAGTGGCGCTTTGGTAGGCGCAAATAACTGGACGCACGGGTGTGGCCGAACGAAATTGAGTAGAGGTACTGCAGGTCGGTGAGTCTGCAGCTACTTTCTGAATGAACTTGAGGCAACGGGCCTTAAACACGGGCACCAGGTAACTCTATATTAACTGTCGGCAACAGCTCCTAGTCAGATGAAGAACGAAGTGAAGGTGTCAAGCGTTAGGCAAACAATGAAATACGCGAGATAATTCAATACAAATTTGAGTTTAGAACGTTTTTCGAATGGGATATAAATTTTTCTTGTCAGCGGCCAGACTGATGCTGCGGAATCATCAGCCAGAATTAATGCAGGCTGGACCTTTTCAAAGTGTGCTGGTGACTCCGCACGTCGGTCGGAGGAAAGGAGATATTGTACGCGAGGCATCCCAATGAGGGTGAATTCAGACGAATCTGTCCGTTTAAAATACTCCGAATGATGGTTTTGCTGTTCAGTGAGGGGAAGGATACCTCTTATGTAGGAGCAGTCTGATCCGATGGCAACGCCTTTTGATGGTGGCCACAAACAATTCGATTAGGGTTCGATCTGGACTTTTTCAGCTGAGTTCTGTTGAAAATATCCTTCTCTGCCAATACAAGCGAACATCCGTGTCCCAAGAAGCAATTGAGAAAAAGAAGAAGACTCGATCGCTGGGACAGTATGTTTATTCACCTGACGTTTCCATATCCGTCACGTATTCGTCATCAGAGACATTATTAGCAGAAACATCCATCTCTATTTCCTACAGAAAGTCCACCAACGCATTTCCCTACGCGTGGACACAATAAGTGACATAAAAGAGACAGCAGGAAGATTTCGAGTTGGAATTTCGCAACACCTGTATTCAGGCATGTTTGGCAGTTGCGAAGTTTGTATAACTTCGGGGTCACCAATGTGCAATGTCATGTTCTGAGTACTCAGAGTGACACAATAAATAAGTCCAGTCCTGAGTTACAAGAGAAAGCCGAAAGCACCAAAAAGCGAAAAATACCGAACGCAGACCCCCGTTCTGCTGTCTCAGTGGTGACTGGCGAGGCCAGGATTAGCGTTGACTAGGTCCAGTTATTCCTGTGGGAGCGTGAGCCAGTGGTGGCGACTGTTTTAGTGCATCTGTAGAGCAGGTTCAAGTGTTGTTCAATTGGTGTGGGTCGAGTTGCTACAAGTCAAATAGCTTGGATCTGTTCTCCGTAAAAGTGAGTGACCTAGGGGCAGTGGGCCTTGAACAAGGAGGTCAGTATCGGCTGTCGGCAACGAGCCTATCATAAGAAGCAGAGTTTTTCACCGGGAGGGGGCTTTGATGATTAGAGCAACAACTTCTGCGGGTCGTTTTCAGAAACTGCAAAACCCTTTGCGAGGCTTTCATTTTTTACACCCTCTCCCAGTTAACTTTATGCTCGGTTTACGTTCATTGCGGAGCCTGTCAGTGTGTGTGTGTCTAAGACCTACCACAGGTCTCTATTTGTGGCATCAGGTGCCTCACGATCGAACCAAGTTTGTGATTTTTTTACTTGCAGCATTCCCGAAATATATGGTTTATTGACTTCCTTATAATAAATTAAATCCAAGTCCAATGTATTTCACTGCCTTTCTATTTCCATCTGTATACCAACCACCTGTAACCGACTATTACTGTTACGTAGGGCTCGACAACTGGCTGACTGACTGACTGCATGTGTTTGATGGCAATAGCAACTGCCTTGTCGATCCGCGCTGCGATGACGCAGTGCGTCCAGATAACCAAATTTACAGCCTAGTTACTAGACGAGCGTTTGCCTAAAAGAACTAAAGCCTACGCACGCATGCATACACTTACACAGATGAGCGCTTGGTGCGCGCACTCGGGTCGTGTATCAGAGGCCAGCGAAATACGCCGTACAATAGCCACCACGGTTTTAGCCAAGCGCCAGCCTAGCGTAGCCCATAAGAAATACATTCCTAATGATCTTGACCACTAAGGCGTAAGTGCCTAATTGACCGAGATTGAATACACATTTTGGACTCCCCTCAGCCGTCACTTAAATATCTGGTAGGGATAACTTATATGACCTCTTAAATAGGGCATAAAAAGGAACCACCAGTAATACAGGTGACTGTGTGCCAACTTCTATGAGTGTTATGGTTAAGAGTAGTGTACGGTTGATCCCCTATCACAGGAAATGCCAACCAAAATTCTAGAATGTGTTTCCGACTCGAACAAATTTCTTAATTAGGTTTGTAATATTGACTATCGTACAGCCTAAGCTACAAATGCAAGTCACTTAGGATGCCCGCTTTTTAAAAAGCTTATCACGGTGGCTTAAGTTAACAGAAAGAACCTGTGCCGCTGGGATCTTCATGTCCTGTTCCGCGTGGGAAGAGAAGAAATGGGATGTCAGGTGGAAGGAATAGTAAACAGCTAGTGGGAACTAGGTTTGAGGAAGTTGGCAGCTAGACGAGCGCGCGTCCGGAGCCGCAAGGGTCAGCGTCAAAAGTGTGAGAACGCGGGAGTCGTTCAGCACCTCCAGCCAGGTCATGTGTGAGTCAAACGCAGTGAGATGACTGGTCAGGCCGGATTAAGGGTCGGTAGACACAGGTGCGAGAGGGGAGAGGTTGAGCATTGCACGCAGATTTGGGTCACTAAAAGCCTCCTCCTGACCGTCCGCAAAAAATGTGGTCTTAAGAAGGGCTACTTGAGTTGTATGCATTTTTTACGTTCATCTTCAAATACACCTTATAGAAAATGTGCACAAAATTATTCTCTCTTTTACTCGTTTCGTAGAAAATAGCTTTTTCTTTAAATGTTATACTTGAAGGAAGGATATCACTGGGTTTAAGAACAGTGTCTAATCAGGAGATTTTTTACGACCGTGAAATGTTCATTCATAATGAATCGTACCCGTCAATTGAATTATGTTGCCTATAATTTATACAACAGGATCCACATCCATTGCAACATTTTATGAGAACTATCTGATCTCTTCCTTAAACCATAAGGAAATGCATACTTTCCCTCAGACAGAATGTATACACCATATAGTTTGGAAACCTTGAATTAAGGTGTAACGCTTAGTAGGATTCAAAATTATTCGGCAATTTAGAAGACATTCTTTCTTCACGTATACAATTTTAAGAAAGTGTAATTTGCTACCAAAAAGGAACAAGGAAGAATATTTTGTGTATATTTTCTATAAAATATGGTTGAATTCATAAGGGCAGTGAAAGCCAATGAGAAAAATGGATACTACTTTAATAGCTATCTGTTTCGTCAGACGCTTTCTACGGTCAGTCAGAAAGAAGCTCCTTCAAAGACCGACATCCTGGTGTGACTGAAATATCCTGAGATTAGGCGGCACGATAATCAAAATTATGGCCCTACTTAAGTAATTTGTTGGAATCGAAAATACTTCAGAATTTCGGTTGACGTTTCACGACACAGGAAATCTAACACAAAGATAAGTTGGGCTTTGCGTTAACTGTAGTGTTAGAACTAGGTCATGGCTTAGGTTTAGGGTTGAATTACGGCTAATGTTAGGGTTGCGACACGGGATATATATGCGCTGAACTAACTACATTAGAAATAGAAGATGCGATCGCTGGAACAAGATGTTTATTTTCGCATGCGGTTGCGTGGCCAATACGAACTATAAATAATGTGTAATCTGTTCATTTATCACCATATTCTGCGGTTATCTCTGACGATGGGTTCAAGCCAGAATCCGAAACGTCAAGCGAATAAGCTTCTAACTCCATCGATTATATCGTCTCCTTCTTAACTGCCTTCTGAAACTCGCTTGTTTGCTTCTAGTACCAACTATATTACTTGGGCGTGGCTTTGCTATTCCCGGGTCCTGTTTGGGAAGGACAAGGATATAAGTAATCTTTGCCAAAAATCTCTGCTAAAAGTGTGGAAGATTGTTGGAACAATTACCAGCGAAAAAAATAGATTATTCACAAGTTACGAAATAAAAATATATCCAGTTAAGATTGTAGTGTACGCTAGGATAACAAACTGTCTGTTTATTTCTTAAATTTTCTGTAATATTTATCAAAGGTGAGGCATTGTGCGGCTGAGTATAGGACTACTTTCACTAATAGTTCTTGAGTCGCCAGTAGAACTTACACGGCATAGACTTCGCGTGCATCCTCTATGATATGATGGAACTCGAAAGGCTACCCTCCTCCGATTGCTTACTGGAAATTAATCTGCATACTAAGTGACCAGCTAAAGGAACATTGTCAAGCATCTTCCTTTCTAGTCAATCATAGCAGAGAGAGGGATAATAATTACTTGTGTGGCCGCCTAAACAAGACACTGGAGGAGGGACCGTCCATAATACATGTGGCTTTGCGCCAAACTCCAGGGAACCGAAGTTTACGATTAAAGGGTCGCTTAGTGTTAAGTTTAGGATTCTTTTTAAGATTGGGGTTAGGGTCAGAGTTGAGGTTGGACTCAGTATTATGTTAACGATTAAGGCTTGGGTTCGTGTGGAGTTTATGTTTAGAGTAAGGCTAGGGATAAAATTAATGTTACAGTTTAGTTTCATATCAGGTTTAAGGTAAGGGTTAAGAAAAGATGATAGTTAATCTTCTTGCATTTCATCGCAAGGTGACCTATTTAAGTGGGCGAAGCGCTCCTATTCCCGTGTCCTGATTAGGCGGACAAACAAGTCATTCTTACCAAAGGATGACTTGTTAAGACAACTCCTGAGGACTAACTGCCTGCATGGCCCAAGTTAGGCGATGCTGCATGATACATCGGTGCTATCTTAATGCCCAGACATGTGTTTTGCCGATATTCTGCTGCTGTGTGACGCATCTACGAGGGACCCTGTTCATTAATGGGTCCCCCAGCGTTCACTGTGTGCTTTTTGGTAGATACTCGAGTTTGTACTCTCCTCAGAAATTAATCGCGACCTTGGAGTAAATCAGTTTGCATGAGGATTTGTAGCCCTAGACTGAAAGTTAGCATGAATAATTTGGTCGACGTCTATCAGTAACAGTTGGATAACCGCATAATTGTTTAAAAATTGTGAAAATTCCCATTAAATAATTCAGAACACAATTTTGGCGAGCGAACGCCTTCAGTAACTTCTCATCAGGCCAAACAGTTACAAAGGAGGTTTTAATTTAAAAATTGATAGTTTGTCTTTCTTTACATGCAGGGTCCAATCAGAGCGCGGAAATGTGCTGCCAGTTAGGTAATCGTTGGTCATGCCAAGTTGGGGGCTTGCACGAGATTCTTTTGTCCACACAAAACCGGTTTCCTCAATCGGATTGCGGTTGTTTCTGCTGTTGCCAGCAGAAATTGACCGAGGGACTTTGGGTAGTTAGGTGGGACACGATGTCCGGTGTCAACCATGTGTGCGAGGATAGAACTGTTTATGCTTTTGGTCTCGCCTTTGGCTAGCCATGCCAGGAGGTTTTCCGTATTCTTTTAGATAAGCGCCTACTCGTGCGACCGATATAACCAGCTCCACAGGAGCAAGTAAATGAGTAGATACACATAGAAGTGGTCTGAGTTGGCAGCTTATCTTACCCTCACCGTGCAGTATCGGGTTGGTCGAAAATAACACGTGAATTTTCGCTGCTGAAAAGGTTTGTGCTACGGCTTGCTTGAGGCGTCTGCTTAAGAGTTCGCTTGCTGCATCCATTAAAAGGGGAATTTAAGGAATAGCGTCTTCTTTTTCACTGTAGTTGTGTTGGGCTTTGTTCCTTTCTCCATCATATTCTTTATGATGAATCTGGCTGGATATCCATTCTCTCGAAGCACGTCCTGGAGTCTCTGGAGTTCCATTTCAATAGTGTCAGCTGAGCAGATTTTTCTGGCTCTTTGCGTTAAGCGGCGGGCCAAGTTACGCTTCTTTTGGATGGCTGCAAAACTGTTAAAGTTTGTATACTGTCCGGACCAAGTTTTCCTTCGGTAAACGCTCCTTCGGATGCTACCGTCAGGTCTTCGATTTAGGAGGACATCCAAGAAAGGAAGCGAACCTGCCATCTCCACCTCCAAGGTGAACTTAATGGAGGGGTGTGTTTGATTAACAGTATGTAGAAGCGCATTTACATCAGTATCTGCTGGGGTGAGGGCGAAGATATCATCGACACATCGGCCAAAGTGTTTTAAATCATGGATCTGCTTACTAAGTTGAAATTTTTCCAGTTTGCCCATGAAGATGTTGGCCAAGAGAGGCCCAAAAGGCGAGCCCATAGGGACACCGTCTATTTATCTATATAGTTGGTTGTCAAAAAGGAATCGCACATTTAATGTGCATTTGAGTAATAGTTCCCTTAATACGTCAGGTGGTATTCTTACGTCTTTTTGATTTGCCACTACGAAGTCGCAGATATAGTAGACTGTTTCTGTTACTGGAACGTTTGTAACCAGCGATGAGACGTCTAGGGAGATCATCATACCGTTTAAGTTTATGTCTTTGATACCATCGATAAATTGGAACGTATCTTGATAGCTATGTCGTGCCAGCTGTTGCTGTATGGGCTTGAGTTTCTCTCCCAAACACTTCGCTATTGCATGATACGGCGAGTTTTTCATGTCTAAAATCGGGTGAACTGGCAGTCCATTCTTGTGCATCTTAGTTAGACCACATAAACGGGGAATGTGCGTGCCTAATGGTCGCAAATGTTCGAGGTCTTGGTCACTAGAAATCCTGCTGTGTGTAGTCTTCTTAAGCAGCTGGTCAGGTGTACCTCTGCTTCATCTGTACAATCTTTTACTTTGTCTACCTTCTTAAATTTCGTCGGATCTGATAGTATGGTCTGCATCTTGGTAACATAGTCCGATCTGTTCATTAGAACGACGCCTGTTCCTTTGTCTGGTTTAGTAACCGATATCTCCTTGTTTGCTCTCAGCCGTTTTAACTTGTCTGTGTGTTTTTGTCAGCATTCCGCGATTTATTAGTCTCCGGTTCAAGTACTGGTAACTACAATTCACCAGTGTTGATTTGAAGCGCTGGGCACTATCAGCGGAGATCGGCTTGGGGTCATAAACTTGATTGTAGAGATTCTCAAACTGGGTTTCTAGTTCTAACTGAATAATCTTTTGCCTAGGTATACAGAATTTTGGACCCAGTGATAATGCTTCGAGTAGAGTTGTATCAAGTGTTAGAGCAGAGTAGTCGTGGACATAGCGCTGTGGATTTTTGGGAATCTTGACTGTGGTTTGATTTCCTGTACCTTTTGAAGGAATGACGATCTCTTGGCATCCCCACGTTTTATTCCTATAATATGCAAGTAATTGCTAAATTCCTGTTTTTCTTCCTTGTTCAAAGTGTCTAGAATGGCAGCGCGTTGACACACGTGACACTCCAGTTCATAAATCTTTACGCGAGTGCTTTCCATTTCGTTCTTGGCGTAGCTTCTAAGAGTTGAGTTTTTACCAGACAGCACAAAGGAGATCCTAATTAACCGAACCATTCGAAGCTGTGTCATGCAGTGACAAAATATCGGCGAAAACGCGTCTGAGTTCTTAGTCAGCTCTCGTGCCATCAGTATGGTGAACTATGTAATCCCTAGATATATAATACTGGCTGCCTGTTGATAGTTTACGTGATTATTTCGCTGTATTGAATAGACATCGACCCAACTAGTTACATTCACTTTCAGTCAGCGCCTATAAAGCTTCGTCTTTACTTATTTACTCCAAGATAGCGATTTATTTCTGAAGAAATTAAAAGCCAACAATAAAACCACGACACATGAAACAGGAGAGGCGAGAGAATCAATAGTAGATGAGGGCTTTATTTTGCGCCCTGGGCGGTTTGTAGGTAAGAGGTTGCCTGAAATGCGAAAGAAAGCGCGATGCTGTAGCCGTCGAGGTCAGGAGAGCGTTGATCAGCATTGAGCCATCGATTTTCCGATAAGCTTGACTCGCTGAACCGCGATCCTCCGCTCGAGCGGCTACGCCCACATACGCTAAACTGTTATGTTGGTAAGCCGACGCTCGCTAGCGTGCCTTCTCGTGGGAACAGTTGAACTGACGATAGACGCCCTGGTAGACTGGAGTGTGTAAACTCTGAAAAGCTGGGGGTAGAACTTAGAAATTGTACTAAAGCTAAGATCCTGGTAACTGACTCAGATGACGACAATTACCTGAAAAATCGAAGTAACTATCCCTTTGTAACGTAACAGAGCGAACCGGAGAAACTCCCTTTTGACTGAGCCCCTTTTGGCAATCTCTGCGCAAGGTGACTGTTCTTAAATGCCCCTCTCCCCCTTATTGGCATCACACTTTTAAATCAAAATTAAAATTAAATTAAATGTAAAGGGAGATCCTCACATCGCGCAAGTAAAAGCCCCATTTCTTACTGCCTGCACCTTACATTATCTCAAAGTCTGCGCTGAACCTTTTTACACTGACTTTTGCGCAGTTTACGACTGCAGTCGAAGTTAGCCGAAGGACTGCCGTAGGATTAAGGTGAGGAATATTGAATCGTTAAACGGCCAAAAAGTTCGCATTTGAAAACTTGTAGCAAACATCACAGGTGAGCCTTGGTGTTTTAGTCCTCCTTACGATCGTCCTAGTTACTTTAATGATTATAGGCGCAATGTTATTCTGCTATTTTGCGATGAACAATCAATACTTCTAGAAGGTCTGTGGAAGTCAGCTTGTTAATATGCAATAAACAGTTATTGGGGCCTGTGCGAGTTTAACATGCATGGCATAACCAAAGCGATTAAGTTAATCCCAAGTTACGCGCGGAACTTTAAAACAGGCAGACGCGCCCGCTGGGCGCGCGTTGTGCGGCAGCTCCAAATCGCAGCTGCGACTGCGTTCAAACGCATTTGGCAGAAATGAACCTCGGTCAGACGGCTGGGGCAAGAAGAACGGGAAAAAAGAAGGGTCGGTCCAACGCTTACTTTACTTACCGCACGCGCAGCCAGCAAATTTGTTTCTAGACTATCATGGCAAATTAATAGTGGGGACTCAGAAGGTTGCAAGATGACGTGGGAAGTCGCATGTACTTCGGACTGGGCGTCCGGTCGTGTGTAACCTTTATTGCAATCCCCTTTATGTGAGATTCGATAATACTTGAATAAGGCCAAAACATTTAGGATAAAGGAGCCAGGGCGAGTGTGGTACGCGTAGGCGTGCCATTTAACTTTGCCAGACACTTAGCACACCTCAACCTCCGATCGATTAGGAAGAATTATTTACGTCGAGTTGTAATATTTAGAAACCTGCTACATAATCTTAACATATTACCGACACGCCAAACTACCAGCGTTTGAGTGTTCGCCTTTTCAGTCGCCTGCAAAGACAAAAAACTGACTATTTAAGTTGTATGCATTTTTAAACTGATTTTTTATGCGCTTACAATTTCAAATATGGTCAAAAGAAAATATGATCCGAAATATGAATATGCATATTCACTTTATAACAAATCACTTCCTTTTCCAATTTTGTATTCACTAGAAGGGTATATTTTAGTATTTAAAAGGCTTCTTATTATGTAATTCTTGAAGAACGTACAATATTCATTTCAAAAACATCGTCTTTGCATGTTTATAAATACCACTCATAATGTACGCAGCATAGACTTCATCCAGTGCGAATTTTATAAGTACTACATGGTATCTTTTTATTCAATACAATTCTTCTTCCCTATACACGCATTTGCAAGACGATTGTACAAATCTCATTAGAATATGATATCCTGCGTCGCGTGAGACTTGCGGCGGTCCTGCGATCAGCCCTGTGCGGACACTTTTTCTCCTCTGCCAGACTGCAGGCCCACATGTGACTGTCCGTTACTCATCGTGTTTTCGCCGCGGAGCCTGTCAGTCCTGCGGGCTCATACCCACCCCGGACGATCTTGTTCGACTTATCGTAAATGACGTCCCCCAATCAGCGTGACCCATTTCCTGATTGGTGGTAGGACAGGTCAGGGGTCGCCTCCAACCCTGCGCAGAGCACAGAACACAAACACAACAACTGGTTTGCATACTGTGAGCCGCTCTTTTCTACAGAGTCCTTTGTTAGCTCCTTTTTCTACAGTACACTGTCCTACCTAATTGGTCTTACTGACTTCTGACTTGAGAAAACTTCTGTAGTCGACTATTCCACCTTTCGACACTGGTGACTTATTCCGAAAACGTTCTTCGTCAAGTCTACGGTATAGTTAACTACTGAGCATGGACAGCTTTCCAGTAGAAGTTCACCACATTTTAGCGCCTGTTTCTGACAGCACTTGTGCCGCAACATTTTGTCGATTAACCGAAAGGCTGATGCAGAATTATGGCTTTGTCAAGCCACCACTTGCCACACTATCCACTCCTTCAGTTGCTTCTGTGTTTCCACTCTCAGATCTGAAAGCTGCGAGTGTGCAGCGTACCGCGTATGTAGCTTATTTTCAAAAGTGAGCAACCCTTCATCTGAGAGCTCGCAAAGGTCATCTACCCGGCAATTCTAACCAACTTCACCTGGCCCCAACTCACCCGTCACCTACCATTATCACACCAGCTTAAACTTGCCATTTCCTTGTCTAAAAAGGTTGGAATAGATACTTACCAATTTCCGTTTCATTACTACTGTAGAAACTGCAAAAGGGAAACAGCAACGTAGATATATTTGATTTTCTTGGCAGTGGGTCTATAAGAGTTCGTTACAGCCCTATTGGTTCATATGGTCCGCGAAATCTGTCACTCAAAGCTTACAGATATATGCTTAGCAAAGAACATGACCGGCCGGCCACCACCGCCCCCTGAGGAGACATGCCCATGGCCGCATTCCAACGACAGTCATTGGCCTGCCTAGATAAATTTACTCATAAATACTGTGACAATTCGTGTGACTATTAACTTTGAATGTTGGAGCTTGCATAATTTCCGAACGCGAGGACGATAAAACTTTGGTTACTGTGATCGCCTTGCATTCTCAATTATGGTCGAAAACACGCATTTTCGTTTCTATTAGGAAAATAACTACATATATATTCACTCAGAAATGTGCAATCGAATAGGCTTCCAAACTTCACAAATTTCATGTCGTGGTCAGAGGTCCCGTAAAGGGTGACCTCCTGCCAGGACTTCACAAATTTTATGTCGTGGTCAGAGGTCCCGTAAAGGGTGACCTCCTGCCAGGCCGATGCCCGCCGAATCATAATAGCAGTAAGTGGGGTATGAGAGCATCTAGGTGTAACTTGGTACAGCAGTGTTTATGGTTTATTAGCCTTCATCAGCCAAGCATAACCCTGAACACCAGCTGCTCGAACAACACAAACAAACGAGTTCACAGACGGCGCAGATGGTCCACCACTGGTGTCTAACAGATGGGTCACAAACACTTCATCGAACCGCAGTTCATCAGCGCCTTGCCACCTGCCATTTGCTGCCACTGAAGGTCAGGTATATATTCACTCAGAAATGTGCGAACACCGATCGAATAGGCTTCCGAACAAAACAAAGGTCATGTGATGGTCAGCGGTCTCGGACGGGTGACCACATACCATGCCGATGCCGGCCAAGTCATAAAAGCAGTAAGTTGGGTATGACAGCATTCGGGGGTAGTTTGGTACAGAACATTTTCTGGCGTATCTACCTTCATCAACCAAGCATAACCTTGAACAACAGCTGGTCAGGCAACACAAACGAACGCACTAACAGGCGGCACAGTTGCTCCACCACTGGAGTCAATCACACGGGTCATACGCACTTCATCGAAAAGCAATTAATCACGCCTCGACACCTGCCATTTCTCGTGACTGCAGATCAGGTATTTATTCACTCAGAAATTTGCGAACACAGATCATATGGGCTTCCGAATTAAGCAAAGATCATGTGGTGGTTAGAGGTTACCGATGGGTGACCACCGGCCAGGACATTTCCTGCAATGTCATCATAGAAGTAAAAGGTATATTACAGATTCTGTTGGTAAAATAATACAGAATTGTTTCAGGCTTATAAACCTTCATCAGCCAAGCATAATCCTGAACACCAGCTAGTCAGACAACACAAACAAACGCACTTACAGACTGCGTAGTTGATCTACCACAGGGATCTACCAGATGGGGCATAAGCACTTCATCGAACTGCCATTCATCAGCGCCTCGCCACCTGCGATTTGCTGTCACTGCGGATCCGGTATATATTCACTAAGAAATGCGGTGGTGACAGGATCTCAATGGGTGACCAACTGCCAGGCCGTTTCCGGCCAAGTCATAATAGCAGTAAGTTGGGTATGACAGCATTTGGGGGTAACTTCATACAGCACTGTTTCAGACTTACTAACCTTCATCAGCCAAGCATAACCCCGAAAACCAGCGGATCGGACAACACAAACAAAAGCACTCACAGGCGTCGCATTTGGTCTTCCACTTGGTTTCTACCAGATTGGTAATGAGCACTTAATCTAACCACAGTTTATTAGCGCCTCGCCACCTGCCATTTGCTGTCACTTCGGATCAGGTTTATATTTGCACTCAGAAATGTGCGAACACAGATCATATGGGCTTTCGAAATAAAAAAAGTTCATGTGGTGGTCAGAGGTCCTGAATGGGTGACCACCTGCCAGGCCGTTTCTGGCCAAGTCATAAGAGCAGTAAGAGCGTTATGACAGCATCTGGGGGTAACTTGATAGAGCACTGTTTCGGGCTTATTAGCCTTCATCAGCCAAGCATAACCATTAACAGCCGCTGGTCAAACAACACAAACAAACGCAATTATAGACGACGAAGTTGTTCTTTCACTGGGGTGTACCAGATGGGACGTAAGCACTTAATGGAAACGCAGTTAATCAGCGCCTCGCCGCCTGCCATTTGCTGTCACTGCATATCAGGTATATATTCACTCAGATGAAGGCTAACAAGCCCAAAAAAGTTCTGTATCAATTTACCCCCAGACGATGTCATACCCCTCTTACTCCTATTATGACTTGACCGGAATTGGCCTGGAAATGGTCACCCGTTGGGGACCTCTGCCGACAACATGAACTATGTTTAGTTTGGAAGCCCATATGATCGGTGTTCGCACATTTCTGAGTGAAAATATACCTGATATGCAGTGACAGCAAATGGCAGATGGCGAGGCGCTTATGAACTGCGGTTCGATTAAGTGCTTATGAATCATCTGAAAGACCCCAGTGGAAGACCAACTACGCCGTCTTTAAGTGCTTTTATTTGTGTTGTCTGAGCAGCTTGTGTTCAAAGTTATGTGTGGCTGATTAAGGCTAATAAGCTTGAATCAGTTCCGTATCAAATAATCACCAAACGCTGTCATACCCCTCGTACTGATATAATGACACGGCCAGAATCGGCCTTGCAGGCGGTCGCCCGTTGGAAAGCCCTGACCACCGCATGAACCTTGTTTAGTTCGCAAGCCCATATGATCAGGGTGCGCGAATTTCTTAGTGAATATATACCTGATCTGCAGTTATAGCATATAACAAGAGGCGAAGCGCTGATGAACTGCGGTTCGATTAAGTGCTTATGGCCGACCTGGTAGACCCCAGTGGAAGACCAACCGCGCCGTCTGTAAGTGCGTTTGTTTGTGTTGTCTGAACAGCTGGTGTTCAGGGTTATGCTTGGCTGATGAAAGCTAATAAGCCCAAAAGATTTCTGTATTAAGTTACTCCCAGACGCTGTCATACCCCTCGTACTGCTATTATGATTTGGCCCGAATAGGCATGGCAGGCGGTCACCCGTTGGCACCTCTGTCCACCACATGAACTTTGTTTAGTTTGGATGCCCATATCATCTGTGTTCATACATTTCTGAGTTAATATACACCTGATCTGCAGTGACAGCAAATGGCAGGTGGTGAGGCGTTGATGAACTGCTGTTCTATTAAGTGCTTATGACCCATCCGCTAGACCGCAGTGGTACACCAACTGCGCCGTCTGTAAGTGGGTTTGTTTTTGTTGTCTGATCAGATGGTGTTCAGTGTTATACTTGGCTGATGAAGGCTAATAAACCCAAACGAGTTCTGTATAAAGTTGCCCCCAGACGTTGTCATACATCTCGTACGCTTTTATGACTTGGCCCGAATAGGCCTGGCAGGCGAACACCCGTTGGGGCCCTTTGACCACCACATGAACTACGTGCAGTTCGGAAGCCCATATGATCGGTGTTCGCACATTTCTGAGTGAATATATACCTGATCTGCAGTGACTGCAAATGGCAGGTGCCGAGGTGCTGATGAACTGCGGTACAATTAAGTGCTTATGAACCATCTGCTAGACCCAAGTGGTAGGACAACTGCACTGTCTGTAAGTGCGTTTGTTTGTGTTGTCTGAAGAGCTGGCGTTCAGGGTTATGCTTGGCTGACGAAGGCTAATAAACCCAAGAGAGTTCTGTACCAAGCTACCTCCAGAAGCTATCATACCCCTCTTACTGCTTTTATCGCTTTGCCGGAATCGGCCTTGCAGGAGGGAATACGTTGGTGACCTCTGACCACCACACGAACAATATTTAGTTCTGAAGCCCATATGATCGGTATTCACACATTTCTGAGTTAATATATACCTGATCTGCAGTGACAGAAGAAATGGCAGGTACCGACGTGCTGATGAACTGTGGTTTGATTAAGTGCTTATGCCACAGCTAGAAGTTCCCAGTGGTAGACCAACTGCACCGTCTGTAAGTGCGTTTGTTTGTGTTGTCTGAGCATCTGGTGTTCAGGGTTATGGTTGGCTGATGAAGGCTTATAAGCCAAATAGAGTTCTGTATCAAGTTACCCCCAGACTCTGTCATACCCCTCGTACTGCTATTATGATTTGGCCCGAATAGGCCTGGCAGGCGGGCACCGGTTGGGGACCTCCACCAACAACATGAAATATGTTTAGTTTGGAAGCCCATATGATCGGTGTTCGCACATTTCTGAGTGAATATGTACTGGTCTGCAGTGACAGCCAATGGCAGGTGGTGAGGCACTGATTAACTGCTTTCGATTATGTGCTTATAAAACATCTGGTAGACCCCAGTGGTAAAACAACTGCGCCGTCAGTAAGTGCGTTTCTTTGTTTTGTCTGATCAGCTGGTGTTCAGGGTTTTTCTTGGCTGCTGAAGGCCCATAAGCCCAAAAGAATTCTGTATCAAGTTACCCCCAGACGTTCTCATACCCCTCTTACTACTATTATGACTTGGCTGGAATCGGCCTTGCACACCGTCACCCGTTGGGAACCTCTGACAACCACATGAACTATGTTTAGTTCGGAAGCCCATATGATCGGTATTCACACATATCTGAGTGAATATATACCTGATCTCCAGTGACAGCAAATGCCAGGTGGTGAGGCGCTGATTAACTGCGTTTCCATTAAGTGCTTACGTCCCATCTGGTACACTCCAGTGAAAGAACAACTTCGTCGTCTATAATTGCGTTTGTTTGTGTTGTCTGAGCAGCTGGTGTTCTCGGTTATGCTTGGCTGATGAAGGCTAATAAGCCCGAAACATTTCTCTATCAAGTTACCCCCAGACGCTGTCATACCCCTCTTACTACTATTTTGACTTGGTTGGAATCGGCCTTGCACGTGGTCACCCGATGTGGACCTCTGACGACCACATGGACTAGGTTTAGTT
>JAYGXS010000004.1:39262153-39333901 GCA_036362985.1 Ligula intestinalis | reverse complement strand
AGGTGGTGAGGCGCTGAGTAACTGCTTTCGATTAAGTGCTTATGAAATATCTGGTAGACCCCAGTGGTAAAACACCTGCACCGCCAGTAAGTGCGTTTGTTTGGGTTGTCTGACCAACTGGTGCTCAGGGTTAAGCTTGCCTGATGAAGGCTAATAAGCCCAAAAACGTTCTGTATCAAGTTACCCCAGACGATGTCATACCCCTCTTACTGCTATTATTACTTCGTCGGAATCGGCCTGGCAGGTGGTAACCCGTTGGGGACCTCTGCCGACAATATGAACTATGTTTAGTTCGGAAGCCCATATGATCGGTGTTCGCACATTTCTGAGTGAATATATACCTGATATGCAGTGACAGCAAATGGCAGGCGGCGAGGCGCTGATGAACTGCGGTTCGATAAAATGCTTATGCCCCATCTGTTAGGCCCAAGTGGAAGATCAACTGCTTCGTCTGTAAGTGCGTTTGTTTGTGTTGTCTGACCAGCTGGTGTTCGGGGTTAAGCTTAGCTGATAAAGGCTAACAAGCCCAAAAAATGCTGTATCAAGTTACTTCCAGACTATGTCATACTCCTCTTACTCGTATTATGACTTGGCCGGAATCGGCCTGGCAACGGTCCCTCGCTGTGGACCTCTGACGACCACATGAACTTTGTTGAGTTCAAAAGCCCATATGCACGGTGCTCGCACATTTCTTAGTGAATATATACCTAATCCGCAGTGCGAGGAAATGGCAGGTGCTGAGGCGCTGATGAAATGCGTTTCGACTAATTGCTAATGAAACATCTCATAGACCCCAATGGTAGACCAACTGCGCCATCTGTAAGTGCGTTTGTTTGTGTTGTCTGACTAGTTGGTGTTCAAGGTCATGCATGGCTGACAAAGGCTAATGAGCCCAAAACATGTCTGAATCAAGTAACCCCCTGACGCTGTCATATCCCTCTTACTGCTATTATGACTTGGCATGAATAGGCCTGGCAGGCGGTCACCCGTTTGGCACATCCGAACACCATATGATCTATAATAAGTTCGGTAGCCCATATGATCGGTGTTTGCACATTTCTGAGTGAATATATACCTGATCTGCAGTGACAGCAAATGGCAGGCGGCGAGGCGCTGATTAACTGCGGTTCGATTAAGTGCTTTCATCCCATCTGGCAGACCCCAGTGGAAGACCAACTGCGTCGTCTGTAAGTGCGTTTCTTTGTTTTGTCTGATCAAATGGTGTTCAGGGTTATGTGTGGCTGATGAAGGCCAATAAGCCATAAACAGTTCTCTATCAAGTTACCCCCAGACGTTGTCATTCCCCTCTTACTGCTATTATGACTGGGCCGGTATCGGCCTGGCAGGCGGTCACCCGTTGGGGACCTCCGACCACCATATGATATATAATTAGTTCGGTAGCGCATATGATCGGTGTTCGCACATTTTTGAGTGAATAGATAACTGATATGCAGTGATAGCAAATGGCAGGCGGCGAGGCGTTGATGAACTGCGGATCGATAAAGTGCTTATGCCCCATCTGGAAGGCCCAAGTGGAAGACCAACTGCGTCGTCTCTAAGTGCATTGGTTTGTGTTGTCTGACCAACTGGTGCTCAGGGTTAAACTTTGCTCCTGAAGGCTAATAAGCCCAAAAAAGTTCTGTATCAAGTTACCCCAGACGATGTCATTCCCCCTTCTACTGCTATTTTGACTTGGCCGGAATCGGCCTGGCAGGCGGTCACCCGTTGGGGACCTCTGATCAGCACATGAACTTTGTTTAGTTCAAAAGCCAATATACCGGGTGTTTGCACATTTCTGAGTGAATATATACCTGATCTGCAGTGACAGCAAATGGCAGGCGGCGAGGCGCTGATGAACTGCGGTTCGATTAAGTGCTTACGGCCCATCTGGTAGACCCAAGTGGAAGACCGACTGCATCGTCTCTAAGTGCATTGGTTTGTGTTGTCTGACCAACTGGTGCTCAGGGTTAAGCTTTGCTCATGAAGGCTAATAAGCCCAAAAAAGTTCTGTATCAAGTTACCCCAGACGATGTCATTCCCCCTTCTACTGCTATTTTGACTTGGCCGGAATCGGCCGGGAAGGTGGTCATCCATTTGGGACCTCTGCTGACAACATGAACTAGGTTTAGTTTGGAAGACCATATGACCGGTTTTCACACATTTCTGAGTGAATATATACCTGATCTGCAGTGACAGCCAATGGCAGGTGGTCAGGCGCTGATGAACTGCTTTCGATCAAGTGCTTATGAAACATCTGGTAGACACCAGTCGTAAACAAACTACGTCGTCTGTAAGTGCGTTTGTTTTTGTTGTCTTAACAGCTGTTGTTCACGGTAACGCTTAGCTGATGAAGGCTAATAAGCCCAAAACAGTTCTCTTTCAAGTTACCCCCAGACGCTGTCATACCCCTCTTACTGATATTATGGCTTGGCCGGAATCGGCCTGGCAGGCGGTCACCCGTTGGGGACCTCTGACTACCACATGAACTTTGCTTAGTTCAAAAGCCGTTATGCCCGGTGCTTGCACATTTCTTAGTGTATATATACGTGATCCGCAGTGCCAGGAAATGACAGGTGGTGAGGCGCTGATGAACTGCGTTGCGATAAATTGCTTATGAAACATCTTATAGACACCAGTGGTAGACCAACTACGCCAACTCTAAGTGCATTTTTTTGTGTTGTCTAACAAGCTGGTGTTCAAGGTTGTGCTTGGCTGACAAAGGCTAATGAGCCCAAAACATATATGTATCACGTAACCCCCAGACGCTGTCATACCCCTCTTATTGCTATTATTACTTGGCTGGCATCGGCCTTGCAGGCGGTCACCCGTTAGGAACCTCTGACGACCACATGAACTTTGTTGAGTTCAAACCCAATATGCCCGGTGTTTGCACATTTCTGAGTGAATATATACCCGATATGCAGTGACAGCAAATGGCAGGCGGCGAGGCGCTGATGAACTGCGGTTCGATTAAGCTCTTTCGTCCCATCTGGCAGGCCCCAGTGGAAAACCAACTGCCTCGTCTGTAAGTGCGTTTGCTTTTGTTGTCTGTCCAGCTGGTGTTCATGGTTAAGCTTGGCTGATTAAGGCTTATAAGCCCAAAAAAGTTCTGCATCAAGTTACCCCAGTCGATGTCATACCCCTCTTACTGCTATTATTACTTGGCCCGCATCGGCCTGGAAACGGTCACCCGTTGGGGACCTCCGACGACCACATGAACCTTGTTTAGTTCAAAAGCCCATATGCCCGGTGCTTGCACATTTCTAAGTGAGTATAAACCTGATCCGCAGTGCCAGGAAATGGCAGGTGGTGAGGCGCTGATGAACTGCGTTTCAATTAATTGCTTATGAAACATCTCATAGACCCCAGTGGTAGACCAACTGCACCATCTGTAAGTGCGTTGGTTTGTGTTGTCTGACCAGCTGGTGTTCAAGGTTGTGCTTGGCTGACAAAGGCTAATGAGCCCAAAACATATATGTATCACGTAACCCCCAGACGCTGTCATACCCCTCTTATTGCTATTATGACTTGGCCGGAATCAGCCTGGCAGGTGGTCACCCGTTGGGGACCTCTGCCGACAACATGAACTATGTTTAGTTTGGAAGCCCATATGATCGGCGTTCGCACATTTCTGGGTGAATATATACCTGATTTGCAGTGACAGCAAATGGCAGGCGGCGAGGCGCTGATTAACTGCGGTTCGATTAAGCGCTTTCGTCCCATCTGGCAGACCCAAGTGGAAGACCCACTGCGCCGTCTGTAAGTGCGTTTGTTTGTGTTGTCTGTCCAGCTGGCGTTCAGGGTTAAGCTTGGCTGATAAAGGCTAACAAGCCCAAAAAAGTTCTGCATCAAGTTACCCCAGTCGATGTCATACCCCTCTTACTGCTTTTATTACTTGGCCCGCATCGGCCTGGAAACGGTCACCCGTTGGGGACCTCCGACGACCACATGAACCTTGTTTAGTTCAAAAGCCCATATGCCCGGTGCTTGCACATTTCTAAGTGAGTATAAACCTGATCCGCAGTGCCAGGAAATGGCAGGTGGTGAGGCGCTGATGAACTGCGTTTCAATTAATTGCTTATGAAACATCTCATAGACCCCAATGGTAGACCAACTGCGCCATCTGTAAGTGCGTTTGTTTGTGTTGTCTGACTAGTTGGTGTTCAAGGTCATGCATGGCTGACAAAGGCTAATGAGCCCAAAACATGTCTGAATCAAGTAACCCCCTGACGCTGTCATATCCCTCTTACTGCTATTATGACTTGGCATGAATAGGCCTGGCAGGCGGTCACCCGTTTGGGACCTCCGACCACCATATGATCTATAATTAGTTCGCTAGCCCATATGATCGGTGTTCGCACATTTCTGAGTCAATATATACCTGATTTACAGTGACAGCAAATGGCAGGCGGCGAGGCGCTGATGAACTGCGGTTCGATTAAGGGCTAATACCCCATATGGTAGTCTCCAGTAGTAAACCAACTGCGATGTCCGTAAGTGCGTTTGCTTGTGTTGTCTGTCCAGCTGGTGTTCATGGTTAAGCTTGGCTGATGAAGGCTTATAAGCCCAAGAGAGTTCTGTATCAAGTTACCCCAGTCGATGTCATACCCCTCTTACTGCTATTATGACTTGGCCGGAATCCGCCTGGCAGGCGGTCACCCGTTAGGAACCTCTGACCACCACATGAACTTTGTTTAGTTCAAAAGCCCATATGCTCGGTGCTTGCACATTTCTGAGTGAATATATACCTGATCTGCAGTGACAGCAAATGGCAGGTGGCGAGGCGCTGATGAACTGCGGTTCGATTAAGTGCTTATGCCCCATCTGGTAGTCCCAAGTAGTAAACCAACTGCGATGTCTCTAAGTGCGTTTGTTTGTGTTTTCTTACCATTTGTTGTTCAGTGTTAATATTGGCTGATGAAGGCTAATAAGCCCAAAATAGTTCTGTTTCTAGTTACGCCCAGACGCTGTCATACCCCTCTTGCTGCTATTATGATTTGGCCGGAATCGGCCTGGCAGGCGGTCACCCGTTTGGGACCTCTGACCACCACATGAACTTTGTTTATTTCGGAAGCCAATATGATCAGTGTTCGCACATTTCTGAGCGAATATATCGAACTCGCGATCTTTCCTGTAAGCTGAACGTCCTAACATTTAAACATCGACCTCGCGTTCTCGCCGGTATTAGATCGGGTATATTTAGCGGCAGAAAGGGCCTTTTTTGTGTCCGATGTCGTTGCCGGTAATGTGTTTCTGCTTATATCCCAGCCGCTTCGTGGTGGAGGCTCGAGTGAGGGCTCTAATGGCAACATGGACGGATGAGTGGGTCCTTTAACAGATCGGTGTACGCATATATGCCATACATATGTATATATACTACTGCGCAGAAATCTTAATTTGGCGGGGGTCTCAGATCGTAACCCCGTTTTATTCGAGAGATTACTGGAACCACAAGTTGCAACGAGCAAGCGTCCCCTAAAAAAAGGCACACAAGTGAAGTCAAATATAAAAAGTCGAATGAACAAAAGCCATTAGAGCCATTAGGTAAGTATTATTTATTTCTACAGTTTTGTGCCCTGCATGACAGAAGATAAAATTGGGAAAGGAGTGAGATATTTATACGTGCAGACGTTGGACACGTGCAGAAAGCACGTGAGGTTGAATTGCCGGAGTTGCCGTTGGATCAAAGCAGTGCGAATGTTGTCGTGTTGAAAGGTTTTGCCGACGAACTGCCTGACCGCTGTAAAGCACCCTTAAGCGATTAAATGAACCAGATGAGGCTAGAACAGATTGTCAACAGAAATGCGCATGAGAGGCATGCGTGGTTGCTCACGAAGCTATGAGAATAGTGTGAACCAAAAATGTCGTGCGGAATAATGTGTTTTATTAAAAACGTATCCCACAGGGGACTCGCTGATAAAAGTGAAAAGCGAAAGTCGACTAGATTTCATTATTGTGTAATTCTTCTTATATATGCAAATATCAAGCGGCAGATTAGCACCAAAAAATCAAAAGAGGGCGATTTCTGTAGAAATTGCTTCGAGCGCTACAACATTGGGAAACTGTCCGAGTTGAATAAACCTCGGTATGCCCTCTTGCAGCGCTCGTGCTATCAGTTCGGCTGTCGCGAACGACGACGTCCATCGTGTGCCTCAGGGCACGGAGGGTCTAATATGGTGACTTGCGCGTGGTTAAGTTTATAATGATAGCAGACTTGCGTAACATTTGTTGTATTCTCTCCTACCTCACCTACATGGTCCCAGACGACTGGCGACAGGATCGGGCACAGTGATCAACAGACCTTAACAGCCCGTCTACGCGTTCCACACAGGTCTGGTCCACGTACCAGGTTTTAACAGAGATAGGAAAGGGGCGGCTCGGACCTTATCTGCGTGTGGGTGTCATAGAGGCTACATTCAGAAGGCGTCACTGCAATCTGATAGTCTGTTCTGAAAGAAGGAACGAGTTGTCTCGTTAATTGACAGTCTTGCAAGCCATGGCTTTCCGTTTCCCGTGATAGATTTAAACACGTCAGACTGTTTAGAGTAAAGAATACACTGAAATGCCGATGCGACTGAGAGCCCATAGCCTACTTCACTCTTTTTCTCATGCACCAATCCACTGTCCGGTCTAGTAAGCCATATTATGCGGGAATGGGACGCAAGGGGCGCTTGCGGCGAAAGCCTGTGCATAGGCTTGCTACCACATTCCATGTTTTGAATATTACGTGCGATATTTGGGCAGGAAAATTGCTTTTATTCGTGCCTTTGGTCTTCGTTAAGTACAACCAGTATGTGGCACAGAACTGTCGTGTCCTAAAACTCGGTTAAGCGTGAGCTAGTCGGACAACGCTTAGGGATTCAATTATGAACGTCTCCATCCGCTGCAGCGGCACCCATTTCGCGCTTCCAGGAATGTGAACACACAAAAAACAGCGAAAATGAGGACTTACTTGGGGGCGGGCAACTTTTCACCTTGCCCTGATACCGCTAGAGATTGGGAATTTCGAAATGTAAAATCGGTAACCAGAAAGACCCAGCTGGTAGTCTCGCTGCATGCTTCGTAACCGCTACGTTGCCCGACGCCACAGCCCAGTCATCTCGAAGCTGGCCTTCGTTAAAGGCTGTTTCATCATCCATCGCCTGCAGACGCATCTGGAAGCCAAAGGCCAAGCCAAAAGGAAGGCCTGGCCTCCTCACACACCCAGCAAATGCTTTAGCTTGTAAGCAATTCGGATTCTTTCAAAAAAGCGCGTAAGCCTTGCACTGAAAGGCATATTTCAAGGCTGTTGGCTTCAGTAACTACCATACTTACAACCGCTCGTGTTTTTCTCTCCAAACGACTGTCAGAAGTGGGTAACTTCTCTTAGTGACTTTTACTGTCCTGGTGAGCATAGTCGTAAGATAAATTAGTCATTAAAAACGTCCTCGATGCATAACACGGTATGACATTCAATAAACGAAACAGCATCCCGCAGATATAGGCAGGAACTGATTGAATGCAGCCTTCCCCCAACCATGCTTTTCATAAACAATCTCTTCATCAAAACCGATATTGCCTCCCATCAGTCACTAAATCAACCCTCCTCATATGCGGGACGACCTGTAGTGGGCCCTTGCCTTCTGACATCTGACTTTCCTGTCATGGCCTCAATCTGTTTGGAGCTCAAGGTCGTTGCGGTCGCCAGACTTACTAGCGCACGAGACGTGGACCACCCAACACGCCGTCCAACCAATCACAGGCCGACCTAGCCAATTAACGCGCTCTCTCTCTCTCTCTGTTTACTGTCCTGAGTGCTACTAAAACCGCAATTGGGACCCGGTCAATCTTCTGAGCGGACGTGTACTCCCAATTCAGACTTCCTCTATTTTCCGTTCCTTTGTGTACATAATGTACTCTTCCCTCTACCTTGGCCTTCTGTTCTCTTCTGCACCAATTAAACATGGTCTGAAGATCGCAGTTGCTGGGTTTAACTCACTTTATCCCCTGCGATAGGTCAAGTAAGAGAAAACGTCTACACACGTTTCGCCCAAATTTTGACTGCACCAGAAGGTTCGCTTGATGACTCATTTAGACTGACTCCAAGGACACTGGAACCGAATTTCAATGAAACGACCCTCCGGACGGAAAAATCGCAAGTGTTTGAGGGCTTAATTGAACGTTTCAGAAGATATATCAGTATGTTCTACAGAGTGTCCGACGAAAATCCCTCAACCGTGTTTACATGTTTACTTGCCTGGTCAACGAAGATAGTACTTGAGGCTTAAACGGCACATCATCTCTGCGGCAAGCATGCGACTATGTTAGCGACGACCGTGGCCAGCAAAATGTCACGTACCAAAGCATGCACAGGAGTACTTATTCTGTCTAGCCTGGTACACAACGACGGAGCCTAATAAAGTGTGGCACGCATAGGCGGATCGTTCCTTCTTGGGGCCACAGCGCTCAATAACATCACTAGATGTTTGAAAGTCGACTGGTGTACGCAAATGAGGCCATCACTGGGGAAAACACCTCTAACATCTTTGACTCTCTCGTGACTTGGGAATTGGCCAACTGACGTGGTCACTCAGTCCCTATCGGGACAGAGAACCAGATTGCAACGGCTTCACTATACTGTGATCCTTATGGAATTATCACCCATGTAATATCCTAACTGCCTTCAGTGCAGTCTGGGACATCCAGGTCGTGTGTGGAGCACGCATAGACAGGTTGTTTAGCTTTGTCCGTCATTGCGCCAGCTCCCCGTCATCTAAAGCTTGTCTAGCCATCGGAGCAACGTAGGTGAGGAAGGTGAGAGCACGGTAGATACTGCACTGATTCACGCGCAAGTCACTGCTGCGCCCACTCAATGGGACACGTGGTGGAGGTCGTCGCTGGCGAATTTTGAGTGGCTAGTGGGGTATAGGGGGCGCTGTGGGCAAGGATCCACATTTTTGTTGTTTAATCACAGCAGGTTCGTCGATACATCTTTACATTAATGAGCATATTTCATCCTATGACACAGGACAACTGGCCTCGCCAACAGTCTGAGCAACAAATTTTTTGCTACCACTGCACATATGTACAAATAGGGCACTAAAAGGAATTTTTCCTACATACCCTCAATATACTGATACTGATATCCTGCCAACAACTACCCCGCACGATGTCGCAAAGGAGACGCTAACTGGGTCTGGTTGTGCAGGTCCGACAAAGACTTAAAAGTAATGCACTTGCAGGCTTCACTGAACGCATTGATGAAACTTATGGGTATTTCTCTTTTGTTCCATTTCGGCACCGTGCTAGCGTCTGTGGCTCCACGAAACCGTACTGAGCACGGCGACCACACCCGGTAACCATTCTTGACCGACGGAGCAAATCAGATGAGGAGGTTTGGTGTGTGTCTCCACACCCAGCAGCCCCGAACAAATCTCCGACCTCCCCCTCTCCACCTTCAAACAAAATGATCCTATGGAGATGGCGACGGGTAGTTCAAGCTAATTCGCGTCATCTTCCCACTAACCACAAGCCATGACATCGCCAGCCACCTGGAATTTAAATGCAACCCTACTAAGAGGTAGCGCTGCCTGTCTCTAACGGAAGAGAGTTCTAGAAAAGGTGGCCTAAAATTGCATATAAAGAAGCCGTCAGCAAGTTGATCGTAGTATATGGAGGCGGAAACAATACAATGAACAACAACCCCTTCGCCATCTCTATGCCTTCCCACGGGCTAACAGATTAACACCGCTCACTCTAGCAGCCCGGAATGGTCCTTTCACCTAAGGCAGGCCGGTGAAAAACTGCCCGGTAAGGAGGACGGCTCTGGTTGCCCGCGAACTGGCCCGCTGCAAAGGTGAGGCCGCCTATATGAACGTGGAAAGTAGTTGCCAGAAATACCTTCTATAGCAGACTTCCTAGAATAGAGCGAGGAGAAGCCAGAGTCACCTTTACCATCAGAAACGATGTAGTGAGGCGGTTTTTCTGCCTTTCACATGGTGTAAATGATTTTCTCCTGACTATGAAGCTGTCAATGTGCGTGATAAAATTCGCCACCATCGTCAGCGCCTAAGCTCCTCCAGTGATGTCCATCAGATGAGATAAGCAGATTCTACGGAGACCTGCACGTCCTCCCACCCACTGTGTCGAGGGCAGACAAATGGTTCTATTTTATCACCTAACCTTCCGCTTCGGCACAGGCCATCCTGTCTGGGAGAGGGCACTCCAGGGCCGTGGAATCGGCAGCTGCAACAGCGATGGCCTTTTCCTCCTGTTGGCCTGTGTCGAATACAAGCTTCTTTCGTCTTCCGATGCGATAGAAGGCAACGTGGATGCAGCTTCGCTCGCGTCACTGGCTGGAGCGCATCCTAGTTAGGAGGCGTGGTCTGTATGAGGTGGTTGTGACGAAGATGTGTGGAGTTGCAAAAATTTCTACTTTGTTATTTCAGCAATAAGGCCCCAGATGCAACCGTTCGAGCGACCACAAAAAGGGTCAATATCAAATAAGGTAAACACTGTATTACTTGGTACAGCTGAAGGCCGATTGAATTTTAACAGCTGTATAAACACCGAACTGGAATAAATACGCATCTCGAAGATGCATCTCAATGTGGAAATCTGGTGGAGGGAGCTGCGGGATACCATTCAGGTCGCTGCGATGCAATCATTCGGTCACATATACTTTCAGCACTAGGATAGGTTTCATGACAATGACAAAGCAATCCGCATGTTCACCTCTGATTAATAGCAATGCAGCCTACATCCTCAACAGCAGCCACGTTAGCAAATACGCAGAACCACTGGTTGACCAAAAAAGGAGATCCGAGGACATGCCGACCGTGGTGAGATTAAGAACCTATTAATTGCTATCAGAACCGTCTATGGTCTACAAACCAAAACGACTGCGTAACTGCTGACCCAGGTTGGAGCAACTCTCCTAATGCAGAAGTAACAAATCCTGGAGTGCTGGACTGTGTATATTCAGAGCGTTCTCAACCACATGTCGACAATATACGACGAGATGGAATGGCAATAAAGAAGTACGAGATATTGACATCCTGGAAAGAGTCGGCGCCCTTGGCATCCACGCAATTCTGGAGCAGATACAACTTCAATCACTTCGCGAATATGGACGTCCAAAGAAACTGTTCTACGGCGACAGAGCTACGCATGGAAGGTGGATCGAAGCGTCACCCCAGGGCCACCTTAAATACCTCACTCGGGCGCCTCCAAATCAACACGGAGTTTCGAATATAAGTGGCAGGTAGGGCTCGTGCCGTAAACATTCAAACAGCCATCCTCGAAGGCAGCCCAATAGCCACAGTCAAAGCAAGGAGACCCGTAAGACCCGTAGTGTTACTGACTAATGACGTCAGGCCCCAAACCCTGGCTTCCTGTCCATGGACGTTTTGAGCACAGGATCTGCAGACCCAGTACAATGTCAACGCAATCAGCCCGACCCTTCATCTCCCAATATAACCACCACCACTATCTATATGAGATTTCTGCCGACCTATAGAACACTTCAGCCACTACCATCAACAATGTTGCCATGCCACCATCCGAACCGCATGCCGGTCGTACAGAGACCGGCGAACAATTACATGTAATCCCGGCATACACACCTAACCTGCTTATAATTCTCCGGGAAATTCAGACCCCGGGTAAGCCTTACTGGTCGTATGCTTGGCATAGCAGCAGAATCCACTGAAAAACCTACCTTTTACTCCTAAAAACTCGACACCGCTAACTCATTAGTCACAGCTCCAGCCTGTTTTTACGGTTATCACACATTTGCGTCAAGCTTCAACCTCTTCGAATACTTGGTAATCCACCGCATGGACACTGACGTACCACTGCGATTAAGCCCAATACATACATGTCACACTCATTTCACCTGCCGAAGGGCACTCAATCATCACATGAGCCGTTTTGGCTATATGCGTCTTCTTGAAAATCTGTAGTAAAATTCCGCAGACTTCGCCCCATCAGCCCATACACCACACATGAACCCGGCTCCACACCGGACGCACGGGCAGAACGTGCATGGTTCACGCCAATGGGAAACGTGTTCTTTAGTGCAAATTGGTGCCCGACCAGGTCGTGTGTGGCACGCGCAGAGGCTTCATAGGTTTTTCAGTCATAACGCTCAACCCCACCACTGGATGACTGACAGGTCCCGGAAGTCGGCTGTTGCATAGGGATAAGGAATAGAGGGATGACATCTCTGGGCAACTCACCCCTACAGCACACTGTTGAGTTCCTCGCTGTAATAAACATGGCGCGCCTCGAAACCGTTACGATGTCTTGACTGTGAAGGTTGCCAACGGACTGCATAAAGCGGTCTTCGTGGTAAGTACTCTGTTCGTATGAGCTAACTGTCTCGAAGAAGCGAAATACGCTTGAATGGCTCTTTCCTCTATGACAATTGTGAACCTACGAGACCCCCTTCTGTCTCATAAAAATCTAGTTGATATAAGTAGGACGTAATTGTTGCAGATGGAAGCGACACCGCCGCACATTAAGCAGTGGCTGGGAGGGCCCAATAATCCTCCAGGCCAATTTTTGGTCTTAATCTACGACAGAGGGCTCTTTCCGATTTTAGGACCAGACTTTTGAACGCGGCGGCCGCGCGCGAGCCCGACTTCGAAGGTAACTGATGTCGGACAATGGCGTAAATCTTGGTATCAGCTCATGAACTCCCATCGGGCCAGCGCTCTAGACAATAAAAGTCAACAATTCAACCTTGGCAGCTCTAAGGTTAGCAGTTTCCACAGAAGACAAGCAAACGCAGAAAGGGCCAGAAAATTAGTCAATTGTTACATTAACAACATGGCGAATGTTCATAACAACAGTGCGCTAAACCCGCTTACTGCAATTCGATCTTGAACAAATAACCATTGATATTAATAACCTAGATGACGAATGCGGGGGCCTTAAATTTTTAGCAACACCGCATGCTATATCGTGACGACCATAGATGAGACAGCCTACTCATGAGCATACCAGTATGCCTGCAGGGTAACGAGGTGTTCTTAATGCCTGCACATGTTGGTGTAAATTGTGTCAAAGGTGTAAATGGTTAACGCCTATTGCGACGCTTGAATGGCCAAAGTGCAAAATGGGCGGTAAGGTACATTTGCGATTGTAAAAAAATAAGCACGAACCCAGTTGGCGGAAACACAGACAATCCATGCTGACTTGGCGTTGCCAGTGCCTACTTCTTCAACACGCGAGGTCAAAACCCGGTGGAGTCGGAGACACTAACCTGGCATTGAGGTCAGAATTGCCAATTGTGAAAGCACATACTCGGGGATAGCGGGTGCTCCACTTGCCGAAAGTCTGATGGATCGTGAAATCGGTTTTTCGGTTGTCGGTGGCCAAAAATATGGTCAGTTATTCAAGAACTACGAGCCCACATCTTTGATAACCACTAAGTACAATCGAAAAGTAAGCGGGTGCTGTGCCCGAAACAATGAAAAAACTTCTTTAAGACATGTGGATTGCTGGGACCATGTAATTGGAAAGTCAGACGTTACATCAAAGCTGATAGGTAGGGAAAGTGTTCTGAAGAAAAAAGTATGGAGGCATTTGATAGGACAACCTGGGGCAGAACAGAACTTTAAGACAACACACACTGTCCAGCTTATCTCATGATTCACCGGTGAGCAGTTGTGGGGATATCTGCTCGACTGACAAAATGCGCAGTAGGCAGGAAAATATGGTAAGTGCCCTGCAAATTTGAGGTGCAAGTATAATCGTGTTACCAGCCATGCCAAGAATCCGTAAACTATTCTCGCTTATCACCCTCGGGGGAGTTCCTCTCGGGCTCTAGAATGAAAGCAGTTAGTCACAAAACAGCATACCATCGGTGTCCAGGTCGGACTTCCATAAAGTCAGGTTATCGCGGAGGAGCTGCATAATAAGGGTGGAGTCCTTGTAGCTCTCCTCATTAAGGGTGTCAAGTTCTGCAATAGCATCATCAAAAGCCTGTTTGGCAATATCACAGGCCTTTTGTGGACTGTTCATGATCTCATAATGGAAGACAGAGAAATTGAGGGCAAGCCCAAGACGGATAGGGTGAGTCGGCTGAAGTTCAGTAGTGGCCTTCTCCGTGGCTTGGGAATAAGCCTTCAAACTCTGCTTTGCGACATCTTCGCGCTCGGCGCCCGTAGCAATTTCGGCCAAATACCTGTTGTAGTCACCTTGCCTGGAACAAGTCAAGCCAACGATCGAAAGACTTACATTTTATAGTAGAAAACAATAGAGTCCGCCGTTTTTGCATTAGAAATCAATTTTGTCTGCAGCAAGTTAAGGATCTCGGCCGCCATCTCGCGCAGCTCCTTTTCGATCTGCTCCCGGGCAAATTTGATGTTCTTACAGCACTCCTGCTTCCCTCGGCTTTCCTCCTTTTGTTCAATGGCACTCACAACACGCCAAGACGACCGACGAGCACCAATCACATTTTTATATGCTACAGACAACAGATTACGCTCCTCAACGGTGAGTTCCGGAGAATTTTCGTCGTTGAGTTCCACAATTTTCCGCATCCAGACAGCCATATCTGCAAAAGGGTAAATTCTGTTTATAAAACATACCATCATATCTTTCAGTCTGTTCGGCAAGTTTGGCCTTAAACAGATATTCCTCCCGGCGAGTAAGTTTTTGTTCGGCGGCAGTGGACATCTTTACCCTAATAACTTCTCAGAATGGCGGACGCTTAAACTAAATTTAGTGCATTCAAACAATCGTTTCAAAGGTTGCGGCATCGAAATTCTCAACCGAAAGTATGAGTATAGGATTTATGCAGGAACCAACGGCTGTTGAATATCCGATCGCTGTTTGCTGAAATATAAACCATGGAAAACAACAAATAATGACGGGATGTCCAGCAGGCATATATAAAGGGGCGAGCTTTCTAACGGCTAGACTATCTAATCAAATAATATCTAAAGGAGGAAGTACTATACTTATAAAGGGAATAAATGCAACGGCAGTGCAGTAGACTCAAATAATAGGAAAAATAGTATGTATACTTGTGGGATTCCTCTCTCTCAAGCTACTTTACCATTCTTTTTCACAGCAAGTGTTTGGTGTCTTTCATGAATATACAGAGGACAGAGGTCAGAAACGACAGGCGCGTTCAAGCGTACGTTGAATGTATATTTACTTAAAAGATGCAGAACATCCAATTTTTAAGTTGCTGGTAAAGCATACCAACTCATTTCGCATACCTACAGAAAACATTGACATGTATTATTTGAAATATACAAATATACATATGCGTATAAAATATATGATTTGTAATCATTCATACCACTGTTACAAAAAAGCTTGCTGCGTGAAGATAATACTCAACATTTTAGAGTACCCTTTTATCTTCAAATATATTGAAATATATGCGCACACCTAAAGTTCCTTCGAATGAGCGAAAGTAAGCTGAAAACTTATTGTTCGGTCAGCCATCAAAACCTTTCCCGTGTAAAAAGTCAAATAATGTCCCATATTAGTACGAACACCGACACTTCTGGCGAATTTTTGCCTGCTCTATGTATGGTTTAGCTTGTTGCTCTGATTACAGAAGGGACTATTTCCATTGTCTACGATTTTAAAAAGTCGTAGCTTTTACTTCCGTTATCATTCAGAAGTAGGTTGACCACTCTCAACCCACCGGCCACCGTGATGTCTTTTTATTCTTTCTTTGGTATGTACAGTCATGTATCGCCAGTTCGTTTCGGTAAACGCCACTCTAGCGTGGAATATGCTACCTCAAAATATAACAATTATGCAAACCTGCTCTACGATTAAGAAAACAATTACAAGGTTACTTAATTGGTGAATATTGAATATATTGAATATATTGAATATTATATGCCGACACGGTAGGAAATGTCTGCCGGTGGCGTTCTCGTTCTCTAGGCCTTGTGCCAGGTTTCCTCTTAAGAGAGTTGGTGTTAAGTACGTAGTTTGTAACCAGTGAATTCTCCGGTCGACAGCGATCAACCGTGCACTCATGCACAATGTTTCATGCAGAATCCAAGTAACATAAAAATTGAAAGGAGAATAAATACACCATCCATTATGTGCAAAGATTTGAGGTCCAGATATTTTATCGTTTTCATCATCCCCCAACGAAGAAGAAGGTCAAAGGACATGAAACGAGTTATATTTGGACTGACTTTTGGGACACTCACTTGTTTCCATCGTCAGAGTAACACGGTGGTTGTTCCTGTTTGCCGGAACTGTGTCAGCCCCGCTGTATGCCTGTTATTATATCCATGCTCTGCGCACGAACTTTGACCTGCTTGTTCGCTGCTGACTGTCCGTGAGATTGACCGCTGTGGGGAGGCTCGTGTGACCTTTGTTCCCTTTGTGGCTGTCGTAATTTTTGGCGCGTCAGTATGCTTACTGGCCTGTCCCTCATCCACCGACGGACTAATCACTTTTTGCCACTCGCATGTGTTCATGTCAAGCTCATGTGCGTGGTAGCGTTGAGGTAGCGTTCCACGCTGGTCATGGGGTTGTACTCCACGTTTGTGTCTGCTTCACCGTCCTGTTGGCCTTGTTCGAACTGACTCGAGCCGTTTGCGTACCACCTGGTAGGCACAATGATTGTCTATAAATCTGTTAAGTGTGCCAGTCGAAGACCAACTTTCCAGCAGAAGTCTAGCCATCTTTTCATTGGCTCGGCCTATTACCTTTGCATTGTCTAAGACGAAGCTGTGTCGATAGACCATAGACAGCTTATCCTTGCGGTTGCTTGCGAGCCGATGTTCATACACCCTATGGAAGAAGAGGACAACAATCAGTTACCCTTCCTCAACGTTCAGGAGACAGAGCTAGAAGACGGAACGATAAGGACAACGGTTTATCGTAAGGCAACCAACACCATGCGCATCAGCCACCTCAGAAGACACCACCACGTTGGGCACAAACGCAGTTGTGTAACGACCCTCTTCTAACGCGTTCAAACATACTGAACCGACGACAGTAGGAAGAAGGAGTAGGTTTAATACTCGCATGCCCTCTTTGAAGCCAACGGTTTGAAATAAACCCCAAGGATAAGCTGTCTATGGTCTATGAACACAGTTTTTCTTCGGCAATGCAAAAGTAATAGGCCGAGCCAATGACAAGATGGCTAGACTTCTGCTGGAAAGTTGGTCTTCGACTGGCACACTTAACAGATTTATAGACAATCATCGTGCCTACCAGGTGGTACGCAAACGGCTCGAGTCAGTTCGAACAAGGCCAACAGGACGGTGAAGCAGACACAAAAGTGGAGAACAACCCCATGACCAGCGTGGAACGCTACCTCAACGCTACCGCGCTCATGAGCTTGACATGAACTCATGCGAGCGGCAACAAGTGATTAGTCCGTCGGTGGATGAGGGACAGGCCAGTAAGCACACTGACGTGTGACAAAGGTCACACGAACCCACCCCAGCGGTCAATCTCACGGACAGTCAGTAGCGAACAAGCAGGTCAAAGTTCATGCGCAGAGCACGGATATAATAACAGGCATACAGCGGGGCTGACACAGTTCCGGCAAACAGGAACAACCACCGCGTTACTCTGACGATGAAAATAAGTGAGTGTCTCAAACGTCAGTCAAAATATAACTCAGTCCATGTCCATGGACCTACTTTTTCTTTTTCTTTTTCTTCTTCTTCTTTTATTTTCTTTGGGGATGATAAAAACCATACAAAATGCACTTGTGTCGTCTTTTTCCCCTTTCCGAATTGGTAACATTCTTTTGACTGTAGTTTTCTCTAATGAGAAACCCCAGGTTCTGACAACCACTGGTAAGAATTCGAATTTTAATGTATTTTGATTAAAGATGGTCGTGAGATTTTCGAAGGGTCGCGGGTTTACCCTTAGAAGAATTGCTTTGACAGAGGGAGTTCATTCAAGGTCTCCAGCAATCACGACCTGCGTGCGTGTAATCGACTTGCTGAAAGCTTTAACGCTGACCATTCTCATACACCTATCACCTAAGAACACTCCCCATTACCTCCTTCTACCTATCGCTTTTCGTCCGTACGTGCAAAGCAAAGGTTTAAAACGTTCGGTGTGTAATCAAATTCGGCACTGCAACTCAACTAAACAGCTAAAGTCACAACAACCCCGTTTGAGTCAATCTTGACTGGATATCCCGGCGTCCGTATTGGTGTCCACTTACTCGGACCGGTAGCCTCATCTCGAAAAGGTTACCGGTCCATTCTCGTGATGGTTGGTCTCTCCACGAAGAAGCTCAGAGTCGAAGCCTAACTAGATGCGGCAGCGCACGCAGTTCCCCCAGCCAATTTTATATGGTTAATTGGCAGATGTCTTCGCCGCGAAGTGTCATATCCAAGTGGCACACTGTTAGCTTAATCAGCCGTCTGAATATCGTCTCGTTCTCGTAGCTGAACTGTACTAAACCAACGAACATAAGTCAGTATCAGTCAGTATATTTGGAGTAAATGATTGGAGCCCTTAAAACTCCATTGACACGGTACATGAATGCATAAATTGTGGCGAAATATAGGCACAGAAGTGCATAAGCAATATTTTGGAAACATGAATGGTTGATGAGATGAGGCGTGTGCGGAACGGCAGCGTATAAAACGTTCACTGTAGATCTAGTATGACATATTCGTCTGGACATCCTTAGTGTAAATAAAAACTCTATTGAAATCGAGCAAGTAGTGCGTTTTTGGTAGCGTTCGCTATCATTTATGTTAGGCGAGTGCTGGGTTTTAAAAGATGATTATCCAAACGTCTCTTGAAGACGTTCGATTTGGGTGAATGCACAACAGATTCTGGCGAGGAATTTCACTTTCGAATGACCCTTTGGGAGAAGATGGAGTAACGTTGGTTTATTCGGCTTAGTTTTCTCTTCATCTGGCAGTAATTTCTTCTGAAGCTTCTTCTTGGGGCCATTTGGAAAAGATCCTCCCACGTGACAGCCAGACCAGTTCCACTTAGTTACTGAAAAGTTGCTATAAGGTCACCTCTGTCTTGTCTATAATCAAGGGAAATTGATACAAGCAGTCAAACCTTGTTCATATGTGAACTGCTTTAATTCAGGGGCCGCCTTGGTAGCACGATGTTGAACACCTTCCGGAATCCCCATGTATTCCAGATCCTGCCGCACGAACGTTCCATATACTTTTCCGAAGATATCAGTATTTAGGTTAACGAACGTCTTTCGAATGACGCCCATGCCCGACATTGCTCTTGTTGCGGCTTTGGAGCACAGTGCGGTGACCCTTCGGTTATCTCCAATAAGAACAGCTCTTTGCTATACTTACAGGTTTGAGTGGTTGGCCTCCCAAGATAAAATGTCGTGAGATCGCAGTTCTGCGTCGTCTTACAGATAGCATGTGCATTAATACACATTTTTTGGGGTTGAAATTCATACACCAACTGTTGCTCCAAGAGTGCGGGCCGTCTATATCCTCTTGTAGAATTTGAAAGTACCTTTAGTCTTTTATCTCCTTCCGCATTTTGAGATCATCTGCAAAGATTACTAGGTCAGATTTGACGTCTCGTACGATGTCATCTACGTAGATGATGAAAAAGAGTGACCCAAGAACTGACCCTTGTGGAACTCCAGTTTTGACAGGTGCCCACTCTGAAAAGGAGCCACCTACAGTTTGAACAGTAGCCACCTGAAGTAAAATGATCTTAGGCTGCCTGGTATTAACTTCCAACCATGGGCAGCACAGAGCTAACCAGATAAATCTTATCAGAAATTTATAGAATTGCAATGGATAACATTTTTTCTGTCGAAAAAATACTTTCGGAGCATGCCCTAAGGAATAACTATTCCAAATATTCCTGGCTTGCTCGTTAGAGAACTGGCTTAATCATAAGCGATTTACTTTTTCTGTGCTCCACATAAACCATGATGATATAAGTCAGATGATCTTGGTTATTCTGCAGTATCATAACTCACTTGATGAGTTAGTTTCAACTATCAGACCGAAGAACGGCGACTGAGTTTGTCTAAGCATTAATAACATTTTTCATCAGGTAGTCGTGGGTGCAGTTTATTTTCTAATCAGTGATTTACTATTTTTGGAAGTTCACAATAATCAAGAAATTCCTGGGGATTTTGGTGTTTTCGTAGTCTATCAGTCGGTAAATCTGCTAGTGTGCGTAGGTAGTTGTGATTACTGTCCGTAATTCCTTGAATGTGCAAAAAATTACCTTAGTGCTCTCTCCCTAACGGCGCTATTTTTATTTGTATTAACATTGCGCCCAGCCCGAAAACGGCACCACTGTATCTGAAAAACCACTGCAAATATGCCAGCTTCTCTCCGAAATGAAATTGACTGCAATTTTTCAGGTTGAAAGCAGGTAGCCCTATGGGTGCTTGAGTTAGTTAATGAAAGTGCGTGGTCATTGTGCCATTAGATTACGGAGTTTGCAACTTTGTCATTTGGCGCATAGTCAAAAGTGGCAACCAGCATTAGGTGGTGTACTAACTTTTATCCTCAGAATTATATAAAACGTTTCTATAAAGCCCTTGAATAAGGATTTTCAGTCGCTTAGAGAGTGTTTTTGAGGAAAATAAGCTAACGCATTTGAATCCTCTCTTTGGCAGGTCAAAATATCAAAAACTAGAAACTATACAAAGAAATAACAATAAGCTGAATGTAAACAGAGTCACATACCGCATTGGTGTTTCAAGATCAATATGGCACATGGTTCACACTGTACTGCAGCAGATGGATATCAAATCAGCGTTTTAATGTCTCAACAGATTAAGAAATAACAATTTCTTTGGATAGGTTATTCCAAGTTTCCACGACTCTGTTAGAAAAAAATACTTGCTCACATCCAATCGTCCTTGGAGCACATAATTTGAAAAAAATGTGTAGTGGCTAGACCTAAAACAGGTAAAAAACGTATTAGAATAGGCGCAACAAAAACTTCCTAGTGTAGAGCTTACTCGCAGTAACTAAACTTCCACACTACGCTAGTGGAAAAAGGGGAAAAATGGCAATAAAAGTAAACGATATGACTCAGTAGATCCCCACGATCCTTGGTTACAGTAGTCAGAGAATTGGCTTACTGAAGGATGGATTTATAACGTTCGTCCGGCCAAAGTCTGAATAGTTGCAAGGAAAGCTCGTGTTCGAATCACCATCAGTTGATCCTGAGCCCAGAGATGATCACCAG
Source organism: Ligula intestinalis (assembly GCA_036362985.1). Classification (NCBI taxonomy): domain Eukaryota; kingdom Metazoa; phylum Platyhelminthes; class Cestoda; order Diphyllobothriidea; family Diphyllobothriidae; genus Ligula; species Ligula intestinalis. The sequence continues at coordinate 39,312,754 of JAYGXS010000004.1, read as the reverse complement.
AGAATGGTGTCATTGACAGGCGAAGATAACAGAGACCGGTGAGATGGTATGCTGCAGGAAATGTAAGAGAGTAAGCAGGAATAATCAAAACACGCCACGTGCAGTGGTAGCTGTAAATGTGTGTATTTCGGGTTGCGTTTGGCAAAAGCAAAAGTACGTACGATTTCAACAAAAACGTAAGAGGTACAAGGATAGGAAAAGGACCTACAAATGTCCACAAATATTAGTTTTAGTTGCGAGTTTGAAGAACTACTTGCAAAGGAGGGCAACTTCAAGCCACACACGGTAGAGGAAGTTTGAATCAAGTCTCCGCGAAACTGCCTATAATGCAGAAGATAGAGATAAAGGTTATTGAGGTGGATCTCATATTGGAGTTCGCCTCGAACCCTGACTAATTGCATAGTCCGCTGCTGCAGTCTTTCACGTGAGTTGTAATCCTACTGCATCTACGATCTCCAGGTTTTGATCGCATACTGAAGCTTTGGCCTTATAAAATTTCCAAATATTTTAGGAAAACATTTCTTCATAGAAAATGGTAAATGTCCGCTTGGTGATGTATAAGATTGAAGTTACAGATTTAGCCACTTAACAACATTTTGAAGAAGGTTTACGGCTATATATGATCCAAATGTTGACATTTTTCTGTATTTTAGCCTCTTGGAAGAGAATTCCACTCAGATAGTAGGGCCGCGTATCAGAGACCGGATTTCGATTTTCCAGAAGCAGCAGAGTATATTTATTCAAGTTTGAGGACAGAAGCCATTTCTGTGACCCCTCGTTTAATCCACAAAGAATTTTCTGGAAATCAGCCTCATCGGCAGCACTATTGAAAACCTTCTATATTTTTAGATCATTTGCAAAAGTACTTACTTGTAGTTGTACTTGATCCGATTATCTCCTGTTGTTGGATGAATCGGCTTCATGGATATCACGAATAGTGGCGGCCCATTGGCGACGGTCGGAAGTGAGCTCTTCACAGATGTAAATTCATTGTTTGTTCAAATGTCGCAAGCCGTAAACGGTAACGAGGCCCATCCATTCAACGTCCAACTTAACGGTGGTGAGTCATGTCTTCAGATGACCACCTTCAGATGACCACCTTGCACTACGAGTGGGGTTCACGATCAATCTGCAGAGGTCCGTCGATGGTTTTCGCAGAACATGGCCAAACCATTGCAATCGTCGATGCTGGATGTACGATGCTAGACTTGGTAGTTTGAAACATCTGCGGTATAGCTCAATATTGGAGATTAAATCCTGCCAGAAGATTCTTAAGAGGCATCGAAGACACCAACGATCGAAGACTTCGAGCGATAGGATATTGGCCTTTCTCACTGGCCATGTTTTGCAGGCATATAATAACACCGGCCTGATTGATGCTTTGTATATTAGCAGCTTAGTACGTAAGGTGATGTCTGAGCGAGACCAGAGTGGTCTGGCTAGCAGCCTTAATGCATTTCTGGCCTGCGCGATTTGGTTCTTGATTTCGTCTTTGGCCTGTCCATTGCCTAGCATACTCAAGTCCAAATAGCGGAAGCAGCCAAATTCTTCAATGGGTTGACCGCTAATAAACGGTGGTTGTGCTGTGCCCAGATATACAGTCAGGAGCTTCGTCTTGCGCACATTAATTGACAGACCAACAGTTGCAGCGAAGCTTTTGATTCGGTCTAGCGTTGGCTGTAGTGATTGAGGAATTTTTTCCGAGAACCACAATGTCATCGGCATATTCCAGGTCAGGTATTCCCAATTTAGGGCTGATTTCACATCCGCTGTAAGGTTATATTGGCTGATGCATTACCCAGTCGACCAAGAATTTGAAGAGAACTGGAGAAAAAGGGCACCTTTGTCGAACTTCACAAGTTAGAGGGAAAAATTTGACTCTTCTGCAAGGGTTCTTACCCGGGCTGATGTTGTACTATAGAAAGCCTTGATCAGATTGAGCAACTTTGGTGGGAGACCTCAGCAAGCAAGATTTGCCACAAAGCTTCTCGTTCGATAGAATCAAAAGCGGTATTGAAGTCAATGAAACAGGCGGTGGTGATCTGTTGGTTTTGACGTCTGTGCTCTAGTATGAGGCGTAGAATGAAGATCTGGTCAATACATCCTGAACCTGGACGAACTTTTCCTTGGTAAGGAGGAGTGTGACGATTGAGCTCAGTTGAAAATCTATGGAGATGGATGGTCGCAAAGACTTTGGTGGCTATATCTAAGAGGTTGATGCCGCGATAATTTGAGCATAGTTTCATGTCACCGCGCTTCGGTATCGGTAAAATAATGGCAGTGACCAGTCAGTCGAGATGAATTCAAAAGTCCATAAAGTCGAGTACAGTCAGTGCAGTGATTCCGTCAAATCAGAACAATTTGTTTTGTAGGCTTCTGCTGGGATAACATCTTCACCCGCTGCCTTCCGACGTTCAAATTGTTGTAATACCGATTCCAGTTCAGTTCTCGTAGGTGGTTCGCAGTTACTACCGTATGAAATTCCAGTTGATAGCTGTAGGTTCGCAGGTGAACGTACAGGCGGATCCAGTAGCTCACTAAAGTGCTCTCGCGATTGATCGATTTGCCAACCATATCAGTTATCACTTGACCCAAGTTATCCCGAAAAGTAATGCAAGGCGGTTTATATTTGCCAACGGCTTTACGTAGAATGTAATAGAGCTGGTGGAAGTTACCAGAGTTTGAAGCTGATTCCACGGAGCCAGCAAACTCGTGCCAATGGTTCTAACGGTCGCATCTTGCTGATCGCGTAGTTTAACGTCTCAATGAGCGGTAGTTCTCTGAGTTTGACAACCGAGCGATTCTAGCTTGTGCCGAGAGATGGAGGGTGGTTGTGTAGATGCAGTCCTTCCTCGATACTTCCTGTTGTTGCAAGCTCGAATTCATCGTACATTGTAGTGCGTCTCTCAAGTGTGGCCACTGAGTATCGTGCGAAGTTTGATCATCGGCGTTATCTCGAGGTTCGATGCGAGCGGTGTATTGATCTCAGATCCGTGCAGTGAGACTTCCGTTTAACACTACACATGTTTTTGTGCTTGAAAGTGCCATAACGTTGATATGTTTTGGGGTAGTTTCTTACTTCAATTCGACAAACGGAGCTTAAAGCGTGCACAGACAAGAACATGATATGACCCAACTTCCGCACTTCGAAACGATCGGCTGTCAGATACTGAGGTGGTCCACCTTCAGCGTACTAAGATGTAGTCTATCTGGTTTGCCGTTTGACCATCGTTTGAATACCATGTCAGCAACTGCCGATGGGGGTGTTGAAAGCGAGTGTTTGTAACAACGAGATGATTATAATCAGCAAATTTTACCAATCGTTCTTCGTTGTCGCAACGTTCACCCAGTCCGTTTTTTTCCGATGATGTGTTTCGTGGTCTCATTGAACGGGCTAGTCCTGGCATTTCAGTCTCCGGCGACGAATAACAAGTCTCTAGGGCGTATTCTCGCCACTGTAGCTTGAAGGCGTTCATAGAACTCTGTCTTAACACCTTCATCCACTTGCGATGTTGGGTGCATAAACGGCAACTGCGGACACATTTGCTATGGTGCCTTTGAGGCGGGCTGTGGAAATCCGCTCTGAGATAGGCTCTAACGCTAAGAGATGAGGATGATGATGAGAAATTTATTTTGATGGTAATATCAAACTTTTAGCAAAAAAATAGCTCCATTAACGGAGAGCCAGAACTCAAGTAAATTAAGGGGTCCAAAACTAAAGAGTAAACGGTCAAAGTTCACAAAAAACTCAAAGTAAGAAGTCGACACGGTTACCAAATCAGTTATGGAATCAGGTCTGCCTTCAGCTTCTCGATTTACATTTCTTTACACGTGAGGAAGCATGCTAAGAATGGGAGTGTAGAGTTCTAGTAGGCCGGTTGACAACATGTCATATGTAGGAAGTTTCGGCTCGTCGTACGAAAAGACTTCGCAGCCATTAGTTCGGATTGGGGAGAGTGAGTGTCCTCACTAAGAATACGGTCCACGAAATTCTTGACCGATTTGGAATGTCAATGAATTATAAGGTCAGCTAATAAAGCATAGGAATAGCCGGCAGCTGAAAAGAGTGTGCAGAGAATACGTTTAATAATACTAAAATCTTTCTTGAGTAGTGCTGGAAAGGTAACTAAAGAGCAGTAAAGAATGAGAGGGAGGATACAAGTGTCTATAAAACGCCAGATGAGGGCTTGCGGGGTGCAATAAGAACGCACCCGGCTTTTAATTAAAAAGGTCTTCAATATGAAGAGTAGATGAGAGGTTGGAAGCTATTGTTACACCAAGGTATCGAAAGAAAGATACATTGTTCGGCAGAAAGTCAATAGCTTTGGGACTAGAGAAGGGTCGCAGCCTGAAGATACAGAGGACTGACTTCCGCTCATTAAGTAAAAGGCCATTTCCTGACGACCACACTGTGGCATGGTTCAGTCCATCCTTTAGTGTTTGGAGATGGGTCTGGCTTTTGAGAAGATGGCCAACAACCATGTCATCAGCATATTTGACAAACAAACATGCGTTTGGAGATCGTAGGTCATCAGTATGGAGGGAAAAAAATGAGGAGATAATATAGACCCCTACAGAACTCCACAATTGTTGGGAAGGGTCGTTGATTTTTGCTTCCCGCTCTGAACGAATTGGGTGCGGGAAGTAAAATATTTCCCAAGCCAAGAGACGGCCAAGCCAGGAGAGCCACATGCAGAGGTTTTATTAAGAAGATTTCGCAGGATCGTGTTGAAGGCTGAGGAGTAGTTGAGAAAGGCATATGCGTATGAACGACATCCATTGTCCATGTCTCGAGGAGCAGAGTGGACTACCAGAGTAACAGCATCTAGTGTACTAAGGCTAGCCTTATACGTAAGCTGCAAGGAATCAGAAAAAAATTGGATGAAAATGGCTTTATGATGTCCAAAGCTGCTCGTTCTGTAAGTTTGAGGAGTGCAGAAGAGCAGGCAATTGGGCGAAAGGATTTGGGACCCGCTGAAGTGGTTTTTTTTGGGATAGGAGGACCGAACGCCAGCCGTCAGGAATCTTGGACCCCATGAAAGATAAATTAATAAGATGTGCCAAGACAGGAGCATATTGAAAAAAGCAAGATTTAAGGAGAAATGGGGAGACGCCATCAGGTCCGGCAGCTGTTGTACCTTTTACCTTGTTTAGGAGTTTCATGACTGTTGCCACGGACACTGGAGAGAAATCACTTGGTGGTAAAGAAATATCATTTGCCGGGAGATAGGAGTCGGTGGGAGTGTGGATAAAGTTTACGTTTAAGCTGTCTAGGTAGGTATCAACATGTGCCAGTGTATTGCGTTGACCAGTGAGATATTTGAAACTCTTCCATATTTCGGAGGAAGTAAGAGGAGCGGATGATGTAGAAAATGTAAAAAGCTGACTTATAAAATGGTCATTCAGCCTGTAAATCTCATGCTTTATCTGGATGTTCAGATCCTTTAGTCTATTTCGTAGACCTAGTTTATAGAACAATTCCTTTTGATGTCCCAAAGTTTTTAGGTGGTGAGAAGATATTCTGTCAGGTCTAACTATGACAGCGTCAAGAGGACAGCAGACATTAAAGATATTGTTTAAAAAAGAAGTGAGATGACTACAGCATGAATCGACATCCGATTACTCTAGAAGGGTAGACATATTGCCAGATATGACGGTCTGGAGCAAAGAAATATTATGTGGGTAGGTGTCTCAAACCATTATTTTCCTCTCGGGAATTACTAACAGCCCCTTGTTAGAGCTACAATAGATGGGTAGTAAGGCCAATAACACAGAATGATCTGAGCCTGCCAACGGTGCTCTATTTTTGACGACAAAAAGTTTGGAATGGTTGGTCAATGTATGATTCAGAGCGGCGTCGGAACGAGTATTGAAGGAAACTAAGTCGTTAAAACCTAACAGTGTAAGAAGACAAAGATTAACACGGTTGAAATCATTGCTTAAAATTATAACATGCTCGCAAGACAGTGCAGCAAGTTTTTGGGAAAGAAAATCAAAAAAGGTGCCTAAAGCACGTTGGCATGTAAATACCAACCAAAATGATGCCTTTAGAATTGCTTAAATATCTAGGCTTGCATATTACAGCAATGGCGTCTATTAAGTCGTCTGAATAAGAAAATAAGGACTTACAATTTGTGCACCATTGCTGGCTTACAAAGACAGCCACTCTATCACCTCTGCCGCTAATTAAGGATTTTCTGTCCAAACGATAGGCATAAAACTATCGTGGGGTGATGAATTCCGACTCAATGTCGCTGTTAAGCCGTTTCTTGTAGACAGATGACTGCAGAGTTCTTATGTTCTCGTTTCAACATGAGTGCCGATAATTCGACAATCTTCTTAAACAGGGATCTGCAATTTGTCGACATGAAACCTGGAAGTGAAAGTTCCTGTAGAGGCTTACGTTTGTTTCCCTGTTGCCAACCTGATCTGTGTGTTCTTTTACGTGTGATGCGGAGAATTGTCGAAGACATTGAATTGGAAATGCGACAGATTGGCCTCATTTGACAAATATTGGAATGTTGATATGTTGTAGATTAAATAACTTCTTTTCGTGCACTTAAAAAGGTAGCAGTGTACTGAAGATATTATCTCGTGATCACAAATGCAGACGAACAAAGCAAAAGATTAGAAAGGATGGTATAGGATAGTAAATTCCCACTTGAATGGAGAGCAAAAAAATGGGTGGCTCAAATTTGAAAGCCACGCCACCAAGGACAAAACCTTCTTCGTCATGGCTTTTGCCACCCCATGCAGTCCTGTATTCGCTTGTGGTCCGCTGTGGAGGAGCACGTTCTCAGTATTTTCTTCTGGGACCTTGATTTCTCTCGTTCCAGAGTCTGGGAGACGAACTTCTGACAGACAGACAACATCTACTTTATAGTCCCATAATGCGCGTGCTAGAAGTGCTTGACAGCCTGGATCAAACAATGTCCGCATATTCCAGCAACCGATGTTCAAAGTATGTCGCGAATTTAGGCGACTGGCTTGCATATTCAACATTCCGGGCACCAGACGACCATGGGCGCATTTCTTCCCAGGACGCCGTAGCATTGCTCAGGCTGACAGTCCTGGCTTGCATATTTGACATTCCGGGCACCCGACGACCACGGAGCGCACCGCTTCCCAAGGACGCCGTAGCGTTGTTCAAGTTAAGAGCACTGGCTTGCATATTCGGCACTCCAGGCACCAGAAGACCACGAAGCGCGTCGCTTCCCGGGGACGCCATAGCAATATTGAGATCCATGATATTCGTATTGTCCATGAAGTTTCTTTGGAATTTTGTTACAGATGACGTCCCCGGTGTTACCTGCCATTGCCGTCTGTTTGCCGTGAGCTTCCTTGCGTTGCCCGCAAACCACCGACTGGGAGGTCGAGGGTTAGATTTTGGTTCACAAAAGTGGCACACTCACAGTCGAATTCCAGTACACAATCGTAAGTTAGCAAGAGAGAGTGTGTTGGTACGAGCACTGGACCCTGAAGAAATCCACTCTCGGTGGCTGTGGGGCTTAATCTTTGTCACGCAACTTGGCAATGACGGGCGAGGAAATGATCAATCCATGTAAAAGGTTCGCCTCCGATGCCCACCACTCTCAACGTAGGCAGGCGGTGTGGGTGGGGAACACTAATTTTCGATGCCGAAATATTTAACTAAAGCGCCTTTGAAGGGGTAACTTGTCATAGAAAATTTTTAAATCAATCTTAAGCATATTCATTCGCGACTTTTACTGTGACGTTCATTTTCTCGGCAATGACTTGACATTTGTGGGGTGATTCTAAACCCACGACCCAAAAAGACGGCTGCATAAGAACGTCTGTTTGAAAAATCATTATTAAGGTTAATGCGTTTAGTTAATAACTTATTTGGAAGGCTTTGGTAAGCACATGGAATTTATTCCTTAGGTAGGGCCAATCGACAAAAGGCAGAGAAAATCGTAAAGTGTTAATCACAATTTCAAGAACAATCTGAACTTCATCGTAATTGAAACCCCAAAATAATTACAAAGAAATCTGACAAAAGGAAAGTTCTTTTAGTGTAAACAAAATGATGTGTTTATGATCGCACCTGAAAATCCCATTTAAATTTATAAGTCAATGATCGGCATGTCAACATGTAATCTTACGAAACATCTTACTCCTGGTCGATAAAATCAAACGAAAGTCTGGTTGCCTTAGTCCAACCTAAATCAGGAAATTTATAAACAGAAGAAACAACCGACAATCCCCATGAAACTGTTTTGGAATACATACTCGAAATTTGGGCTGTTCGGTAACAGCCACACATTACAATGTACGTAATATGTAAGCATATAACCGAAAATTTTACAAAACGATTATTTTCCAGCGTAAGTATACTCGTGTTGCTTTATTCACGCGGTTTATTGTATGACCAAGTTTGCTCTACAGTTAAAGTTAAAGTCTACCTAGCATACCCGATTTTTATTTTTCGCCTTTCTTAATAAGCTGGTATTTCTAAACCACGTTGTATTACTTGATAAATCGCAATATGTCCTATTTTGAGGAACAGTCATTAGCTTATTTCAGCAAACTTTACGGGCCGTGGCTTGGGCTGATTGGGCATAACAGGGAGTTTATTGAGAAAATTATTAAATTTCATGAGTAAGAACACCTACTGTAACTATATATAGTAAACTGAAAACTGTTTGATCCAAAGAATGGATACCAAGAAGAAAAACACCGTCACGTTTTTCAACGCGATCTTGTCGGTTTAAACTAAAATTATCGATAGCGGGCGTCAAATCGGAAATTAGAGTGCCAGTCCAGTATTCGGTAATGAAAAAAGCACGCGAAGCAAGCTAAAAAGCTACGGTTCTGTGGCCAGTCATCTTTTTCAGGCCTAATTTCGCGTCATAGCACACGACTCTTCTGAGACAACTGATTAAAAACTTAATAGTAAGGGGTCTGAATGGAAATTCCAGAGGGACTTAAATCACAACCTCTATTGCAATTGACTTCGCCTTGTCCATTTTCTCAAATAATGATCGGCCTGTCAGAAGTCCTTTATTTGCGATAATAGATCACCGAGCTTTTTTAAGTTGGGGACAATATTGTACGCAAAGAGGGTCTTTATGAAGACACAGTAAAGGAGATTAAAGATTATTCTGTCGTCTAATTTGTAGGCGTGATACTTCGTTAATAAGGCACATATATTAAACCTGAAGGGGGGAGTGTGCAAAATAATATAAAAAGCTTACCAGATCCTTCACATCAAGAAAAAATATAGTATATTATTGATGACCATATAAGTACTTAAAACACAGAGCAAACGTTAATATACATTCATTTTCATTTCTGTGGGATACGACGCAAGAGTTTGATCGTCAAGTTCAACGAGACTAATCGCGTGCTCCTAGGACTGGTGGTGTGGAAACGGTGACTTTGGCGTGGATTAGTTTAAAATGATGGTAGACTTGTGTTACATCTACCCAGCTGATCCTAGCATCAAAATAGAGCGGAGAAGACCCAAGTTGTGCTTTGGCACCGTCGGTTGCAGCTAAAAAGCCTGACTGGGTCCCAGAAAGTAAAAAATGCTCTTAAGGGCACGGGTGAAATTTACTGAACCGAATGTCCACCCCAAACCAAATGTTTTCCTTTCGAAAATGGTTTTGCCATAAGCGTTCCCCCACCATACTTCTGTATCACATGCCTACATCCCTGTTTACTTATGCTATCATTTTTGCACATGAAATTGTCCAGCTTTGTCTCGATTCCTGTCCCTGCAGGAGCTATTTTCTATCTTTGTTATAATTCAGTACATATAAGGGAAATAGGCAGAGCCTTTGAAAACTCTATTAATGGCTAGATGATGTTAAATAATGCAATTGCTTCAAAGTTATGTACACATTGCATAAATCATTGCTGTCTACCAAATATATGACCAGCAAGTAAATTATTATAGAGTCCTCTTTTACATGCGCTAACGCCTCCCTAATAGCAATTTGTAGCCCTGTGGTCCCGTCAACTCATGCACACACAATATCTCATGTTTCATTGGCTTAAATGTCAGCAAAAGGATTGGTCACTGCGTTTGATCTTCAATACGTTGAATCTGATTGGCTAATTTAACCGCTGTCGGTGGTGGCAAGTTTGGATGGTATTCTGTCATATCGCACGTGCACTGCTGGACGCGTAAGTTGGCTGTGAATGCTCTCGATTTTTATGTGGCCTAAAGTCTTATATGGAATTTTTTGTAGTATGTGGAAACCTACACACAGGAGTACCGTTTGGAGGAGAGCTAAACGCAATTATCATGCATTATTGCAAAAAATTGAGGAGGCCGACAGAAAAGCTTGGTCGACCACATCGGAATCTGACGAAGATTCGGTATATAGTGATTCAATCTGCACTGCAACATATGGAAATTCGGACACCAGCTCAGACTCTAAAGAGGAATCAAGGCCCTGTTTGCTTATAGTATCACAGCCGAACTTAATTACACGGGCACTTACTTCGACAGCCCCAAGAGGGCTTTCGAAAAATCGCCACTGCACTACCTCGTAACAGATAAGTATTACTGTATTCTGATGAAACACTTCCTAACGCAGAAGTCTCTTCCACCTGGTGTCTTTCAAACAATTATGACAGGGCTGGAATTAAGAAAGCCTTCATTAAGACTTTCAAGAAGGCCTACAAGCGACTGAACAGGGGGAAATCCGTAATCCCCAAACGTTCCCGGTTTCTGAGTGAGTTACTTAAACGCTTTAACCTCCAGAACTGATTTCACCCATCATAAACTTTGCATTAATAGTCAATGTTTTATAGATGAGCATGACCCGGACGACGACGGTGGGCCGGGAACGTCCGCTAGTACAGCCTTCTTTTCGCCACCAACTCTCCACAGCACAATTCTTAATTAAGAAGACTGTATAACGCGCCTTCAAACCTACTTATTGTACATTAATATTTTTTACCCTATTTTTTTTACATATCATACACTTTTCTAATATCAACTGTCTTAAAAAAGTTATATATTGCCGCGTTTCGAAAATGGGGGGTTTTCGCGATGAAGTAGGTACCCCCTTTCCGGCGGAAAATTGAGGGTATACATTGTGGAGCCAATGAAGGATTCCCGTAGAAGCCTACAATTGTTGCACGTAGACTTCCCGTAGGATCCCATTTTGTGGAAATCTAGGATTCCCGTAGAACTCCCGTAGAATCCCACTTGCTATTAGGGCTTCAGCAAGGACAACTGACGAAGGAAGTTTTTTCCAGGTTTCAATGACCCGGTGGGAGAAGAATATGGCCGACACTTCTAGTTTGGCATGCTGATTCTAAATTTTGCATGGGTGACCTCGGAGGTGTGTCGTTTCTGCCAATTCAACGAACTCAGCCACCTGAAGAAGACAGTCTACTCCCATGTAATTCCTCAGTGTTTGGCGTGCGCGAACAACACTTGAGGATTGTTTAATTGTAATTTGTTAGCCTAAACAAAGGTTTAGGGATATTAAGTAGAACATGGTTATCGTAACGCGTCCATCAATTCGTCCATGGCGCACAGCATTACTGATATCCCAATGCCACTTGCAAATCTCTGCTTTTATGTGACTGATGAGGGTTAAGTTTTACCTTTAATCCCTTCGGATATAAGTGGAGACCCAGAATTATTTGAATTTTTAAATTTATAATATGAGCCTCCAACTTGATGGATGCCAAGCATTTGTCTGCACTAAAAATAACCTTGAAACAGTTTTCCGTAGCATTTTGAATCTCATATTTGATGTCAGATTTTTTTGACGTACCGGAGATACGACGGTGTACTTCACCTGTCGGCGATTGCGTAACAAATAATCCTCGACATACTATCTTACAAGGTTAGAACATTAATATTTTTTGGATATTCGTACAGCAACCTACTCAATAAATGACTATGATCGCTCAGAGTTATACGGCGGTCACAGCAATACGGTCTCAGATTCCTTCGAACAAACCATCAGTCAGTCGAGTTTATCGAGTCAAAAAACGGAGGAGCCTTCTCAATCATCCGTTTCAGGATATAAGCGCGATTGTCTTAGTCGTAGACGCGATACGCTAACTCTGGAAGATTTGGGCAAGTATCAAATTCACATATATAAAAGGCATCCCTGGACTTCAATTTTCCCATTTCATTATAAAAACACAAGTTCAACCTAATTTTTTTCCAATTCACTGTAAAGTACCTCCGGATAGTGTTTTTTCTAAAAGTCTATAATGATGTTTGTCACCTGACCAACATGTTGGTCAGGTGACGAACATCATTGTTTTTGCGTCAAGTGCATTTTCTGCGAACATGTGGTTTAGCTTTAATACAACGCACTGCATTGTGGGGCTATTATTCCACCAGGTCCAACTTTGCAGAAGCGTCTTAAGGATTTGTCGCTGCCTCAAATTAGTATGATCAAAATAGAAAGAAATAAAGACAATAGTTTTATATCATTAAAGAGTAATTTATTTCATTTTTCAATCTTCCGTATTTTTGTACGACTCTTCTTGGACGAAACACAATCATATTTTCGCAAATTTGGACTCCAATTACGCATAAGTCTGCAAAAATATATAACACAGTAGCTTTTTGAATACTTTTTTTGTTAATACTGCACTCGATCGCATGCATAATAGTTCAGTTACTTTGTCCGAAGTAAAGGAAAGTCTGCTTAATTCGATCACACGTCAAGGATATATGGAACGTTTGGCATTTTCATATATTTTCTAGCAGATTTTTTTACCGGGGTTATAAAAAAATCAAAATCAAATTAAACCGATACGATGTTTCTACACTTGTTAATATTGAATTGTTATTGAACTTACCGTTTTTTGAAATTTAAACAGGAGCCATGAATGCAAGAGAAAATGAATTAACCAAACCGAACGTTCTGAATCAAAGGTAATACAAACCGCGTAAAAGTTACTGAACATCTTTTCATGATTAATATTTAAATTGGCTGTTTGTCAGGTCAAATGACAGATTTTGTCCTTTTCATTTCATTGTCCTTCCATCCTTTAAATGAATAAAATTAACTCAACATTATTTGTAAAATATACAACTTTAAAGAAAATAACCTCACAAGTGTTAAACTGATTATTTGCTTTTTGAAAAGGAGCTAATATGATAACCAGTTTTAATCGATTAATGACCGTTTGTGTGGGGGTTACTAGGCCTGCAAGTATTGGCTCGAATCTACTTGCCCTACAAGTCCCTCAAATAGAACACAATGTGCTAATGCAGGATCTCACGGTTACGGTGAGTTATTGCTTCCAGTTAAATTTGATATGACCATTAAAATGAATTAAAAGTGCACATTTACTTTTCATTATGTGTTTAACTTAAAATTGATCGCTGCGTATTTTCTCAAAATATTAAATATGAAAAATTCCGGAAAGCTCTGAGTAAGTTTCACCTAGCTCACCGATAAGCTGTCGCTTTTAAATTTAATTTCTTCGTTGTCCCTCCATTCAAGGTAGATGAGATATATATCTCTCTGTGTCCTTCTCTCCCTTCTTGTCATTTTTTCATTTTTTAACCATTTTTGATTATCGCCTTAGTTTATCGTAGTCCACTCACTATATTCTAGGTTTGCGTTACGTTTTTTAACACATTTTGTTCGATTTTAAGGCATTGACTGTTGTTAACGTTACATACTTTATCAAACTTTTCTTCAGTAATTTTTATCTGTCAACATTATTGAAGAGAAGTTTGATGAAGTATGTAATGTAAACAACAGTCAATGCCTTAAAATTGAACAAAATGTGTTAGAAAAAAACGTAACGCAAACCTAGAATGTAGTGACTAAACTACGATAAACTAAGGCGATAGTCAAAAATAGTTGAAAAATTGAAAAATGACAATAAGAGAAAGAAGGACAGAGATTCACATAAATTCCCATATCCTGCTTTAGCAGTAATCGAAGGTAGACATACAGGAAAGGTCTTATTGGCTAAGTATGATAGCTAAACTTGCACGTTCAGCAACTTACTAATTGTGGAATAGGTTCGTCACAAGTAAGAGCTGAAATAAAGACATTGCGTTCTGCACCCGTTAATCAGCTCAAGCGCACTCAGAAAAGGCATGCCGAAAAGCCACCTCAGGTTGAAACCGAAGTTGATACGTAAGTGTTTGTCGTTTGACAAATATACATGCAAACAAGTATTTTACCTAGGGTAGCTTTGATTTTATGCCTTAATGCCTTACCTTTTCAATATGGAAACAACCATCAATGCTGTACGAGTAATCCCTACGCTGGACTTTTTCATTGGCGAGAGATAATGCGGACCCCTCACCTTAGTTTACACCCTCTAGCATTATCTTATCTCAAAACCCATGGGAATACAAAATAGAGTTTGTAACGATCTATATTTGAAGGCCTTTTAAGCCTTTTTCCGGAAAGCATTTCGGTAAGGCCTGGGAGTAGGCACCAGTGGTAACCTTAAGAGTCCAGTTAATGCAAATATTCCCGAGTCCTAAAGATAACCTGAACATTAACCCTAATTTTCACCTTCATTTTTGCTCTAAACTTAACTTAAGTCTTTATTTTCGAGCTTACTCTAACGCTGACCTTAACCCCAACAATAAACAAAAACCTAGCCTAACCCTACCTCCAAGCTGAACGCTAACACTAATCTTCTCAGAAATTAGCGCAAGGTTCAAGAGTGGGCTCGTATTCTAGTGTCTTACCAGTAATTTGATTAATCAATGAACAAGTTCTTAATCCTCGAACAGAATAATCCCCATTTATCTTATTTTGCTATATTGGCGTTGTTACGTATTTTGGAGACTATGAACATGGTTTATATCACGTTAGCTCAGTTTGGTAATACATTTCCGCAGTACTGTCATTATGGTTCAAAATGGTTCGGTACCTACTTTAGTACGACCTTCCTAAGTACGTCAGAAAACTTTTGGGGTCCTTTCCCCATCGAGTATCAGTAAAACGAATCAAAAAACTTTCTTAGCTTTATATCTTAAACTTCCCCTGCTTCGTTAGGTGTAAGTGACAGCAGTCGAGAAAACTTGAACGATCTAAAAAAAAAGACAATGCATTTTCCTTTCAGTTATATCTTCTTGAATATTCTCTCTGCGGTAGAAATAAGAATAAGTCCATAGGGAATAGTCGTAATTTCGAATAAAAGTCGAGACCGAATCTTTGAGCCCCACTTAGAACTAAATCAGTTACTTTTGAGCTGGTCCGTTTTTCGAAGTATTCAAATGCAGCACTGAGAAACATAAAATGTAGACACACTCGTCGCTGTCAACCAAACTCGGGTTCACTGTTCACATTCTTTAGTTAAAGCCAAGTCAAGCATCTGCCAGGCGAAAGTTTTTTTTTTCGCTGCTGACGGTTTGTGTGAAGTTCGTCAACTGAAATATTATCCTTAATCACAGTTTTTTCCGCAGGAAAGTGTTCTATGCCGATTTTCTAGGATTAAAACATAGTTTGTGAGGTACTATGGACTTTTAGAGTTTTCCAGTTACAAGCACAGCATTCTCAGTTATTAATATGAGCGCATTGTCCGAAATAAGAGGTTGACATCTCGCACAAGTGGGGGGCAAAGAAGTTTCTTTATAGATTTTTCTCTATGCAAAGGACTTTCTATTAAACACTGACTTTTTTATTTCGCTGAACCAAAATATTAAAAAGGAAGATAATTCTTACGCAAAAACCGAAGATTAAAAAAATTTACAGGCCGTAAGCAAGTAAAAACTGGCTAAATCTCATACCCGAAGACATTTCTTGGCTCAAAAGACCATTGAGACCGCCTTATCTTTCTTTATACATTGCTATAGGTCACTACGTTAAGCCAAGGTTTCCTTTATGAGTCGTGAATTTATACGCATCTAACCCGCACTTTTAATTTTTACCCACTTGAAAAGGACTCTGGATTTGCTGGCTGTAATTCCGTGGACCCTGCCAGCATGTCATCAATTTCTTGTCCAACCGAGTCCCCGACACACCTAATCTCCCCAAGACACTTTACTCAAGATGCCCGTACTGAAGAACAGTCGGATGGTCAATCGCCGTCGGCTCTCAAAGCTGTTGAACTCCATCAAGAACTAACTAGACTGCGCGCTTTGTTCGAAACACTGCAGTACGAACGACAGGATTTAGAAATTCAACTCGAACGCACCAAAGAGTAGGCCTATTAGTTTTTGAATGATGCTCCCTTTACAATTTAAAGTAAATTTTAACCACCCCCTCTTGCAAACTATGCCAAGCAAAATTGTCAATGATCCTGATGATGGTGAGTTAAGACGAGGAAGATATTAGCTGACGTAAGCCCCTGAGCTCCAACTCAGACCAGGCTTTGGTTGAAGCTTTTTCTACGGATCTTTGTTTTTACCCTTCCAACTTTAGTTCTTCCTTAAGATTAACTAAATTGTCTTAACTATCAGGTTAGGTTCTGTCTTTAATTCCGTTATTTCACCAGCTATTATTACCGGAGAGAACTAAAACTCCTTCGACCCATATTTTTCCCAACCTGTGGTCATTGTGTGTCTCGTGCAGTCAAATACGCATGTGTTCTATCTAGGCTTCAAGTGCATTTTCAAAACTGGAAAACAAGACACATAGACATCGGACAACACTATCCCACACATTACCAGTTTTTACAACTCAAAATCCTTACATTGAGACCCAAAGAAACTCAACATTAAAACAAGCGTGAACATTTTGTAAAAGAGATCGCCATTGCAGTAAATAATCAAGCAGTCACTGATTTCTCTCTGCCACTGAATTAATTTACATACCGCTGCACCCCCAAGAAGGTGTCCTTGACGCTAATTGGTACTCATGTGCATGCAAATAACCTTTTAATCGAGAGTTCACTTGCTAACAATGTTTCTATTTCAAAGCCGCCTTTAGGCAAACTTCTTAACCTGTCCCATAGCGACCTTAGAGAGAACTGCTGTGCGCTAGCGTCAATGTGCGCATCATTAAACGGCAATTATTGCGTATTTTCCGGCACAAACACAAATTGACAGTGTGCTCTGTCTTATGCTTGCGATATCAAATACAAAGGGTTGTTCACATAAATCGTTAACTTTCGACGCAGTTACTGACTTACAGCTCGATCGGCGTTTTCAATATAGTCCAACGTGTGTCCCATATGTGCGCTCAGAGACGGCGATTTGTGTGTGAATTAGTGCATAGTGATATTAGCTTTGCGTGACATCTACCGTACTCTGGGTTCACCAACCGGTGTCAAAAGAGAATAAAGCAGACCGCAAACGGAATCAGACGCAAGTGGTTACTGCTGTGTGGGCCTGCACCTGAGTGTGCCACTCGTTATGATGTGTGCATTTCCAACAACACCTGCCGCGCTCTGCCTTTGTCCAGCGCATCTGCCGCGTGGCCAGCTGTAAGGGCAAACTTTTTTAGTAGGTGGGTTATAAAGACGCTTTGTAGGGAAGATACTTCCAAGACGATTCTTGATGTGTTGATTTCAGTTGAAGCATCACTCCATCCGCTCGCGAAGCACTGACTACCTAAACAGTGTAAATATTCTCCATCTGTTTGTGTGATTCCGACGTAATATAAGCCTTATTTTGAAGTAAAGATGATGAAAACACTTAGGTTTTGCACATATTGTATGCGAAATTTAGTGTTCTTTACAATGCGTACTAAACGAAGTGAAACGCTTGGGATTTAAAAAATTTAACATTCTGGAAACACGTTCGTATTGATTTAACCAGGTATCTGCAGGTTGAGTAAAGCTAGGTAGGTTTATACCTGTCGCAGTATTCTATAAAACAGGTTCAACCCTCGGAAACAAAGATTTCCGTCGCTGGCCCCATTATAAGCTCAGTGTCATTTCGGAGTCAAGAATACCGGAGAAGGGCACAGACGCGTGTTATATGCCCGAAAGTTTGACCATAGATTTTGATGATATTCATCGCATGCTTAAAAACAGGGTGCTGCAGGGACAGTTACTTGCGCGTGAATTAGTTTGAAGTAATAGTAGATTTCGCGGTATCTAGTACACACTCTCTTTCCTCACCAACATGCCCCGATGCCAAGACAGAGTCAAAAAGACCGGAAGCGGACTCGGACGCAGGTGGCTGGCGCGGCCGAAGCTGCCCCTACGCGTGCCGTCAAACTTGGCTCGGATCCCAGCTGAGCAGAAATAGCATAAAGGTCACATTAAGAAGGAGCCATTGCAGCCTCGCTCTCAGTCCGTCAGTCAGCCACTCCACAAAAGCATACATTGGACTGACAGCGCAATCCGCGTTACTCGTCAGTTGGCAACCTTCTAAGCTACGGCTTTTAGGGCTAAGTGATAGCTTCATGTGTGCCAGATTGTTTAGAGTGAGAAGAATGCGCTGCGTCGTCGATCTCACTCTCTCCTCCACCTGTAGCATCAAACCACCATCCAAATCGGTCAGTTTTCTGATATGGGATGGGCTGAGTGACTACCAGCGCTGGCAAACCTGTCTGCGCGCGCCACACCACGACCTGATCCTCTTGGCCCATACGTAAACACCACGATTTACACGACCCCAGGAATTAGAAGTAGCCTTCGCCGCCTGACTCCCAGTCCACTCATCAGCCATTAAACACACAGCACCTTGGGCTGATGGTGCGTGTACTAAGTACGTCAACTGACAGCCTTCTCGGTCACGGTAAACTGTGATAGTCTCAGACTCGTACCACACATTTAGTAGGGGCTACATGCGAAAGGAGTGGGGTGGGGTTTTGTGTGCAGGAATAGACGCACACGGACTCATTAGCTTCCACAAACAAAGGAACTGCGAATACCTAACGGAGGTCACAAACAATCAACTACCTATCGGACACATCAGGTTTCTCCGACCCAGCTGATACAAGCCGTTTGAAAGCCAGCCACGCTCCGTGCCCACTTCTGTTTTTTTTTTATCACAAACAGTGGTCGAAGGTAGGATTTGCTGAGCAAAGACAGGATAACCCCGAAGAGACGGCACCTCGGCTGATGGCTTCCAAACAATACTTTTGTAAACCTTAAGAAAAGACGAAAATGCGGGTTTTGTTTTAGAATAAAGGGCATCACTCTTTTGAAATTGGGTTTTCCCGTCTTTTATACTACGACTTTTTGAAAAAAATGCGCAATTCCTTATGAAAGAGCTATAAAGATATAATATTTTCAAACTGTTCCTCGCTGACAAGCGGTGGAAGACGGGCGCCCTTAAAAGTTCTGGATTTTCAAAACTTAGCATGAATAAATTTCCTACTAGTATGATCTGCATCCCTTTGTAGTTCGAAACTCAGTCGAAATGATCTAATGATTTTAAGTCCATCGAGTAATAATAACGAAAACAGCATAGATGGTTCCGCGAAGGTGGAAAAATCGAACTAACTTAACACTAATATTTTGATCACGTCACGCGGTTTCCCGTTTTTTGTAGTGATTATGTGGTGTTGACTCCAAAAGTACAGCTCGAATCAGAGAAAAATGTAATTAGTCCTAGGTTTCAGTCCATGCATATTGCAGCATTGGAGTTCGATTTTAATTTACAATGACCTCAAGATAGAGAGAACCATATTTAAAAAAAATGTTTGGATACTTCTCCGAAGTGAGAGGATCTACCCTGTTTTAATAAAGTCTTTCAAGATTCCGTCCTTCTCGACTGCGTTGAGAGGAGAATTTCTGCTAAAAATGTTGCTTATATTAAAATAGAAGTGTTCTCTCTCTCTCTTTCTGAAAGGGCCTACTTCTTTTCCTGATCCTACAATTTTTTTCTTCCTCCCTGTCCCCTCATCCCGGAGTTTCGACTTCCACTCCACTCTGATAGTGCCTGAAAATTTCTTTTTCGACTTCGTTTCTTTCGTTCGGGTTAAACTTGTTTCACCAAGGAGTGTTGCATTTTTTATTGGTTTTCTCGCTGCCTTTGTTCTAGTTAATCGTACACTTCCAAGCATGTCTGGTGTTAAAAAGAAAATCAAAACTTTCAGTTTTATTTTCCATATTTTATATCAATCGTTTTCTTTCAGTCCAAACTGTAGTATCATTTCTCAACTACGACCAAACCCTCGTCTCTAATCTGAGTGGTCTTTGCAATAAAGATTTTGCTTATGAGCGGGAAGGATTGAAACATTGTAGCGACCGTGATAATTTCCAAACAACTGGGAGACATTTGGATACTTCAGTATAATATGAGTGCCATAAATGTGTTCAGTTTTAACAGACGATCTGCGCTTTAAGTGAGAAGAGGGAGGAGGCTGAGTGACAATTTTCTGGGTCGATTGTCATTGCCAGGCAGCCATACACCAGCTGTGTAGGTGCTTGCGGGGCCCAAGAATGAGGCCTAAGATAGAGCGATACGAGTGAGTTCCGACAGCCATCTGTTAACGTTTATCAACGAGCGCCAATATCACCCGATCTAAACCGACCAGACTATGAATTCGTGGCTCAAAGGTTATAGCTTAAGACTTCTGATAAAAAGTTTGCAGCTTCGAGCTTTTGATGCTGCACTACTCGGGGTTGAGTATGACTAGCTGGTGACTGATTATAAGCTAGAAATGGCCATTCTAGCTCCTTGGATTTGCTGCCAGTGCTATATGCATACACCATCTTCCGACCCACCAGGAACCGGCGTTTGAGTTCGAGTTCCATTAGTTATTGAGAGCACCTTCGTCATTGATTGCGGAAGATGCCCGCATCAAACTACACTAAGTAGCATTGGAGTGTGGTTCACCGGTCTAGTCCAATTGCAGGACGGAATGCCTGTCTCGGCTGTCCAGCCAGCATAGATAGCCATGTGCCACCTGCGTACGTTAGCTCTTTATCTAAAATCCTTTCGACCTAGCATCCGTCTGCATGATTACTTAACAGAGGTGATACATTCTTAACTGCCTGCTTGTTAACCTAAATGATGCACTTAATCATTCCTTTGAAACAATATTACTTATTCCGTTTTTATCTTGTTATTAAAAGGCTCAAGGAGGGCCTGTTAGAGAGGGCGCGAGAAGCGAGGCCTACAAAAGACGCAGTGGTAAGTAGTACTCTATTGCCGTTCCTTTTTTTGTGAACTGTGCTTTATGTTGCATTCCTGGCACTATGTTCGGCGAAAAAAGGACTCTGAGACGGCAAAAAAACCACACGTTCCTGTCAACTCCACGTAGATCTTGGTTTTGAGAGTTCAAAAAACTAGGTGATGAAGTTAACTCTGTCCTCCGTTGATATTATTTTTTGAATAGGAAAGTTAAAAAGCATTTCCTCCATGCAAATGGAGCCTGGAAAATTCGAGACTTGGGAATAGCCCCACAAATAAGTTTCCGGTTTGAGTGACTTATGAAGGCCTCAATGGGAGAGGCAAACGATGTCATTGATTCACAAAAAAGTAGCGTAAGACCTATTAGTCAAGGTCGCTGAGTTAAGCAGGCTCCACACCAGTATGCGCCCGTGCGTCGTCGACATGTTGCGCAATTGATTTAAAGCTGGCTCACTTTGTTTTGCCTACCGAACTACTCGTAACCTATTAGGTTTCAACATTAACAATGAGATAAATATGAAGAATCCTTTTTGTTAAGTATCCAAATTGAACAAAATTCGGAGTACCTGTTGCCTCACACGCTCTCAGCAACTCACAAATCAACTGCACCTAAATTAGCGCAATTGATTTGCACAAAACCAAACTGTGCCTAGCCTTCGTTGCGTTTGCACCAATCAGCGTCTGAGCAACACCGAGAATTACGAATGACGTTTAAGTTGACGCCACCTATAAAATGAAGGTAGGATGACGGTCTCGTCAGTGTAGGCAGAGAACTCGCCGTAATTTTTAGCAAGCGCAATTATTCCTATCCCTAAATCAGTAGACCAGATAAGGTTAGACGGTTTAACGTAGTAGACTTATTGCACATGCACTAACCCACAGTATCCGCCGTAGTGCATGGTGCATTCCAAGAATCCCAAACATTAAAAGAAACTCATAAACTTTGTTCAAAGCATTGTCCGAAACTCAAAAAAGCTATAAATCCCAACGTTATGTTTAGGGAACTTACAATTCTCTTGGAGAACAGAAAACTGAACTTATGTACATTTCACGTAACTTAGTGGACTGTAATTCAGATATCTAAGGAAGCAATCAGAAAAAATTGAGAATATTGAATTAAAAATGCGAAAATCAAGCAGTCGAATATTCCCGGCAAAGACAAAAGGAGACCGGAATGATATTTTCTGGCAAATTAACTGTAGTCAGCCAGTTATATCCAACCCCAGATGGTGCACCATCCGAGGTTCAACTCCCCGACTCGTTGATCAGGAGTCCAGCGCTTTACCCTTGAGCCCGAGGCTCATTGTCTTGCCAGTGTCAATCAGAAATATTGAAGTTCGTTAAAAAACGCTCATCGATTGCTAACGGAACTCACTCCTCCCGTTATGCTTTGGGGCTCACCTTCAAGTTCCACTAGCAGCTACACAGCAGCTAGTATTGCAGACAGATGAACATTGCTGACAAAGACAAGGGAGACTAGAATGGCTTACTCTGACTTCTTAGCCGTCATGAGTTGGCGACAGGTGTTGTTCTACCTGAAGTTGAGTATAATTTGACAAAGGCGGCTAATGAGTCAGAAACGGCCATTCCAGTGTCTCTTGTCTTTGCCGGGAATGTTAATTTGCCTAGAATACTAGCCCTGTGCGGCTGATGGCAGGGCTCGAGAATGAGCTCGAAGGCGGAAAAGGAAGAGTGAATTCCCTCAGCGATCGGCATGCATTTATCAACAAATAAAAATAAAGCGTTTGTATTGCTTCCCGACTTATTGTGCTGGCATGGGAATTAGTGAACTAGGAGTGAGATCCTTATGGAAATGCTGAAAAATGATTTTTTTAACGCACATAGTCTATTTTAGGAAAAAAATAAATGCCATTCTCGAATTATGGGGCTTACTTTTTACGTAAGAGAAGAGGTTCTTAGTATGTATTAGGGACGCGGCTAGTCTCCAAAATATAAATTATTCAAATAAAGCCTCAAGTGGAGACGGTGGTTATTGCCCGAAAAAGTTTAGATTAAATAAACTTCGGAGAATCAACACGCCCTTGAAATATGGGCGAACTGTACCGTTTCAAATGTCCCTGATTTCTTGCAAGAAAAGGGGCTTTTGTATTTCCTGAAAACGGTCTTTATTTTTTTAGGTTTTTGTTAAGGCCTATCACATTGTCATTACTCAAATTTTGAAAAGAATTGAATCCTTGAGAATTTTCTTTTAGCTTTTTGGTTTTAAAAGATGACGGAGTGCCTTTTGGGCCCTCTAATTGCGTAGCATTTCGAAGTATTCCATCACATTATTTGGGGGACAATGGTTAAAGTGCAGTTCTCAGGTCAATAATCTGGAGAGGTATAAGCGAGCACACCTTTTTTCACAGCCCTTTAATTAAGCCTTACAATATCTGAATACGTGATCTGTTGCCGCCGCCCTCAGGCATCACGTGTCTTGCGGCTTGGGAGGAATCGCTGGTACCTGCATGTTTATTATGTGTCTGCCTAGCAGGCACCCTCGCTATCGCTGCATTTAAGCTTTACTCATATTCTTGACGCTGGTAACAGCTATTGCGAGTGTGTATGGCCTACTGACAATCTCTGAATCAAATAGTGTTCAGTAAGTTACTCTTAAGGGAGGGTGAACAGATTTGTCAGTCGCTTCCTATAGGAAGAAGTGATTTTGCTTGAGACGCGGACGCACCCCAAGAGAAGTAACTGTCAAAGTGAGCACAAGTGAATATTAGCGCTGGCGATCACGCGAATGGACTGCTTCGAGTAGGAGCTTTAGGCTGAAAACAACAATATCAGAATAAGATACGAGCTATGCATGGAGTAATACTTAAAATTCAGACGACCCGAATAGCCAACACACGCTGCGTGCGAGCCTTCGAACAAAGGTTGCTCACGTTCCCTAAAAGAAGCGGTCAAGTCACAGAAGGGGGCATAGATAGCCAATACAAGTGAACATACGAGCCCCAGGAAGTAATTGAGAAGAAGACAACTCAATTGCTGGGAGAGTGATCGAGTTTTCGATCGAGTTGGTAAAAGAAATAAGTAATTACCTTATCAGGAAAATGGTCGTTGTGACCACGGAGCGTGGACTGCCTCGAGCAGGATCGTTTGACAGACAAAAGAACGTGACAGCGGCAAGCCTAGGCATTGACTGCTACATACTGTCTCGTCCAGTAAAATTCCACAATTTTTATCGTCTCCAAATTTAAATGTATTTTTATCGTCATTTTCGGCTAATACTTGTAAATTTAGCGAGACTTCAGCGAATAAGTACTGCTTAAGGGAGGTGCAACGACAAACTGACTACTACCCAGTCCCTACAATTTTTATCACGTCAATATAGGCCAAATCGGCAAACTGATATTGAGTCATCAGAGTAGGTAGTCGCTCTCCATGTTGGTCAGTGGACCAACTTTCGGTTTCTGGAGCTTAAATTACGTAAAGTATTGCATGTGCCTTTCGTCTCAACGTTTAGAAGATAACTATGAATTCTGCTGAGGAGAAAAAAAACTGTGAAAGCATATTAAATAGCAAAACCCTGCACACTTGACTTTCTAGAGTACAAAAGTGTTGAATTCCGGTGATAAGCCTTGGATTTAAGCGAATAATTACGAGTCCACGAGAAGAATGTTAACCAGTAACCGCAGAAAACTGACAATGAGAAGTAAGACAGAGGCTGCAGTCGCTCTGGACACCTTCCTTCTTCGCTCTGGCCGTTATGCTTTTAACCAAAGCCTTTTAATGAGGACTTAATTTTGTGATGGAGAGAAGTTACTCCGTGATAATTTCGTTAAGGAGAACACGACTTGTCTAGAGAATCTAACCATACGACTATACGGGGGCATCAATTGATGTAGTGAAGTTTGGATCCAAGGTCACCGTGGCAGCCCATACCGTCTGGGCGAGTTAAGTGCTCACTGTCCATGCAGTCCAGATGGTAGGCCAAGGTGACAACCACACAATTAGGTAGCCCCAGGAGAGGTGGCCACTGACATAAAATTCAGTAAATTTACGGGCTATCTGCTGTCTACATGACAGCATTACCACATAATGCGAAGCCGAATCCAGGGAGGTCCAAGAGGCATGTGCTTCTCTACTATGTCAATCCCCACACAAGAACAGTGACAGGGAGCACAAGCTACAACCACACAGATATCTTTGATGTGGTGGCAAAACCGCAGATGAAAAATACGAGGTAACACCAAAATCGAGAATTATTTTCTACAGGCAAGTGGATTGGCAGTGCTGGTCTCTTTCTCGTTAGGTCCGTTTACTAGACACTTTTCCTGAGCAGTTAGCCAAGTAGCTTCCATAAAAAACCATCGCAGCGGACAGAGTGACTGTTTTATTACCCCCTGATCCTCTGACGGTCGCGGCGATTTTGTGGTAACCAACTTTAAGGAGCAACGCGCCCAGGATGATTTATTTTCCGACATCATAGGAGTCGTTCATGTTCAGTTTGTTCCTTATGACATCACGGTGAACCAACATTTCTATCTGAAACTGCTTACGTGATCGTGTGAGGCTGCGAGAAAAAAGTCCTTAATTATGGTGATTAGGGCTTGGTTGTTTCAGCATGGCAACGTGCCCACCCACATGGCGTTCTTAAATGAACCAGGTTTGGACGAAAACAGCGTGAAAATGGTCTCTTCCCACCCTTGTTTGCCCGACCTTACCCCCAGAAACTTACTTTTACTTCTAAGAATAAAGGAAAACCTAAAAGGAACACATTTACAGATGGTAGAAAAGTTTGATTCAAAAGTTGTGGGAGGCACTTAACAGCATAAGTTTAGGATTAAAAAAAAAATACTTCAAAGACTGAAAACGCGTCAGGCAAGTCCGTATAATCTAAGGGACAGCACGTGAAGGGAGGTCCATACTTTGAAGGGAAAAGTAGCAGAAAAGGCCTTCCTAGCGTCCTATGTCTTTGCTGGTAATTTCCTTCTGTCTATATCCTAGCCGCCTCGCGGTGGATGCTCGAGAGAGAGCTCTAATGGCAATATGGACGGACGAGTGGATCCTCTGACAGATCAGTGTACGTATATCTGCTACTAATAAATAATTCCTCGTACGCCCGATGAGGGCTGTTCTTCACCGTGCAAAGGTCTTAGCTGACTGATTACACTGTTCGCTGCGCGAAATATGGACAACAATAATCTTGCGTGTGACTCTGTTGTTACGTCAATATTACTTCCGCATGCAGCTCCTACTAAATGTGTGGTACGAGTCTGAGACCATCACAGTTTACCGTGACCGAGAAGGCTGTCAGTTGACGTACTTAGTACACGCACCATCAGCCCAAGGTGCTGTGTGTTTAATGGCTGATGAGTGGACTGGGAGTCAGGCGGCGAAGGATACTTCTAATTCCTGGGGTCGTGTAAATCGTGGTGTTTACGTATGGGCCAAGAGGATCAGGTCGTGGTGTGGCGCGCGCAGACAGGTTTGCAAGCGTTGGTAGTCACTCAGCCCATCCCATATCAGAAAACTGACCGATTTGGATGGTGGTTTGATGTTACAGGTGGAGGAGAGAGTGAGATCGACGACGCAGCGCATTCTTCTCACTATAAAAAATCTGGCGCACATGAAGCTATCACGGAGCCCTAAAAGCCGTAGCTTAGAAGGTTGCCAACTGAAGAGTAGCGCGGATTGCGCTGTCAGTCCAATGTATGCTTGTGTGGAGTGGCTGGCTGACGGAATGAGAGCGAGGCTGCAATGGCTCTTTCTTAATGTGCTGGTTATGGCATTCCCACATATCTAGGATCCTAGGCAGATATGGTGGCACGCATTGGATAGGCGGCCTCACGGCCGATTCCACTTTTAGTCTTCTTGACAATGTCTTGACACCGTGCCCTGGTGGATGATGAAAGAGGGAGTGAGGTTAATACCGCGCATTTCGTCTTTCACTATAATCCAGCGCAAGTCACCGACCCTGCACCACTCTGCTGTGGAGCACGCAGTGAACATAGTCAAAATCGACGGTCTAACTGTCACGTCGACATGCAAAGTGGTGAAAGCTCACGGCTTCAGGGCAGTTGAGGGCTACGCCTCCCTAAAGCTGCCATACAATTCTTCACAGATGTCATCAATCCTTTCGCTTTGTTGCAAAGTTTGCGAGGAGGAATAGATGAGCTATCCGTAAGCTGATGGTGGATATCACGCATTTTTCCTTTTTAGGCACGGTGTGTGTACGGAGATTTCGTATTAAGTGTTATTTTTAATAAACAGAAGTTGTTTAAAACTGGCATTTAATAGGAAAACAGAAATTCACTGTTGCGAGGCCATAAGACTTTTTCACATTTTTGTTAATCACGAAGTTTAACTGCATTAAACGAGCCTGTGCGTATGACGTTGGGGTCACTAATTGATGAAGTAGGACCAGCGAGAAGACTCCCAGATAAAAGGTCAGAGTGACAGAGTTCAGAAGACAGACATTTGCTGCTATTGCCAATGCGAAAATTGTCATTGCCAAGACGTCGTGTTTAAGCAAGTCCGTAAGGTGCGGCTGCATTCAGCGCAGTTCCACCGACTCAGGTCGGAGTTAAGCAGCAGGTCGGGTGGATGAGATGGGTGTTACCACAGCACCTGTAACAAGGGTTTTTCCGAGACTGTCAGTCTATCGAATACTGACTTAAACTGAATCCTTCAATGGAGCTAATCAGCCCACTATGCTATTTCAGCTCACTTAACGATAGGCGGATGTGGTAACTTATCTTTATTTATAAAAAATGATTAATTGTTCATTTTTTAGAACCAATCAGATGAACAGACCAAATTGGCAGAATTGCACTGTCTTCTCACCAAAGAGTCCGCTCGAACCTCAAGTCTTCTGGTCGAAATTAGTTTAATGCGAAAGCGTCTGGAGCCGGACGACGTGAGACGTAAATTCGAGCAACTCCAAGATGAGGCTGCTCTTCGCTGCTGCGATTTCGTTGATTCAGGCCGTCAATCACACGAGGTTCAATTGGCCATTCTTTCCGTTATCACCGACGATGCTGCAGTGAGTTCCTGGCACTGAGCGCTCGCTTGCCCTTTTCGTTACCGTGATCATATAGTCAATTCCCTATCTGATAGAACGCCAACCGAAATTCCGAATTGTGTTTTAAATTAGAAAATTAGGGTTATAATACTGATTATCTTATGGCCTAGTCTGGAGATATGAAAGTCACGTCTGGATGTTAGCTTTTAAGTAAGTTTCTTTGCGACAACCTACAAAAAGTATATTTTGTAAAAAATATCCACCTAAGTAGTCTTCATTTTCTCATTGATTTTTCTTGCACTTATAACTTCAAATATATTTTTGGAAAACATGGAATAAAATAGGGTGGAGTGGAACCGACAAAAACAACGGAGACCAGAATGACTATTTCTGGTTTATAAGCTGTCATCAGCCAGTCATACCCAATCTCAGGTGTGGATCATCCGGGACTCAAATTTGATGTCAATTTAGGGAAATTCCTCTCGTCAGATCCCTTTATAGGTATTTCTGACATTGGAGTACTATGGGTTTTGGATCATCGTTGAAATATTAGTGAATATTTCATGATTTTCCGTGTTTCCAATCGATTGCAAAACTAGATAATCAAAGTACTCTAAAATATGCTTAGAAGTTAACGTAGGTGCTTAGTAAAGGCTAATTGTTTAAGTTATTCAGGATTCGAAAAGGACAGAAAGTTGTCAGGAAGTCCAAAATAGAGGATTATCAGTCGATTTTATTGCTGCATTTGAGGGCACGAAAGCACACAGCCTTGCACAACTGAAATAAGTTGCTTTCCTACATCTTGTTTCATCTTATTTACGTGGAGAACCCTTTTTCTAAGTGGAGCAAACTCCATGTAGTAAAACACTCGAGTCTAGCTTTGTATCCTGTCATAAAAGGACACGCGCGTATGTGCAAGATAAACAAGGTAGAGATCGGCCATGCACTCTTGAAAAAGCAATTGTTGATAAAAAAAACCAACGTCTGTGGTACTTGCTGTCAGTATTTAAGCGATATCCAACTCTCTGATACCAGTTGGTACGGCGAAGAAGCTGATTCAATGAGTCACACATGAGCTAAGTGAAAATGAAAGAGTTCGGCATTCTGAAGTGTGTTCGTTATCCTCTAGGCGAAATTCTAATGATCTATCTTTTCGATCAAATAGTGACATGTGACCATGTGACATGTGACCTTTATGGTAACTGTAAGCGATCAGGACAATGGCTTGATCGTGACGAAGCACCTAAGCATTTCCCCAATCCGAGCTTGTATCAGCAGAACCTTATGGTTCCAGTCTGATGCTTTGCTATTGGTTTTGTCCATGACAGCTTTTTGGAGACTAATAAGAGCATCACTACAGAGGTTTACTGCGAGGAAATCGAAGAAATGCATGCTTAAATCGGAAAGTTGAAGCCTATGCTAGTGAATCGACGTGGCCCAATTCTGTTCCAGGATAATGCACGGCCACAGGTTGCCAGGGTGACGCTGCAAAGACGCATTGACTTCGGATACGAGCCTTTACTACATCCTCCATATTCTCCTGATCCTTCACGTCCTTACTACGCTTTTAAGCATCAGACAACTCCTAAGAAAAAAAACGTTCAAGAAAATGAATTCAGACGAGAACTGGATCCAAAGATTTCTTAGCATTAAAGCCGGTGGATTTTTATCGACAAGGCACAAATAATCTTGTTAATCGACGGCAGATATGCATAGACGTTCAGTGATCATACTTTGACTAATTTAACCTACTTTGTGTTAGATATTGAAAAAATAGGTGTTTGTTTCTGTAGTAGGTCCGTATTTTCAGAGCAACTGAAGCGTGAAGTCCGATTGTGGACTGTGTTGGCAAATTACTAGGGAAATGCTCAAACCATTTTCACGCATTCCTTTAATGCAAAAGAAATAAAGACTAGCTATCATTAACGAAGACAAGCATAAGGTTATGTGAAACTTTCCACAAGCACAGAAAGACATTCGAAAATACGCATAACTGGATAAAGACCGGTGTATGTAAACGATTCCTGTAATTTCAAACGATAAAAATTGGCGGGCATATGTTTGCTTTCGATAAATTACCTTCACGTCTGTACAATGATGTTATTATTAACTAAATAAACTATGCGGGTTGGTGGGAAATCTATTGCGGTTTTCAGGGGCAGCAGGGGAGTGGGGTAATTGGGGTCAACAATCGGATGAGCATCGGGGAGAATTGGCAGCCTTTCTTGCTATTCTTGCAATCTTTTTCAAATGCTTACCTATATAATGTATCAGCTAGGGAAAGAAATTTAAATTAGGAATCAGCTTCAGAAGAAAAATATGTAAGCACCGAAAAGAGACTTTTATTTTCCTGACGTTTCGTATTCTGTTGAGAACCCTTAATCATAGGTAACCGTAGGATAGTGGGAGACATGCGCAGATTGGGGTACTATATACCCAGATTTCACCGCATTTATAGTTCGTAGCGGTCATCTGCATGTATATTATAATCAGCTCCTGTAACTACCGCTTGGAGTCTTAATTGTTGTGGTGATGCCTTCACACTTCGCTTTCGACTCATTTATTGCCGCGATTTCGTTGTTCATGTCGGATGCGGGTTTGATAATGGCGCGGCAATTATGCTCGCTGTCGTCAAAGTTGTTGCTGGGCCCGGCTCTTCTCACCTGACTGATTCTCTTGCTCAGGCAATGTCTCAGTACGCAGTATGGAAACGGCAACTCGTTGCGCCTGTTGATTGACTGTAAGCCTGAGAACCAGGA
This sequence comes from Ligula intestinalis, assembly GCA_036362985.1. Taxonomy (NCBI): domain Eukaryota; kingdom Metazoa; phylum Platyhelminthes; class Cestoda; order Diphyllobothriidea; family Diphyllobothriidae; genus Ligula; species Ligula intestinalis. The sequence continues at coordinate 39,282,066 of JAYGXS010000004.1, read as the reverse complement.
CTCGAGCAACTCGCGACTTACTCGGTTGTTGCCTCTTGCGAGGATTTCGACTTCGTTAAACCTGAAAATAGGGCCGGATTTCGTCGAGCGAGTTGCAACCTGGGTGTTACCAGGCCGAAGTCTTCGCAAAGATTCCCGACAGAATATGAAACGTCAAGAAAATTAAGTTCTTGTTCCAGTAATCGCATCTTCTTCTTCTGAAGTGCTTCCTAGAACTCGCATATTCACTTCTATAAGAATGAGCTTATCTAAAGAATCCTTATTTCAGACACTTAACCGACATCAACCAAGTGAAGGATACCACGTAGTGCGTACAGTTGGGCACCAGTAAACAATATTAGATTGGAGTTTCTCAAAGTAAAAACCATAAGAAAAGGATGGCACTAAGGACGACAGGAAACGTCGCCAGGATTCGAAGGGGAAATATAAAAAGCCTTCCCGAAAAGCAATCGCAAGTAAAAACTGAGACGGATAAAGATGTGCTAACAAAATAAGTACAAGGAATGTGGCAAATAATGCTTGCCGATAACAGCCTCCAGGCTGCAGGGGCTTTACCACTTCGACAGGTCGTGGTTAGATTTTAGATGGACAAGAAGCTAGGCAGCTTTACGTACTGTCAGAAATCTACATGCTTGACTCCTCAGCTGTCTACAAAATATGGTAGCTGATCTGTCTCATAAAATGTTAGCCACAATTATGAACTGTATGTTAGCTTAGAAAGGAATACTTAGGCAAGGTAGCATAATCCCAGAAAACTTCAGGTAACACAGGATGCCGGTTTTTAAAGGAGCCTCTTTCTGACCGCCCGCAAAAACGATATTCTGTAAAAATGGCTACTTAACATTGGGAAAATTACTTTAGTAGCGTTGTTACATATTTATCGTAAAAAGTTATCCCAATGTCAGTTACCACAAGATTTCAGCTTTTGAATGAACCGTGGGCTTATCCATAAGTTATCCCAAAAGCCGACACGGGCGAAGATAGGGAGACAACTAGTTACGGGTCAATTTTATTCAAAAACAGCGAATCCTTCTCACAACAAGGCTGCGTGTATTTATGACATTCGCTCAATAAGAAACGGCCGAACGAGTTATCAAAGACATGGACCAATTAGATCTGAGAAGAGACCTGTGGCCACAGTCTATGTGGTGGCTCACGCACGCGCCTTTCTGTACGATGACTCATCGTGGAAATGACGGCATATACAACATACAGTTTATAGAAAACATGAATAAGTATATTATTTTTCACACTGACTCTGCAGTAATTTCTGTCTTCCTTGCATTTTAGACTTGCAAGAAGGGCAGATTTAGAGTTAGAAATGTCTATTCATCGAGCATAATATCTGACCGTATACCGAAGTGTACAGCATTGTCTGCATCCAGTGAAAATATCTGTGTCCTCTGACACTTATTCTTAATAACTTAGAGAAATGCACGACTTTCCTTATTCGAAGCGTATAAGTGCAAGTGGTACTGTAGTTCGGGCTCCAAATTATTCAGGAATTGAAAATGTTTCTGAAGCGAAAAATACCCTTTCTTCAATTATAGAATGCAAAGTTAGCGGAACTTGCAATCAAACTAGCCTAATACAGAATATTTCCATCCATATCATTGATAAAATGTACGTGAGCACATAATGGTATCAATAATTAACGTGGAAATGTCATAGTACGTAAGTAGTTCTTTTTTACCGAGTGTATTTTTTGCAAGCGGCCACAAAGAATACTTTTAAAAAGGCAGCATCCTGAGGTGACTGATGTTTACCTTAGGAATATGCTTTATAATAAACAGCATTAGAATCCTATCGATAAAATTCTTTCTAATAGAAGCGAAGTGACGAGTTCCGGGGAGTAGTCGCAAAGAAGAAGACATGTTTACTAGAAGAAAAGCTTTATTAGCCTGATGTGTCGGGTTCTCTCTGGAACCCATCCTTAGAGGCAGGTGCAAAAAAGAAGTTTCTTCCTCTGATAATGGGTTCAAGGGAGAGAAGCTGAAACGTCAGGCTAATAAAGCTTTTGCTCCAGTCATCGTGTCATCTTCCTCGTAATCCTTTGTTTCTTTAAATCACGTTTCAGCATTTTTCTTAACGTTGCATGAGCTAGCCCAGCTACTGTACATATTTTAAGATTTTAATGTTTGCTTGCTTAGCAGACTCTTCCTTTGACTTTTCCAAAGAGGGATCAGATAACTCTTCCGCTAATCGTGTTAGTCGGCCGAATAACAATTGATCACTGTTAACATCGATTTCATCTTGATTATTGTCCTCCTGCACCTAGTCAGCCACAGCTGTTGTAAATAAAATACTAAACTCATCGAGCGATCTCTGAATATACTGCTTTTACATTTTGAAGTTACCAAACCTCTCGATTTTGGCCTTTAACACCTTACTTGCGTTTGGTTGTTACCACCAATTATTCTTCTATTCACTCACCGTTTTCCCCTTATAGCAGCGCGAAATTTCGGCTGAGCTGCCATCCGCCAGTTTGCAGACTCTTTTGGACGCGAAGGAGAGACTTCGTGAAGTATATGCTGCCCAAATTGAGACGGCCGTTGAGAGCCTACGAGAGAAACAGAGAGGCTTGAATTATCGGCTACCTTTCCTCACAGGTGACTTCCCGCCCAAAACCTATCAAAACCTTGACCATTCAACGCGTCTGAAGGTTTTGAAATTTGGTCTTGAAGAACGGCTTCGGTAAGCCCTCTTTTGCGCTTTTATGGACATGCCTTTCGGAGCGTCACCTGCGGAAAGTAGTTTCCATTATCCTTTTAAATCTCTGCTTAACATGCTTGGACTCATACCAATTTGTCAAATTAAGTATTCGGCTTGAGGACTCCTTCTTGCCTAAAGGCTCATCACTGGAACTTACGATATATGATTCATGTGGAAAAGTTCGCCGACACGTGACCATAATTTTTTATACTCGACTAAAGTTATACAGCGCATAGAATGAAAACCCTAAACGCAAATGCATTGGCAGACTGCACTCAAAATTATTGGGGAATTGGAATTTCGTAAACTCTAAAGATAGACTTGGTTTCAGAAACAATTATGAAGACCACATGCTTGCCCATCAAATGGGTACAACAAGAAATATTTTGCCTACGTTTTCTGAAAAAATGTATTTGAATTTGCAATGGCATTAAAAATCTACGGGAAAATGACACGCTACTTCAGTAGATACTTGTTATTGAATTTGGCTTTTGAGGAAACCGAAAAGACATTTCTTCGAATGCCGGAATCCTGGTGTGTTTAAAATATTTTGGCACTATGCTCCAAGCTAATAAATATTAGAATTCCACTTAAGTAATCATGCCCAATTTGAAAAGCAGTTTAAAGTGTTGGTTAAAATTTCATGAGATCGGGTACTGTCTGCAAATGTGTCGAATTAATCATTCGGCTTGTGGAATATTTCTCCTTTAAAGGATCGTGGCCGGAGTTCTAGATGTGTGTTTCATGTGGAAAAGTTCACCGACACGTGGCTATAATTTTATTATCCGAGAAGATATGTCTGAAATGGATTGCATTTTAGATTTCTCATCGACTCTGAGCCGACTAAATTTGCCATAAGAGCTTTTTAGTCAGGCGTCCAGTAGATGTCAATTTGCAAGGAAGTCATCCAATCGCATGGTCTTTCTTTGACTGGCAGCTATCTCCTCTCGACGTCTTTTACCACACGAAGTTGTCTCGTTTCTAGCGTAAGTAAGGCTACAGTCTTGGGCGTCTCACTCCATTCTCGCCAACACTGGACTGCGTAGGCGGTAGACAGACTCCTTCGTTTTAAAAACGCTTTGTATGACAATCCCTACACCCTTTTTCACATGACTCACGGGCTCCTTAGATCGGGTATGTAAATTTTTCGCAATTGGCAGTTAGAATTGTGTCCCGAAGTCCAGAATTAATCCGGCGAGTCATCTACATTAATTTACGCTCATGCATTTTCTTTTGGATTTTTCGTAAAATATATACCTGTTGGCTGCGCGACATTGTAAAAAAGTTTTACAATGAAATAGAAAAGTTCAGTACATATGCATTCGATTTCGGTTAGTCAGATTGAATTGAACCCAAATGTTTTGCCCCGATTAAACGACTGACCCAATTATCCGAAAGGCTCATTCGAGGTTAGCAATTAAGGTTGCTTATAAAATGCCCACTTTTGTGTTATTGGTCACAGGATTGTGCACTAGGGCTTGACTTAGGTTCGCGAGCTCCCAAGACAGACCGATAAGCGTGATTAAAAAGTGCGCATAGCCTATACAGACCACATGATTGAAGTTACGGCCGAAAAACCTTGCCATTCATACAAATTCTAGCACCTCCCGGAGTATTGTCCGGTTGAATTTAGACTCAAGACTTATCGGCGCAGGTAGGAAGAGTGATATTTCTTGAAATTGAAGTAAATTTGCATGAGACATATAATCTGCTTCTGCTTTTAACATTTGACTCAACTAAACAGTTTCCTCAACTAACCGATGGTTAAATTACACGGAGCCTACCCTAATATTTCAGTATTCAGGTATGCAAAGGTCTGACCTGTGCAGTGACTTAGCATGAACAAAACTGTATCCGAAGATGACCGAATGATGTGTGAGAACCTCCTACCTTTTAGGCACTTGGCGGACGCAAAGAGGAAGTCGAAGGTTCTAGAAGACCAACTGGAGACAATCAAAACTCAGCAGAATGTCTCAAAAATCGAAACAATACGGCGTTTATTTGCACTGTCCAAGACCCGCCGAGAACACATAGATGTCCTACGTCAAGAAATCAGACAACACGTAAGTTTGTTTTTTTCTCTTATCATAGAAATTTTGCCACCTTAATTTACGCAATCACCATCCCAAAGAACTTAGTTGGGTAAGGAGGACTTGTGTGACCGCCTAAATAGGACAAGAGAAGAGGAATGCCAACCGTTCAGTTAATAAGAACTCAAACAAAATTCCCAAAGCTGGTGTAAACCCAAAATTAAATCAAATCATAAACTAAACTCTAACTCTCACCTTAATCCCAAACCCATTATGTTCCTGGAATTTGTCACGAAACCACATATCTTGCGGGTAGTTTCTGTTCTGGATTCTGTTGAGGCCCCAATAAAGCGTATGCTCCAAGATGATATCGTGAACATGAAAGACCCGTCGGTAACAAATGGGTCGTTATCATGAATTTTCAAGCTGTTTAAACAAATCCTGCGTCAGGGAACATTATTGGCTAAAGGTGGGACTTCTATTATTAGGACATTTGAGGCCCCAGAGGCGGCATCAGCAGCCAGAAGTCCGTTGGCAGGGTTGGCATTGTCCTGCGATGAGTACCTGAGTTGGGTGAGAGGAATTTGCTATGTCGGGATGGGTGAGAATGGCACATCACTGATGCGTTTGGTATAAAAACCAGAAAACATATGAATATGTGAATTCTCTGAAGGGTCTTTTATTTTTCATCTTTATGCAGGTTGTATAGTCTGGTGGTTGTTTGCCAAAGATGATCGGCAGTCTAATTCGACTTATTCAGTTTTTAACTCAACTGAATTTATCAATAAATGCGTTTTTGAATTATTTGAGATAAAATATGACCAATGGTCTGTGGCTCTAAAGTTAATTGGGACCTGAGTTCTGTGGTTTGTAATTGAACGCTACCATCGCCCCTTCACCGATGCAAAGCTATCGGAAAGTAAAGATTTCTCCTCGTCCCTCTTTCAGTTGCAGACGATGCAAACCATAACCCCCGCCATTCGGCAGGACTCCAAGGAGCATATATTTCAAATGGCACAGAATATGACGCGTTTAAAAAATCAAATTTGGGAAGCCAAAAGCGAGGTGGCGCAACTTAAGCAGAATCCTGTGCTTCGACTTCAACAGCTTGAGTCCTCAATGTACGTAAGCACTTGTTAACTATCCGCAAAAGAAAATATTTTACAAATATATGAGCAACGCTGAAATTAATCTACTTATTCAATTACTAAGAGCCTGAAGTCGGTCCATGTCAGTGCGCAGTTTCCGGTATTCCTGTGCGAGTTTTTAGATGGGATAACTTTTATCTTTTGTAAATCACGACAATGTCAGTGGTTTTCGGTATTCTCTACGCTTGAAAATAAGTACGGAAGTTTTAGGGCCCTTTCCGCGTTCCCACGTCTACATGCCTTTATTTTGGTGATTACTCATTCGCGCACATAACCTGTGCCAGTAAGAGGACCGACGCAAACGAAGTTGATTTCTTCCCATACCGAAACCTAGTGCAGTTGACGCCGAAGCAGGCGGGATTTGATTGAATGATTTGCAAACTTTAAAACACACAGACTGCAGTGACATAAAGGCCGTCTTCATGATCGTCAAAACAGTATATGGTTATTTATTCAAGGGGCTTGCGCTGCCACTTGTCTCACATTGCACGGCCATATCAAAAGGGAAAATTCAAATTCTGGAACACTGAACCGAGAACTTCGGGGTGAAGTCAACGAAGAATCTACAATATACGAAGAAAGCATCAGTCGGTTTTCGCATGTGAGCAACAATGCCCGTCTCAATCATCTGCCCTTACGGTTAGCGATAATTAAAACAGTACCTCAGCTGACAAGCAGAAAGGCACCGTGCATCGACCAAATGTCAGTCAAAGGTTTGCAAATATGAGTGCCCCTTAAAGTGTGGACAAGTTGAACCCATTGTTCCAGCCGATGTGGTAACAAAACGAATTTGCAAAAATTAAAAGATGCCGCCCTTTTTTCAGTACGAGCCCAAAGTAAACCGAAGAATCTGCAACAGCCATCACAGAACCCCTTTTTATAGCATCAATGGCAGGACATTAACTCCGCGTATGCCTCTATCCTCTGAGCACATAGCTGGGGCAGATATTTGCTCCAGAAATGCAACGCGGGTTCCGGAAACTTTGTGAGGCCAAACAGGTAATCTTCAGTGTACCCCAACTACAAGGAAAATATAAATAAATTAGGGCCATTCCCCTATAGAACATCTTTGTGAAGATTAGAAAAACCTTGGACATCTTAAACCAAGATGAATTTTGGAGGAGCATATAGAAATTCGGATGTCCGGAACGATTTCTGCAGATGATGAAATCGCCGTTTTATGGCATGACGATGCGCGACACGACCCATGAGCCAATCTTGGAAACACGTTACATGCAAAATTGGTTGTGGAACGGTTATGAATTTGCGTGTGTCTCCCTTAAACGCGTGTCCGCTGGTATGCTCTGTGATTACTAATCCATCGTTTTTAAAAAAAAACTAGAACTCAATAACAAGCAGAATAAACTGAATAATACAGTTAAATTGTCTTGATTCCAGTTTTGCTTATAATCTCCAGTAAAAGGCAACGACTCTTCATTGGTGAATTGCACATACCGCGCTTTGTTCGATGTTTCATGGCTCATACTGAAAGATACACTAAGATCATATGAAACAACTGCCTAAGCGGTTAGTCCCGGTGATTTAAGAGGTACCAATGACATGCGAATTTGTTCTCTTCAGTTTAATAAAAGAGCTTGTTCTTTTGTGCGAAGCCTTATCTGACAAAATAACCCTTCTATGCAAACTGGTATTGTTTTTGGCGAATATATGGGAGAGGAATTCAATTCTCCTATAGAATTCGCTTTCTATCAATGCCTGACGCAAAAGATACCTGAAAGACCTTATGTCTTTTTTCTCGAGATATCTGTAAACAGAATTTTATAAAGTCATACAAGCTTGTGCAGGTTCTCGGTGGTTTGTACCACCATTCTCTTTTGTACGAAATTTACTTCCTTCTCTTTCGTGATTTCAGCAGACATTCTTTCTGCTCATGGCTTATTGGACAAGTTTTCCGGTGCTTCAAACTCATGTTTCGAGTATTTGGCTGTTGTCTTAGCTGCTGATCCATGATTAAAACGTTGAATATGTCGGCAAGTTTCGGCAAAACTTTGGTGCATTATTGCATGGCTAACTATAAACGTTCTAGTGGCAGCAAAAATCCCTATCACAAGCTGCTTCCGTCATATCGTAATAATGAAGCAAAAGAAAAAGTAGAATAAAGAACATAAACAACTAATAAAAAACATTAATCAGTGAACTAAATTCAATATATCAAATGAGTATGCATACAACCAAGTCAACCTGCCTAAGATATAGAGACTGGAACTCATGAATCACATGGTTTACTTACCGTGAGGAACTAGCTGGAATCAAAGGCGAATATGGAACCGACGCAGATAATACTGTTCATGTATCAACTAGAAGTAAATGAGGATTAAAATTAACGGATGATAATTACCAATGAAACGTCTTACGCCTGTGGATACGATATTTGCATGAAAGTTACCATCTAAAGAAACAACAAGGGGCTACATTTCATGGTTGATCTCAAAGACCAACCAGGCATTCAGCGGAATGAGGCACGCAGTCTTCAGTTGCAGTTGCATTCTTCTCAATGAGAAACTGGGGATTCGCACGACTGTCATCCTGAGTAAGCTCATATGTGCGGTGAAGAAGAACACAATGTACCAAAGAACACATGACGGTCTGAATCGCGTTCACTTCAAGTTCCTTCGAGAATAGTACTAATGAAATGAAAAAGGAGGATCCAGGGAACTGAGATCGTCGAAAGAACGGGCATGCTCAAAATCCGCTCTAGGTGAAAGCAGGCGTACTTTTTATAAAACGCCCAGGTCATGTGGAAGCGACTTCTCTGAGGCGGCATCACCACGAAGGTCCACAGACAAGGCAGATAAAGGTAGCGGCACAAGGACACCTTAAAACTAGTTCTAAAAAACTGACGAACCAACCAGTGAGCTTGGAAGGCTTTGCACTGATTCGGCAAGCTTAACACAATATTGTAAAAGTTAGAGTATCTATCTTCAAAGCCAACTGAAGAATGGGAACCAGCAATTACGACGCAGCGCCGACTCGCTCTCTGGCCGCATTTTCAAACTAGCATTGGCCTCCTCTGTCCACTGCGAGCCAACTACTGTGTGACTGAAGAGCCAAGCCCTGCAGCCTGCACCAATGCCCTTCATACCCGTCTTACTTGCCCCCACTGTTCCAGGACGTACAGCTGCCGCTGTTATCTATTTGGCCAATCATGCTCTGAAAAACAGCCTAGTTCAGATTTGCCTTACGCGGCCTTACAGTACATAGAAACGTCTTATTGGAGAGAAAAGGAATTCACTTAAGCGTAGGCTTTTACGTCGTTTCAACCACTGCTCGCAATCTTGCTGCCGAGCGATAATTAAAAGTATGATGCATTATAAATAACCTGACGTGCTTGTGACCATCATGAGACGTTCAAAGTCCTGCTTTAAAAGATTGCCAATGGACAGAAAAACTCGGTACAGCTCGGGTCTGAGTGTCATCCTGCGATGCCTCCTTAATCTGACCATTTTAGCATTCTTAGGCCCCTACTCAATAGGGTTTGAGACCTTCCGATTTAGGGACCAGGCTGCGTGTGCCACGCGTAGACGGGCTGTTGAGTTTTGTTAGCCAATGCGCCCGCGCCCTTCTCCAGTTTTCTTGACTTTTCCTTGCCTCTGAATGCCATATATGCGTGTGGAGTGAGAATGATTGTAGTTAATGCGCCAAGAGTCTGAGATCACTGGAACTGGGCCTGGATCACTGTTCCAGTGATCGCATATTCTTCTTCTGAACTGCTTCCTGGAACTCACATTTTATCCTCCATTGGCAGTCTACTTACCTTTGAAAACCTCGCGCACCGGTCCCAAGTGTCTAGTTCCCATCTTGGATCCAAACACAAAACGATTAATTCGTATCTGCTATAAAGGTGTTTGTCCTACCCAATTTGGAATTTAAAATTTGAGGATGCCTAGTCGTTGGCTGTCGCATGTATGTCTGCATTCTGCCCTTCTACCATGTACACAGCTCGGGCATAAAGTTTGCTCGGACACGAGGAGATAAATGCTCCTGTGTTATGCCGGTGTTATTTCGGACGAATAAATATTTGCGTGTCCTAGCCCTAACACTTACTCTAACCACAACCATAACCGTAGAACTAATGTTGGTAAGGGTGACTTGTATGACCGCCTAAACAGGGCATGGGAATAGAAACGCTCAGCCAACTTAAAATTGGTGGCCTTGTGATAATTTCCAGGAAAGATATATATCCCGTGTCTTAGCCCTAACACAAAACTAAACTGTAATTCTAATCTGAACCCTAGCCCTACCTTAAACCTAAACCCGAAAGTTAATATGAACCCAAGCCTTAACCTTTAAAATAATCCTGGCCCTTACTCCCCAGAATCCGATCCTAACCTCAAACCTAACCCTAGACTTCACCCTAGCCCCCACCTTAAAGCTCAACCTTAATTCCCTGGAATTTGACGCAAAGCCACAAGTATTGCGGGCGATTCATGTTCTCGTTTCCTATTTAAGCGACCATGCAAGTCATACTTATCCTAAGCTTCACATCAGATCTAACCTTAACTCCGACCCCAATTTTTCTGAAATTTAGCGCAAAGCCACATGTATTATAGACAGTTTCTGTTCTCCTGTCCTGTCGGGGGGGGGGGGGTGAGAAGGGAGAAAGAACATGCAAGCGTTCACCGCGCACAATTTTTCCGTGACCGTATGCTGGTGAGTATTTTTGTTTTTCTGTAAGCCTATTGAGACCACTCTATTTTCCTCTCCCTTACAGTTTTGCTCTCAAAACTGCCATCACAAACTCTGAAGCCCGTCAACTTGCTACGAAGGTAGATATTCGAAGCGGTGTGAAGCAGTTCAAGAAGTTGTCCTGCGATAATGAAAGATTAAAGAAGGTGAGCAGTCTTTCGAAGTGAATTCCATCCAAAAAGTGAAAGTGATTCTTTAGCATCTATATGCTTTGTGAACAACAATGTTTCAGCCGTTCCTTAGCATCCTATGTGGACTGCTATCCCTGTACCTTCATCCTGGAACAGACAACGCTTGCAATACAGGTGTCCATATGCCAAATTCTGGGAAAAGATGGGGTTAGGTTTACAGTTAAAGTTGAGTTTAGGGTTAAATTTAGATTTGGGATAAGGGCTAGCTTTAGAGTATGTTAGGAATCAGGTTAGCATTTGGGCTAGGGTTAGTGCTTACCATAAGCTTAAGTTAAAGGTTAGAGCTGCGGTATAAATTTATGCTAGGGCTATGTTTAGGGGTATGAAACCGGAAAATTTACTATTCAGGCCTTTAACACCGCACGAATTCCATAACTGTACCTTGATCAATGAAGGGTGGTTTCTTGACAAACACGTATGCCCTCGCAAGTGAGGCAGTTTGAAAGGTACCCCATACTCTTTTGCTGTCAGCAGTGCATTGGAACTCTCAGCGCACACTTAGGTTTGCTATCAGAATCGCGATTGCGATTGGAATATTTTACCAATTTTATCCGCAGTAACTACATAGTTGTGCATGTGCAGTTCTCACAGGCATATGAAGTGCTCGGTCTATCTCGTGTTTAAACAACTCTGCATATGCATTTACGCTGATATTTATTAAATTTTTCTTCCTACTAATGACATTTCTTCAACAGTAACATTTCTACCTATTTATGCCTTAATATCCTGTTTGCAATAATTGTACTGAAGCAAACTATCATGTTTCATGGACACTTTTAATGTTTCAGCAAGTCGCTGAGTTGGGTCTGCTAAACAACCAACTTTCAGCTGTTTACTCACGGTAAATGGCAGCATCACGTTTTCCGCCAATAAATTGCATTTAAAATCCTGCTTCCCGCCTACTAACTCCTTACATTTATCTGCATAAGCACACAACTATGGTTTCAGTGATAACTAACTTCTTTGTAACCCATAGGGCTTCCCATATTACAATTCACACTTGCCCACACCCCTAATTGTGTCAACTGACACAGCGTCCTGTTACAAGGTAATAAGCGGGACAGCGAGCGCACAAGGCTCATAATACAGGGGATCCGACACCCAAGAGTTTACTTCAGTGGTTTCCTGTTTTTCCCCAATTGTGATTTTTCCACGGGACGTGGCTGGGGCGCATATCTGACGGTATCGTGTCTGCCTTTGTCGAGGAAATGCCTGCATAAAATTGAAGATCTGCGGCAGCGACTTATTTTAAAACGGTAGAATTGACATGCCTGCTTTTAACTCAGGTCTAAAGAGGATGAAAAACCAGACAGTTGATGCTAAACCAACAACTGTGAGGGCGCTTTTATCTTTAGCACATGGTAAACAGTTAGCGACAATGGACCCCTATCTGCGATTGTCTCTGATGATAGGGTTGAGCGAGAATCCGAATCGTCAGGCTATTTAACTGTATGGTTCCTTTTGATCTTAAATGTTCTAAATCACTTCTTGTAGCAATAGACTGTCTTGCCTGAACGAAGACAATTTTAGCTGAGTAGAAAACATGTTTCGTTGGATGAGGTAAGCAATCGTGGTACACGTCTCCTACTTTATCATAGACCGTCTCAATAACAGTCATTCTACTTTGATGGCCATGTCGAACGTGCGATGCATTGTCAAGTACCTCCGTTGTTGCTGAAGATAATGACACCTCGTTCCGAATCGGTTCCGTTTACAGCTCAATTGCATTGTTTTCTGGAAGGTATGCCAGAAAATTAGGCAATGAAACTCGTATTTACAATAATCTCTCAAACTAAACCATAGAAGATAGGTTAGCGTTCTTTAAGAGAGGCATGCTTGTGCCACGGTGACTTAGGCCATAGGAAGACACTGTCTTCATTGAGGGCATGTCGGAGTCGGTCTTGAGGTTGATTGGCCGATTTGGAAAGTCGTGGCTGGCCGAAAAGCAGATTGCCACTGCTACGCGCGTGTAAGTAAGTACTGTAGACTTTGTCTTGACACTGGGTCCAGTTGAGAGAGTTGAACAGAGAGAAAGGCAGATACAACGCGAGCCTACTATCGCTAAAATCCAATGCAAGTCACCATCCCTGCTCCACTCTGCTGTGGAGCACGCAGTGGAACTCGTTAAAGTCGACGGTCGAACCCGGAGTAGGGTTTCTGCAGACGCTACAACGTTTCAGTTTCAAGGTGCGATCCCCTGAAAGGTGGGCCATTTGTTCCTCCTCGTCTTAATTGCATTTTAATTTTCCAACTATGCACGCTCTTATCAGTCTGTCATGCGGCGTTAACGAGACAACTCACGCCGTTTGAAAATCACCGTCTTGGAACACCACTAATGGGGTTTTTATACAGGCTTAAGGTAATATAAAAACTCTTAATACATAGGTCACTGTCATGTGTCTTTCAGAAAATTTATTTTAATGGTTAATTCTTATGTCAGACACTTCAGGTACTCTTTAGTTTCCAAAAGCCTAAACTGAAAAAGGTAAAATGCGCACAGTTTCAGACCGTTTGCTTGAGTTGGCAATGTAACCACCGAATATTCGTGCTGTAAGTGAATACGATGTCTCAAAAGATCTGACTGAGTCCGTCTCGCGTCGGAAAGTTTGCTGCATGTGTGAGCCTCTTACTTATCATCGCCTTTTAACAATAAGTGTTACTTTTTGTTCGTGGGTATAGGAGATGAAAGAAATATCCAAAGTATTGCTTATAGCGCCGAGTTAGGCTCTCAACACGCATCAATTATCGAATAATGCTCTTATCTTGCAATAGGCAGTGACTATTGAACTACCAGCAATTCGACAGGAGCGCTGCTATTGCACCCTGAGCAAAGTATGTTCTCGACTACATGATTTCTTAACCCTTGTAAAGCTATTGGTAAGTCTCAGGATGATAATGCCGTTGTCAATTTTCCTTCCTTTACGCACTACAGTAGTCGCCGGTTATTAAGCCCACGGTTAATAGGCCCAGCCGCGAATTGCGCCCAATTCAGCTCGGGACGGAATTTTACATAGCAAAATCCGTCGGCTAATAAGCCCAGTCGCCTGCTACAAAGCCCAGTTTTCCAACAGGATAGAGTGAAATTCTCATCTCTCTGTGCGCGCAACTGGTTACTTGTCACAATTCATTTTTTGTTTTTATTATTGCGTAAAATACAGACAAACAGCATTCTTTTCTTGTACATAACCAAGCTCTACATATAGCACAGTACGTATGTAATGTGTAGTGCCTATACTGTATTTGCTAATCAAGAACTAGGACTCTCCGGTTAGTGCACCCGCCACTTATTAAGCCCAATTTGGTCTGGGCTCAATGTGGGCTTAATAACCGGCGACTACTGTATTTGGAAATAGCATGCCAAACAGGACTTAATGATAACAACACATAGGTGCAGATACTTGGGTGGATGGGTATTCACCGAATAGTTACGGATCTCACTCGATCCGTTATGCCTTGGACCTCACTGATGAACCCCGCCAGTAGCCGCACAGTCGCTAGTGATATAGGCAGAAGATTGAGCCACGAGGCCCAACGGGACAAGTTAGTCACGTAACCGATCGGTGCATGCCCGTCTACACTGGTTAATATTCCCGATCGAAACGAGCAAGACATCGAGCGCATTCCGCTGAGGGTAAGAACGATGGATTTCTGATTAACAGGTTGCGGGTTCGTGCTTCTGGTGGTACAACTCCTGGGGTTGGGTATGGCTGGTTGATGACAGCTGATAAGACAGAACTACGCATTCCAGTCTCCCACATGTTTTTCGGTTATAACATTGTGCGGATAATTTCTCAGGCTTCCAATGAATCTCTTGTCTACGTGCCCTCAAGTCGGACTCACGCCTAGACTATTCAAAACAGACATGCCCTGGTTTCTGTCTTACTACGGTGCGGGACGCATGCTTCCTGCACAATCGGAGACTTTGTTAGCATGAACAAGAGGCACAACGAAGAGAGTTGTGTTCGGTTTCACTAGGAAAAATATTCTGAAATCGACTTGCCTACCGCAGTCTTAATGGCATGCCTAACGAAATTAGCAAACGTTTTTTCTGCTTGTAAACATTGATGCAAGCGTAAGAACTTTGAAGTTCTGTCTTCTTGGATGATAGTCAATCTATCATATCCCATGGCAATTCTAGTTCCATCATGGAACCCTGTAGCATACGTGTCTCCCAACTAACTACTGCAACACGCACCTCATGAAATGTTACTAGGAATTCTTAAATGTGTTAACGATTAGAAAAGATAAGTAAAGCATGTGTCTAATCCTAATTACCTTAAAGCGTAATCCCAAAATATTCGGTTGCCTTAGGATGCCGTATTTTCAAGGAGCTTCACTTCAACCGCGCCTTATTTCTTTATAAAACGACTGTTTAAGTAATAAGAATTCATCTTCTCGAATTTTGATGTTCTTATAAATTCAAATATATTTTTGATAGAAAACATGCACTGAGATATCCTTTCCTATGCATTTGGTATCAATTTACGCCTTCTTGAAATGTGATGCTTGAAGAAAAGGCAGTTTCCGGTTTCGAAAAAGTTTCTAATAATGAGAGTTCGAATGCTATGAATTGTCCATTCATAAATCTAGGTGTCTTTTCATCATAAGTGTAGTTTAAAAGTATACATCTTGATTCACATAGACCACCGATTTTTAGGAACCATATATTACTTCGTAGTAGCGTATATGAATTGAAGATGTGACTCGCACGGAAAATACACGGATGTAACTGTCGGTCAGGTTCAAGATACTTGAGAAATTAACAAAAACTTTTAAAATCAGAAATATACCCTCACTTCTAGCATCAAATTCGAAGAATCCAGCTGCTACCAGACGAATACAAGAAAACTATTTTTAGACATGCCTTCCATGCCATGAATAATTTTGTCCCCCATACAGGTCGCGTGATAGGTGCGCTGAATCAACACGCAGGCCAGGTCAAGGCAGGCAAGCGTTAGCCTGGTTGCGCTTCCGTAGAAATGCCGAAAATAGGGACACCGTGGCACACGTAGATGCAGAGTCATGCCACGCCAGCCACCTGTGCCTGATCCCACCTCTGGTCTTCTTGAATTTGTCGTGACACCGGGCTCGGGAGAGAGAATGCGGCAAATGCAGCGCAAGTCTACTATCACCTGAACGTAATCCAGGCATAAGTCATAATCCCTGCGCCACCCTGCTGTGCAGCACATGGCTGACATAATCGAAACTGACGGCAGAACTGTCACATGAATAAGACACGATCCCACTACCAAATGTGTTCAAGAAAGATATTTTGGTGCACCTTTTCTATAACATATATTTGAATTTACACGGGTGTCGCAAGTTAATATTAAAAACTTATATTACTTAAGTGGCCATCTTTATCTAGTCGCTTTTACAGGTGTTCGGAAGGAAGCTGGTTTAGAAGTCTGCCTCTCGACGTGACTGAAACGTCTTGGGATTATGCTGCATGATAATCTTCCAGCCTTATTTAAGTAATCTTTTCTACTCGCAAACACATTTCAGAATTTCGGAAATCATTTCGGGCTAGCATATATGACTGCCAATGCCGCTTAAACTTGGAATAGTTCGCTTATCTGTACATTTTTGATATACCTTTGTCATTTGTTTGAAATTTTATTTTCCAAGCTTGGTGTTATACTTCCGTCATATGTGGGTGGTGTTAATGTGGAGAATTATTTTTTTTCAGCAAATAAACTGAAATGAAGTAAACCCGTCATTGCAATTTCCCCACACCTTCTGGTGTCTAACATTTGCAAGTTGCTTCTGTCACTTAACCTCGTGCTTACCCGCGTTGCCATTATGTGCGGTATAAGAGCTGCGCTCATTTAATGTCTTTGTTCGATTTTATGAAATGTTTTGCCCGGTTTTCAGGCTGGATGACGCAGAACGTCTGAAAAAGAGGACGCTGGAGATGCTGTCTGATCAGAATCGCCGAGTGGATGATGCAAAAGCGAAATTGGAGCTCCTGGCTGAAATAGTAAACATTTTGATACTGTCCTGCTGCGCTTCTCACACATGTTACGGCTTCTTCAAAAACATATTTGCATCTGCACTATAGACCCAATCAAGTCATTTTGCATTTTAAATTTGCAACTCATTTAAGTTTGACTTTAGACTGATTTTATACATTTTAAGAGTGTAAGCACTTCAGGTGAAAACAGTTAAGGTAGGGCTTTTTAATATCACAGCCTTTGACTCACAGTAAATAGATTATGGTTAGCAAAGTCTCCTGCCATGGGTTCTTAGCAGAGGGCTGAAATTTTACGAAGGACAAACTTTTACGGTCTCTTACTCAACATAAAAACTAGAACAAAGGTTTTTGCACCTTTCGAAGTTAACTTATAGGAAACTAAATTTTGGGTGTTAGCGGGGAGTTTATGGGCGCTGTTGTATAATTTTTGAAGAAAGAACATCTTATTCAGAAAGACTACTGACAAGTAGAACCGAGACTAAAATCACAGGTTGTGAATTAATAGGGGGTTTGGGCAAATTTGAATAATGCATTTGACCCAGTTATGAAAAGTTCAGTGAGTCTAGTGAGATTCGAATCCAGGACAGCGAAAGAAAGGTCTGAGTTCAGGCAATGCGTTAACCACCCGAGCTAAGAGGCCCCGTTGGAGCGTCATTGGCCAGTAAATTCGAAAGCCCAAGTTTGGAAGATGTGGGTTTGGAATCACGAATAAGTTTCTTATTGAGCTTGAAACATTAGTAAAGTCACGCGATTACGTCCGACCAGTTATTGTTTATCTCCATGTGACCACTGGTAAGTGCTCAAAGCCTTAGTTATTTTAAGGTAAACTGTAACATCCCTATTCTCTTTTACAGTAAGCAAGGTCAGGGCAGACAAAGGTTATGCTGTTCAAAAAAATTTCGTTTCACTTCGCTTATACTAAGTTGGAGGCTAACTTACACACTCTTGTTTGTTTTTACGTCTAGCATGCGAATGAAGAGAAGAGCCAGCTTGACCTGGTCCTTCAAATAGAACATGAGAAAGAGGAGTATGAACGTCGCCTTATGGAGACCAACCAAACATTAAGTCGTCTCCACCGGCAAGTCTTTTTCGCAACGACCGGAACAAAACCGCGAGTGCACTTCGAAACGCGTAAGTTTAAGTATCTTTAGTAGTGAGAGTTTTGAAAAATACTGGAATTCTTACTTACAGTCCATCTGTATTTTCCTCCTGGTGTTGGCAGCAAATGCCATCTACTATCAGCTTGTTAATCTTAAGACGGAATGGCTACGCTAGTCTTGAAGTGCCTTGATTTTTATCTAAGGTATGTCCTATCTTCGGGAGTTTGAATTCTGCAGGGTGAAAGAAAGTGGCATGAAAGGCAATCTGCCGTTTCCAATAGTTTATCATATGGTTTTATAACAGGGATTAATACTAAAATTTTTGCGTTTTAGGTACACTTCCGGATTAAAATATTTGCAATTTACGCGTTTATGTCTGAAAGTGGTGTACAGAATTCAGAATTATGTCTCGAGATGATCGAGTAGAACTATAGCGCCGAAGATCTGCTATGTAGCCAAGTTTGCCCAACCCCTAACCAGGACAATAGCAAGAACTAGGCACACCAGAGAGAAGAGGGGATTTCTCGTGGTAGTCTTTACTTTAGTGAGGTGCGTCCCGAATTTGCACGTTTTCTATCCTCGCTTGAACCTTTACTTATCCAAGCTGCCTACTGTGATCTTTTAGGTAGCTACTATATCCAAATTTATTTAGAAAGGCACGGTAGGTCGTCACGGATTTGCGTCCGCCTATCCGTTTTGATTGAGAGATTACCCATCTCGGAATCGCGTGCGGATATCACCAACGAAGGCCGCTTCAAGCCTTCCATATCCTGCCTTCCCCCGAACTTCCTTTGGAGTTCGCATTCCAGACCCACCTACGGTTTCCCCAATGTGATAACATTGCCATACAATCTGAAGGGATTTCACGAGCGTGTTCCCACGAAGACTCCAGAATCTGTTACCCAGGCACACTGAATGGAGCCCAGCCAGGTAGTTTCGAGAGGGAGCATTTGGTTTTCCCTCAAGATTCTTATACAGATCGATCGATTCTCCACAGTTTACCAGTAAGAAGGACGACACACCAGCCGAAGGAGGTTGAAAGAGGAGCAGAAGTTTAACAGTATAGGTTTATTGCACATTAGATGTGTCAAAGGGCAATTTTGGTGCTATCACGATAGACCGGTAGATTCAGCATTCAGAGCACAATAACAGGTCGCAGACTGGGACATGCTGCTTAGACTATCACTTATGACTTCGTCAGAAGATGCGACCAGAGTAACCATTTGCCAGCAGAATGTTCTCCGTTATCTAACGACTAAAATAGAGTTGTGGAGAATGCAACTTCTCGGAAAAAACCAGTCGCAAAATGCATGTCAATCAGTGAAAAGAAATTAGCAGTGTCAGAATTGGACTCGAAGTCACGGTCCAAACTGCCTCAGTTTAGTAGAGAGCATAGGAAGGATGGAAAAGCATAAATAACAAACGATAGGTGAGAATGGAATGGCCAATTCTGGCTTGTTAGCCATCATAATCTAGTCAATCCAACCCTCTGAATCAATGTTTAGGCTGTTGGACTCCTAACCAACATGTCGCGCGTTCGAGCCTCAGAGATTGCAACGCCTGGGGTTAAATATGGCTGACGGTTGACGGCTGATAAGTCAGAAATGACCATCCCGTTCTTCATCGTCTTTGTTGTTAATGTTATTCTGCCTATAGCACTGGCCGTTATGCGCCTGCTGGCAAGGCTCAAGAGTGATCTCCAAGACATAACGGTATGAGTAAACAGATACAGGTTATCTGAGCACCTGTCATTTGACCATCATATTTAACTGTCGCTATGTGCGCCACTTTAATCGCATGAAAAGCGGTCATTTATCCAGGCCAAACGGTTAACGAAAGACATAAACAGTCGATATTCGCAGTGGCGCCCTGCTGGACCGGAATCCTCAGTACGTGCGATACATCAGCTTTACTATTTTCTGATGAAAGAGATCCGATAGTGCTTTATTTTGAAACTTTAGACATGCAATAAGCTCTTTCGGTTCATCACTACGATTACTACTTCTACTACTACTACTACTACTACTACTACTACTACTACTACTACTACT
>JAYGXS010000004.1:39180292-39262143 GCA_036362985.1 Ligula intestinalis | reverse complement strand
CTACTACTACTACTACTACTACTACTACTACTACTACTACTACTACTACTACCACTACTACTACTATATTATTATTATTAGAATGGTAAAACACAGAGCTGTACATCACTATACAAAATACGTGAATAGTGACTACTTTAACCCAGCAGCGCCAGTTTTGCATATTTGACTCGATTACAGTCGTTGACAGTCAAGGCAAATTTTTGAGGAAAGGCTACTTTGTGTTTTCTGAGCAATGATTCCACTTCTTGGAAATATCGGACATAGAAGAAAACTATTTCGGTGATCTCTTAAAACTTATCGGAAAGTAACTAGTGAAGCATCATACTAGTACCGATTATGCCTGGACTTGTGACTTAGGTATCGTGCAACAGCGAGAGAGAACAAATGCTTCTCACCCGAAACTTCTCGGCAACTTGGCACGAAGAGCAAAAAGGCGTTTAGGAATCGTATCCTAGTCGTCTTTTACGAACCAAGAATTGCTTGTTTCGATAATGATAACATAGGAGTGCGCACATTTAAAACTGTTTAACAGATATCCCTGTCTGTCATTAGCTTAAAGTCTCTAGAATTGTGACAAGCACCTAACACCTAAGGTGCTATACAGAAACTGAAGTGAAAATTCCCGGTACCATCACCTGAGAACTTTCAAGCTTTCCCCATCTTTTGGCTGGAAGAATTTTCAACCACCGCGGAACTTTATTTCAATGTTCTTTGGATTGTTTGTTGATTCCTAGAAGATGACATCTACCGCAGTGAGGTTATCCACTCAGATGACTTCGAGACTGATGTGAATCCGGAGGTTACATTTGGAAAACGTTGTGCCTTCTACTGTCATGAGATTACGCGCCTCAGGCAGCGTACCACCTGTCTGGAGGAGAGTCTGCATGAAGTAACCACCCAAAAGCTCACGCCCGCGCGTCTCAATGAGATTAAGGCCCTGCTGCGAGTCACACAACAACCAAATCCGTACGTTGACTGCTAGCTTGTCTTCATTTTCTAAAATGGACCAGTTTGGTGACTTAGACATCCTTAAACACAGGTCGGCGATGACAGTTATCCACGTCAGAGCACATAGTTCTTAATTAACCAGGACTTCAACTGTACGAAGGACGCCCTCGATTAACAAAGTTTTCGGTGACGACCTTTTGAGGGGTAAGACTGAAAGGTCTAGAACGTTCTTAACCATTGTACATTGTAGGCATAATGGTTCTTGCTCATTGGAGGAAAAACTTGACGAATGAGTCTAGTAGGTGGCACATGTCAGTCCGACTATCGCGAACGAAGATGTCTACCACGTGCCCCACGAAATAGTGGACTTAGGGACGGTGTCTTGCGCGTAATAATAGACTTGTTCGGTATTTAACACTTTTTTCGCTCTCTTTTCGAGTCCACAGACGGGTTCACCACTATTAGATCCGTGAAACAGGCAATCGATACTGCTATCCCATATACTTTTACTGCTACTGATACTGCTAGCCAAGTCCAATCCTCTGGATATTACGAAAGTGACAGCGTACCCGGTCTAATGAAGAAGAACGAAAGGAGCAAGATGTCCGCTATTGATTCGATATGCAAACTAGTTATAGTGTTGCGGCAAACAACTGTTTACCAACTTAAACCAAAGCTAAAAAATTCAAGCTACCGAAAGGCATAGCAAAACAAAATTAGTCTAGAAAATTGTATACGAATAGAAGTACGCCAAAGTCCTAAATAAATAAAAGCTTGGCAAAGGGCTACCACTACACTATCTCCTCCCTCATTCATATGGACGCAGTGTCAACAAAGAGTCAAGAAAACTGGAGGCGCAGGCGGCTGGGGAGGCGTGAGTCTGGGCCCAGGTGTGTTACCACACCCTCACTTCCACGTACGGGATTTGCCTCGGTTGCACCACCCTAATAACGCATACCGTACTCTGATCTGACTGACATGTTTGTTTAACGCAGCTGCCGCGTAACTTGTCGTAGGGACACACACACACTTTGGGTCTGAATTGTGCCTACAGTCTGCAACCTCCCAAGTATGTACTGTACGCATCGATTGCCAAAATTTTATGTAATGAGGCCTGACTTATCTGCTACTCTGGGCTCCAGACAAAACGAAGAGAGCGTATTTTCTATGGTAGACAGGGTTCACCGATTGCGTTACAGGACCTACTCGTTCCGTTATGCCTTGGATCTCGATCTAGAATCCCGTAGACAGTCGACCAGCGACTTGTTCTATATGTCGAATAGAACTGTCAGGGAAAGCAAGGGAGACTGAAAAGGAAAATTCGGACTTATTAATTATCATCACCCAGCCATAAGAACCCCAGATTTTGCAATCCCGCCAAAATCAGGTCACGTTGGGGCACCTTCCGGGTCTGCCAAGGCTCAATTTGCGCAAAAATTATTGTAAAGGACGCATAGAATCAGTGAATCACGAAACTCATGAACGGTGTGCTCTTGATTTAATTGGATAGTCACAGCCTTTGTACATTTAGCGTTTTCATAATGCCTACCCCAAAAACTAGTTCTGTCCGGACTTGGTTATATGGTTTATCCACCCGTAATACAGATGACATTGTGTTTAATTCCAGGAAGGATACATACTACTGTCTTCTACCCGTAGCCCAATCCTTAACCGCAACCCTCACCTGAACCTTAACACTGAAGGAAAACTTCACACCGATCCCAACCTTAATCCTAACCCTCACCGTAAGCTTACTGTAATCTGAAGAAAGAGGAGCTTATAATAAACCTCTCCCGTTGAACGCTCCTCTTTCTTCTGATCTACCACCCTGGAATCGAAATTTCACCACTATCACTTACTGTAATCTCTTCAGGATTCAGAGCCAAGTCACCTTTAGTATGGGCGTTTTTAGCCATATTCCTTCGAGGGAGGGGGCAAACAAAAGCCTTGAACCCTGCTTCTTTTTACTTTTTCCTTCGTGCCACTTGATCTACACACCCATCAACCTACTGTGAAACACTTTTGTTGCGCTTGTGACACCCTTTGAATGTCACTCTCCCGGCTATTTCCTGACTGATGGATCCAGAAGTTGTCCAATGACATTTTTGATTTATGACCAGAGTTTTTCCCTCAGTTTCACATTTTACATATAACGCTGAGAATGCTCCCCTAAACAGTCGAAATTACGAGTCGCAGGAAGAAACTGAGACGAAGTAGACGCAATTTCCGGGAAAAGAGCCTTATTCGTCTGAGGTTTCGGAGTCCAACTCGAGCCAATTTTCAGAAAAAGCCAATTCGTACGCAGGGGGTTTCAGTATTTATAGAGTAACTCGCTAAGCTAGTGCACACATGACAATTAACCATTCATTTTTCATCGAGGATTATAATTACTCTACGGTACACTAATTGCTTGATGGCCGTATTTCGGCCATTATCTGCTGAACTTTTACCACCTGCGTCGGAGGCTGACGCGCTGAGGGATCAGTTATTTGGCGCACTGGCATTAGCGTTGGAAAATGTGATCGCCTGCGCACTCCCCCGGGTGACTGATGGTCCCTGCCAAACTGAGTCTCAGTACTGAATATGGCTTGGGGGCCCGTAAACCATGACTCAAGCAGTTCGCGGCTCACGTCAGTGTTATCTCTGAAGACGAAGATGCGATCACTGGAACAAGGACTTTATTTTCCTGACGTTTCGGATTCCGTCGGGAATCCTTAGTCATAGGTAATCGTAAACAGGTCTGAGACATGCGCAGATAAGGGGTGTCATCTCTCATCGAACTTGAAGGTGTAACCAGATCTTGTCAAATGAACCGTGACTTGACAATTGACGTCATTCCTGCGCGCTGTTGCCGCACGTTCGACAATTCGTCTACGGAACAATCTTTAAGTTTCTCCGACGTAATTACTTAGAGCGAGAGAGCGATACCAGGTCGCCAGGTGAATAAGGTTCTTACCTCAGCTATCGCGTCTACTTCTTCTCATAATGCTCCCTATTTGGTTGTTTAGTTTAGTGGTAAATTCACTCCCATCTAAACAGTTGCATTGAACGCGTAAAGAAAAGACTGAATTTGGTGGACCGCAACATCCAATTTCAAATGAATGCGGAAATTCGCGGCCAATCCCCTTTCATTCACCTCCTTCTGCATTTGAGTTCTTGTGCGGAAACTGCCAATGGATGACAGGATCGGAGGGAGGCGGGGAAGGGGTTGAAATAAAAATGGCGAGCCACGGTAATTTGTCCCAATATATGTATATTTATCCATGTGTCCCGCACCTTACTCGTTATCCCTGTGCTATCCTGGAGTGTTCGAACTCTAGCCTTTGTTTAAGCGTACTTAATTACTGTTTTGGCTGCTACCATACTTTGACTTTTACCTTGGCAGCCAGAAGCTACGTGCTGAGCTATAGCCTGTAAGAACTTGCCACTTCTTCCTTGGTAGGAATGTCGCCCGCCGTCCGAAGAGGGGCAACACTCAGACCCGCCCTCTGAGCATGACCGCCATAGATCTACCAATGAGGAAACTCCAGCTGGGCAAGGTTTTAGACACTCGTAAGCGTAGTCAGTGTAACCTTGACCGATCGCATTCGGAGATGACGGTTCGCAAGGTACCACCGCTAGTTCGGAGACCGACAGTTCCTTCTGTGAAATCAAAGGCGGTGGTGGTGGCGGCATCGAGCGCTCGAGACCGACTTGCCCGCTCAAAGAGTTTTCCGGAGACGCAACGTGTCGAATCTTACAATGCAAGGCACGAGACTGGAACCCTCTCGCAGCGCCCCATCTTTCGGCCGGCTGCGACCAGTGGTAACACCTTCTCAGCATTTCGCTCCACGAAGGTTCAACCGCGTTCCCAACATGGCCTCTAAATTGGAAAACTGTGTTTGATCCTATTTTATGTACATTTTATTCTTTTAACTGTCCATTATGTGTGATAATAAAAGCAGGCAGGTCTAAATTTAATTAGGTGGGTACTTGCGACGATTTTCTCTCTCCTGTGGCCTGTCGTCCGACCATAGGCGTAATTGTTTGAATTAGTTGTGGAATTGACTCGAAACGCACACATACGCAATTGCAAGGCCTAATATAGATGCTCTCTGTAATCAGCTAAATAAGGCGTAGCGTTAAAGATCATCTATCCTAGATATGAAACCGGCTTTACGAGTCTAGGGAGAGACTGATGTAGTCAGTTTGAAGCAGTCCGTTTCTGCGACCTCTATCGCCAGTGCTTTGTCTTAAAGCCTTTCTGTCGACCGCACGAGCCTTTTCGATCCACTGCTCGGACCGCTCGAGATCTGACACTAGCCTCATGAGAACTCTAAGCCAGTAGGCGTTGCGTCACCCGCTAATTGGCCACAGGCAAAAAATTATACACACACTGGGGGCTAAGCATCCTAGCAATGGCATTCGCCAGGTCTTAACGTTAGGTGTAACCACCTGCGGTGCTGCGAGTGAACTCTTTGTCTTAGTAAAACTTGTCTGCTCTGTCTGTTGATTTACGAACCTACATTTTGCTAACCACCATACCGCTAAACATTCTACGGTTCTGACGCGATACAATCCCACCGAAATCCTAAAAGTAATTGCTCAGAAGTTTATAGTTCACACAAGCACCCAATGAGCCAAAAGAAGCCGCTATTCACAGTGAACCCGAATTAAGCAACTTCAGGAAAACAAATTTAGTCACGCATTATGATAAACTAGCAAGACCTATATTTTCATAATGCCTGTCTTTTGTGAAGTGCCTGGTGGAGTTGTTTGAGATCAACCGACTTCTAATGAAATCTATGTGTAAGCTTAATCGGTAAGGCACGAAAATATGAACCCCTCCGCCCAATACTGCAGATGTTCTTGCACTGAATAACAGGTTCGGAGGAGTAGTATTAGGGTTAAGGGTAAGAGTTAACTTTTTGAAGAGTAGCGCGAAGCCATTCAATAGTGCTGCCTTTTCACAGTGCTTTATAGAATTGCTAGACCTTATTAAACGGTAAAATAGCCCGAGGATCAAAGTAACTTCCTCAGTTGTGTTAAAAAACGATAATGGCTGAGAACAGCGATATTGGCACGGCAATTTGTAACCTTTTTTTCCGCTATGTGGATGGGTCAGTGAACAGGCCTTCGACGCCATCAGGTTCTCTTGATTGCATCCAATGAGAAGTAGGTTTTCGACGGAATATCAGAGTATTTTGTTTAACACCGTTAGGTGGCTATCGTGGGAGCCCTAGGCACATCCGACTGTCTATAACGGATGATTCAGGAATGGTATTTCCCTTATTCTTAGGTCACATTCATTGACTATTGATTGACTGTCCCTGTACGACTGCTCTGTAGCATAACTACCGTATAGCGTCCTGTGGTCAGGACAGATAGGTGAACTACACGCTCTTGTGACTATTTTTAGTGAGTCAAGAGTTGCAATGAACAAAAATAATACCTAATATCGGATCCGAAGATAACTGCATGCTTATAAATTTCGTTTCTTTCATTCCTAGGAAATCCCTCACGGGGAAAGTTGAGGAGGTACGTTTCAATAAGATTTTTACAGCAAAAAAGATGTCCCACAAATAATTGAATTGGCCAGTGTAGCCTTCACAGTAATTACCCGGAGACTCCAACTTCTAACAGATTGCGGGTTCGAGCCGAAGGGACTGCAATATCTGAGGACAAGTGGATCACAGCTTATAAGCCAGCAAGGCCCATTCCGGTTTCTCTTATCGGTAATGCTATTCTGCCTCTGATACTGGTCGCTGTGTGGTTGCTTGCGGGGCTCAAGAACGAACCCCAAGACAGAGTTGTACGAGTGAGTTCTGCTAGCGATCGGTGAACCTTCATCAATGAGTGTCAATATCTCCTGATCTAAACCGGCAAGCCAACGGACCCGTGGCTCGATGGTTTAAGCGTCGTGCTTCTAATCAACAGGTTGCGGGTTCCATTCTAGCATGGTGATCCAGTTGGGAATAACTGGTGGATGACGACTACTGAGCCAGAAATGGTCATTCCAGTCTCTCTTCTCGTTGCCGGTGATGCTATTCTACCCATGACATGAGTCGCTGTGTGACTACTAGAGGGCTCGACAGTGAGCTCTGAGGCAAAAGGAACGAATTTGCCCTGTACCGTTATCGGTGAACGTGCATTCAACAATTTTAATATCCCCGATATCAGCCGACGGGACAGCGGATCCACGTCCCAGGGATAGCAAAGCTTGGTTTTGGGTACAACGGGCTAATTAGGGCTAATGAGTTATTAACCTCTGAAGTAACTATTTTTTTCTAAAAAGCAACAAAACCTCCGGTCGAAAGCCTCCAAAGGTTACATTTTAGCAATGAATGTTTGGGTGACTCCACTAACTAACACAATGAATAGTACCAGGATAAGGGTGCAATGTAGATAGGCAGACGTACAACGTGTTCTTAGTAAGTGCTAACAAACCAGCTCATTAGACCGATAACGGTGCGTTTATAAATTACCTTTTCTTTCCAACGCGATACCGCCCCTTACAGTCCTTGAAATTTCTTCACCCATAAAACCCCTATTGCCACCTTTGCCGTATTACACGCTTACCTATCCATTGTGTTTGGTAGAGGGAAGCGGGGAAGGGGTCGCACAAACCTCTATTGCCCATGGTTAGGACTGTTATTAGAAGTGCTTAGAAATACCGAATCGAATTGTAAACCTGTTGACGTATCGGCCGCTTGAGTAAGGAGTAGACCGCAGCGTCTAACTGGACCAGGAACAGGTTACTTTACACGAAATGGCTCAATTGTATGTCATCCGCTCCAAGAACCTATCTCACAGAACGATCGCAGTAGAGTTGCCTCATTAATCAAACGAGAACTGGCATCTTCACGTAGCTCAGACATTAGAGCACTAGATGCAACCAGGACGACCGATATTTTGGTTCTGTCCGAGGACCCAAATTCATATGTTCATGCAAATTAAATTATTTTTGGCTATTCAAACCCTGAATATGCACTAAAAAAGCTAGGGGTCGATGTATTGCATAGTAAGTTCAAATAGGCTGTCAGTGTTCTTTACAAAGCTCGGCATGAATAATTTAGAAGTTAAGTGCACTAATTGTTGGACGGAAATGGTCATTATTATTAAGTTGGTTTGGCAGATTTGGTTAATTTAGTTG
Source organism: Ligula intestinalis (assembly GCA_036362985.1). NCBI lineage: Eukaryota > Metazoa > Platyhelminthes > Cestoda > Diphyllobothriidea > Diphyllobothriidae > Ligula > Ligula intestinalis. The sequence goes on along the minus strand of JAYGXS010000004.1, from coordinate 39,254,060 downwards.
ACCCAATTGTGAAAAAACTCGCGGCATTCGGCGGGATTCAAACCCGCATAGGAAGGAGGCCTTTGACGCAAGCCAACGCTCTTACTTAACAATTAAGTCAGCCTAGTAGTCATTCTGGTGGATTCTAGATGATTTCTTAGGAAATCCTGCTTGGGCAGTCAACTTGCTGTCCCGTATTGGTGGATTCCACATGAGCGGCAAAGTTGGGCGGGTAATATCGATCCAAGTGTGATTGAACCCACGATGTGAAGCGCGACATTCGTAGCTCACGTATGTAGAGCGTTCGCTTGCGTAAAAGGCCTCCCTCCTATGCGGGTTCGAATCCCGCCGAATGCCGGGAGATGATCGTCTGTTTTGCGCTGCAGCTGAACTTTCGCGGCCCGCACCGGTGGCCGCATAGCGATCCCAATAATCATCCGAGCAAAACTAGTTTGTTTCTCGTTATCAGTCAGTAATTTTCCAACCTGTCTGGGCTGCTCGTACCCAAGTTGTTTATCGAGCACCGTCCTTAGCAGTGCAATGCGGCATTATGTACTTTTAGCTGGGAGCGCGAACGTCTAGTTACATGGGCCGGTGTACGGTTAACTCCCACTGGATGGCGGGCCAGCGATCATACCATGTCGACAACACAAATTCTCGTTCGATCACCGAATTTAAGTTGCGTTCGGCCCGTTTAGTACTCGCATGGGGTGACTGGTTGGAAATACCGGGTGTTGCTAACCCCTTTCCCACCCCCTAAACGAGGCGTGTGATAGATGCACTAGACCAACATGGGGACCAGATCAGGGCACGATAGGCGTTATTTGGGTTGTGTCCCTATAAAAAGGCCGAACATGGGGAGCGTAGTTGCACGCGTTAGGGCAGGCTCATGTCGTACCAACCACCTGTGCCTGATCCCTACCTGATCAATGCAGGACATGCGTCCGATCCCGCCGCCAGTTTTCTTGACTCCTGACGCGGGAGCGCAAGTCTACTATCACTTAAAACTAATCCACATGAAAGTCACTGTCACTGCCCCTCTCTGATGTGGAACACACGATGGACCTCGTCGAAATCGATTATCTAAATGTCGGGTAGCGGGCCACGTGATAGATTCGCTGGACCAACACTGGGGCTAAGTCAGGGCACGACAGGCATAATCCGGGAAGTGCTCCCAGAACAAATTCCCCACTACAGGGAAATAATGCACGCGCTATGTGCACATTCACGCTGCACCAGCCACCCCTGCCCGATCATGCCCCCGATTATCGTAGATCTGCGTTTACACTGGACAGATGTGGGTGACGGAAGAGAGGCTGTGAATTTCGTATCCTACGTCTACTAACATTTAAAGTCAACTAACATATAAGTCACCGTCCCTACACCAGCATTCTTCGGATACTATGGTGAAACTACCGTGTTTACCGAAGGAAATCAATTGGGAGTTGTCACCAGTCTCTCTCGTCTTTATCGATATTTCTGCTACTTTAAGACGCGTCACGTCAACTTTAGCTCAGAAGGATTTAGAAGATTCTAAATAGTTAAACGCAAAGACCATTAGGGCATAAACCTTTTAGTTGACGGCAACGAGTATTAATCCCTATGGACTAAGTTTATCCGTAGTATGTGCACTTGAAAGCTACACGAGAGAAGGTTTCAATTGTGAACCAAACACCTTATCCCAGCCATGTTTTCAGCGGGAGGCAAATAAAAATACTGCAACTTAAACAGCGCTCTTTTATTGTTTCTGACTATGGGCTGTTGCGTGAATCTAAAAACCCAAACGGTGATTCCGCCCGGCATTCAACTGATCTTCAATTTGTCCTTTCTACGAAATCTCATCTACATCAAATCAAAGTGTTTCCCACTTTGTAATCTTGCAACACATCCAACAGGATAAATTCCCCAAAACTCCAAAAGCCACAAACAGCCTCACCCCAAGCCAAAGTCAAACATCCCTGCCCGTCCCGGACTTAGGCCAATTCTGACTATGTGCGCAAAGGTCGACTAGCCAATGGCAGACGTCCACAATGAATTCAGTACCGAAGATTCGTATGTATGCCTTCACCGTTGAGCTGCTTACACGAAAGGAATTTTATGAAGGAGTGGAATCGTGCGTTCGATCAACGGCATTCATGGTTTCCATGCACTGTTCTATGTGGTCAGCTTACGCAGAGTTTTGTTGATCACCTCGTGTGCACGAGACCTAGTTCCAGTAAATATGTTCTTGATAACACATCCACGGACAGTTCCGCTTGTACCAGGGCGTAATGACCGGGTAAAAATGACGCTAAATGCTAACACGAAAATAGTTAAAACATAAAGGGACATTTAAAAACAATAAATATGAACGTAAGATACTGTCACCGAATCACGGTTCCACGAGTCGGTTGAAGTAGACCATCCTTTTCTTGGAGCATGCCCCAAGAGCCATGTATTCGTCATGCAACCGTTTCAGTAAGGCTGGAGCGTAATATGGTGGAAGGGGTTTGGGATGTTTAGTCGTAAGTACGCCGTGCCGGCCCGGTCCGCCGGGTGTACAGGTGCCTGGCCTCGTCTTTATAACAGGCAGCCGCACGTTAATCTTAGCTGAGATGTTTTTCTGCCTTCTTACCACGGATCCAACCGTTGTAGACTGTTCATCGGTGCTGGTTCTTGAAGGACTGAAAATATGTCTCATTGTTCCCTCAACGGATTTGCTAGGCTTGATGTCACCTTGAATTCCCTGTGTCTTTATATCCTTCTCGAAATAATTGTGCAAACGCTCTTCTTCATCTTCCTGTGGTTTTGCGCTGTCTCCTCTCACAGTGACGGAAGTGATCGACTGGCCATCGGCAGTAAAGGTCTTATCTCTCTGATCTGACCTAGTTTCCTGGAATTCAGCGACCGTGTCCGCTTGTGCTGTGTAGAATAGAACTGTGTTAGCCTTGCTCGCAACGCATAAGTTATCTCCTCTGTGAATTGATGAAAGCGGACAAAAATTAGAATTGTGTTTCAGTTGTTCTCGTGGTTCTGAAGCGAGGTCTCCCGCCAGGCGCGCCTGCATTTTCGTTATCCACCACCCCCGAGAATGTGGGTGCACGTGATCCTGTCACAACTCGATCGTTTGGTCAGCAAAACCTTACTTTGAATGGCTATCGATCAATAACATATCAGACACGTCAGCGTCCCCCAGTACTCCTCTGCAATTAATCTAGGGAAAACTCTGAATTTACCAGTGGTTTCTAGCGCCGGATTTTTACAGCATTTTCAACTTCAAAGTGTGCGTACGAAGTCGAAATCGAGCGGATACTCTAAAGATCAGGAAGAATTTTATAGGACGGTACGCCCTCACTGGTAAATTGACCCTTTGCCAGAAAACACTGAAATTAGTGCGACGTAAAAAATGGAAACCTTATTTACGTATAATCTTAACCACCTATATGTGGGCTGACAGTAGGAAGCCTTGAAGGTGAGTCAGAAACTAGCAGTGATTAAATTATCTTGGTTTTCTAGGATAAGCAACGTTAAAATTTAGTTATTCACATTCATTTATGTTGGTGTCAAATGAGAACAGATACTTCCCATCTTACGGGTAGCTTTTTGCCAAAATTCTTTGTTAGTAAGTCTTCGGTTTGTGATCAAAGTTAAGGTTAGGATTAACATAAGTGTTAGAGAAAGGATACTGGAATTGAAAGCGAGGTCACCTATACCAATTACGATAAGAAAGCCGTAAGAACCTTTATCCTTTCAAACTCAGAGTTGATTGCGGACAGTTCCATAAGAAACGATGCATTTTTAATAACAGGTAGGAAGTTTGCCTAGACCATTTTGTTTCAAATGTTTTAATAAGTACTGTTTGCGGTTAAATAAAAAAACAACACGCCTTATAAAGTACCTGAAGAAAGCTGGTATATTTAGTGTACGGCAGCTGATTGAAGCGCTTGCGCAAATATTTTTCGCATAAGCAAGTTAAAGCGTTTGAACTAAGAGGGGGAATTTCCGGACAGTTTTTCGCTGGGCTTTGAAAAATATGTTGCTATGCGTCACTGTTTACTTGAGGAAATTTTTGGTAAACATTCCGTTTCTAAAAAACAAGCAGGGAATAATTGTAATATTTTAGAATTTTTAAGCTGAACCATCATAAAATTTAGCCAGTCCTTTAAAGGAATGTCAAAGGTATTATAATTAAACGGACACACTGTTACATGCATTGGGAATCGTAAGAAGCAAATAATTTGAACGCCGCATTAGCTAACTGAAAGGCGCTAATGATTTCTTAAAAATGCGTGAAAAATTGCTTCCATGTACTCATTTTAGTGTTGAATGACAACGAAGTCTAAGCAATCATCAATATCAACTCTAAAGCAGAATATTTATTGAAGCAAAGTTAGTCTGTGTATCTGGTGGGACCAAAAGAGTGTGCTGTAATATGAGTTGCTAAAGCCATCAGAATACACAAAGCCTGAGTATAATGGAGGACATGGTAAGATGAGTTTGCAGTATGACAATGCCAGGCTCCGTGTTATACGAGTGAAAGCAACTTTGGGAGGAATTCGCGGGAAGGCTCTATTCAGCACATCTTATTTTTCTTTAGATTATAAGTTTTTTAAGTTGATGCAGCCCGATCTTATATAAATATGCTTCAGTTCCGAGGACAAGGTGAAAAATTGGCTCAATCAGTGAAGTTTTGTAAAACAATTTAACAATGCTTTCTACAGCGGAATATAAACTTTTCCTCAAAGGATAAGAAGCAGGTTCTAGCTGCTAACTGACAATATTTTGAATTGAAACTTTGCATATTAAGTTTTTAAATAACCATTGTTCGCTTTCATAAAAACACTCCGCAGTTATTCCCATTGCCTATCAGACTAGTAGGAGGGAAGGAAGAACGAAAGAATAAAAGTAAAAGAAAGAGAGACGGTTAATTATAGCAAAGTTTCGGCCAAGCGGTTGCGCCGCTGTTTTGTCCTTAGCTGCTTGGTTGAAGAGACTATCTACTAAGTCTCATGATGCTCTTCCTCTGTGACTCAGCAGATTTTACCCGCACGTTCAACTGGGCCCGCGCTTTTCCGCTTTCACAGTCGCAATCGACTTCCAAGCATAAATTTGACTCTGTGGTGGACGGCCTGCTGTCCCAACGTCCTATACCTGTGGTGGATGGCCAACAATACTCTTCCCCCTCTCAACGTTTGGTGCGTCAACGTCATGTGTCCTTGCAGGCGGCCGTTTTCCACTCGCTAACCTTAAGACGCTTGACTGACATTCCACTCGCACACACGCGTGTTCACACGCGCGTCCCCATTTCGTACGCAGTAGTGTCGACAAGCGAAGGTTTCCCAAATAACAAGTCAGATAGCACAGTTTTGGTAGGAACAGATTTTACTGCGCGAAAAGAGCTTTGCAACAGGCTCGGCCAAACGATCGCAACCGCTGAGCCCTTAAGCCAGTTTGGTTAGCGTGTGTGTTCGCTGCTGCGAAGCCTCGAGTGCGGAATGTGTCCTTAGCCAATTATATGGCACGGCGCGCATCGAGTGGCTCGAAGTAACGTGCGCCTCAGAAAGCGAGTCGCTGGAGAGAGCGTAGAACGGACAGGACATTGCAGGTGTCATGCAACAATTACTAAAGACGCGTGGGTACCCAAATGTTTGGCGAGCGCAGACAAGATCGGTCATTGCAGCAGCACTGAGCGCAGGCTACCGTGCCTAGAACAGTATTGACTTCCTAAGGGCACTTGAACGCGTCCCTCTCAATAGATGCAGCACGGACGTCTACGAGCGACCCGATATTTTTAGCGTTCGACGAAATCCACTACGGGCTTCGACGACTTGAAGCATGCGGTGGCTGTGGCCAAAGGAAGGAAAAATAGTGAAGGTAAACTAGCCGGGTCGACCCTACTCTCAGACCACTCCCACAACTAATTCCGGTTTTCAAGGCAGAGGTAAGTAGGCCGGAAGAAATAGTGCGGGGGGCGCGGATGCCTGGCGCTAAAAACACACAACACGCGTACCAAACAGCACGTCTAGCTAAGTATGTCCCCGACACGGAGCAGCATAAAGGCCGCATTAAGAAGGACCCATTGAATCGGACTCTCAGTCCGCAGACAGCCACATCACACAACCAGACACACTGGACGAACTGAGGTGTCCAAGGTACCCGCTAGCTGGCAACCCTCCAAGCCACGGCTTTTAGTATACCGCGATAAATTCAAGTGCGTGGAGTTATTATGGGGAGGAATCTTCATTAAAGTGTGGAATAAAGTGAGCCGAAGGTCATCCTCACTCCTCATGGCAACAGAACCTTAAACCTAACCAGGAATTTAATCCTAACCTTACCTATAAAATAACATTGATTCCCCCAAAAATTTGGCGCAAAGTCGCCTGTACTGCAGGTAGTTTCTATTTTCGTGTCCTGTTTTGGGACCATACAATTATTCCTTACCATTGCATCCAGGCTTAAACCTAGGCTTAAAAACACTTGAATTTAGCATAGCGCCATCTGCATTACAGAGGCTTCATATTCCCATGTCTTGCCCTTGACTCATAGAAATATCTCCCGTAAGCCTAAGAAAAGCCCAAACAAATTTGGCAGCTGCTATGTTGGTGCCCGAAAAACAGGCAGCAAGTATATTTATGGGCTCGCGCTTCCTCCTTGCAAGTTAGTATATTTCTAAAGTTTATTTCAAAGCGAGCATAACACCCAAAATACCCGCTGAACTGTGGGATAATGTGCATGTCACTAAACAAAACCACTTAACTCTACTAATTAGCCTACCAATATCCACTTTCTTGGTTTAAAAGGCAATCACGTTTATAATTGACGTGGATGCTAAACTTGTGCGCAGGACAATTCTAGATGCCAGGATTTCTGGCTGATTTCTGTGGACAAAACGTCTGGCCTGAGGAAACAGTGGTCTTTTAGAAAAATGGCACTTTTGGCACTCAGACCTTCTATCTGATAGGTCAGCAGTACGTATAGACCGAAGACAATGGTAACTGCAAGTCTCAAACCATAAAAATGAGGGCATTTGCTATTTTCCTGCGTGTTGAGGTTTGGTCATCATGGAGGTGCCTGCTAGAGGCTGGAACAAGACATGGGGAAGTAGAAGGGAGATGACCTTTCTGATCATTGATAGGCTTGCGGGATCAACATTAAAGAGAGAATAGGGAGAGAACAAGAAACCTACGTTCATCACTTATAAAGCAGCGTTATAGTACCGTTATTTCTGAGGGCTGTTAAAGACATTGGTATGTTCACGGTCATATCGTTAACATTTTCATATACAACCTTATAAAAAGGAAGATGGTTGGGTCTTCTCTGGTGTGCTCGAAACGTGAGGTAGCAGAGCGTCACTAATATTAAATAGACTTCACGCCGCCAGGCCGTGTTAAAATGATCTTTAAAATGTTTAAACGCAACTGCAGCATCCCACCAGCAAGAACACGTGTAGCCGGGTACCTGTTCAGTTGACGCAGACGCTAGTGTTAGCCCAAGGTTTTAATCAACCGGTTTTTGTCATCTATTTCTCTCCCTCTCTATATCTTCCACTTTCTGTTTGTCTTTTGCTCATCTATGGACGACGTAAATTACAAACTCCCATGTCCAGCGTCTTTATGTGAAGCCGAAGCAAGGTAACGCACTGTTCAATTAATGGGCATCACATACCAATGAGAAGCCACTGTGCACAAGCAAGTCCCATTAAACACTGGTCTCTTGGACTGTGTTTCAGTCGTAAGCTGTCCACACTTTCCGATATCCAAATAAATAAATAAGTGAATGGCATTCCTATGTGGCTTTTCATATACTTAATCGAGGTCGATGAAACACCAACCCACAACTCAACTGGCAGAGCATCCAACTCAATTCCTTACTGAAGACCTACCTAAACATCGGCTCTTTCCATCCTGTATTGCAGGCGATAGATGAGTCTGAAGTGCTCGTCAAACTTGTTGCTAGTCACATTTGTCTACTGTCCCCGTACAAACCAGAAACGGCAAATTAATAAACTCCCATCGGTTAGTCAAACACTTTTCGTCAGTAACAAAGTAATAAGTGAAAAAAGTGATGGTTTGAAACTATCCCGGTAGGCTGTAAGTGGAGTTTTGGAAGTTTGCCACCGGACGAGGCAATGTTAACTGTGCTGCCAACCCAGTTTATTTGCGTGTGGAGTGGCCGACTGAGGGTCGGGCAGCACTGGCTCTTTCTTGATATGATTTATATGGTACTCTCAGTCACTTGAATCTAGGCCGGTTTCCGGCCACGTTAGCCATCTGCACCCTTTCACGCCTCCTATATTCTTGATGTAGTCTTGCCACAGGGTGAGGTAACAACCACGTGAGTCGCGAGCTGCTCGAATCATTGTTCTCAGGTCCACAGTCCATCTACAGGCGCAATGATTTGGCGTTTCCTTACTGTGTACTGAGACATTACCTGAGCAAAAGAATCCGTCGCGTCGGAAGGGCCGGGCCCAACAACAACTCGGACGATGGCGAGCATATGTAATTATCGCGCAATTAGCAAGCCCGAATCCGACACAGACAAGGGAATCGCGGCAATTAATGAGTCAAACACGAAGTGTCCAGCCATCACCGCACCAATTAAGACCCAAGTGGTGGCTACAGGAGTGATAATTACAGTATGCACATGGATGAACGCTACGAACTATAAATACCCTGTAATCTGTGCATTTTTCCACCCCTATCTGCGTATGACTCAGAATATTGTACCATCACCTATGATTAAGGAGTCCCGACGGAATCCGAAAGGTCAGGACAATAAACTCTTGCTCCAGTGGTTGCTTCTTATTCTTCTGGTTTGTTGCTTGTTCGTTTTTTATTAGAAAATTGCACCCACTTCAAATTCAATAACTGAAAGTGGTTACATAATTTCGATCTTTTAAGACCGCGAAGTTTCCATTTATAGGGCATGGTATTTTTCCATTTAACAGGGCTCTGTGAGCTTTATTCACTGTTTAAATATGAGTTTATAGCACCTCTTTTTGGGGCATATATACACTTAAGATGTGCCGTACACGGAAAATATATAACTTAGAGTTTGGAAACTCTGCGTTTAAGTTGGGGGATTGAGAATATCTGCAACACCGAAAGACACACTTTTAAATCACTAAATTATCAGAAAATATAATTTGCTGACGAATCAATGATAGAAGGAATATTTTGATGCATGTTTTCTAGTAACTACCTTTGAATTTCTTAGAGCCTTGAAAATCGGGGAAAATTGCATGCTATAGAGGTAGTCATTCGTGGAGAATTCCGTTTTAGACGGCTATCGGGAAGCTCATTCAAAAGCCGCATCCTGAAGTGACGGAAATATATTAAGATTATTTTATGCAATAAAGAATGTTACAACGCCATTGAGAAACTCTTTCTCAATAGATAATACGTTTGAAAAGATTCCACTGACATTTCATGTAAGGCCGATTCACTATAATTGCCTATGGCCAGACTCGGTTCCTTCCAATAAGCCAAACGTGAGTGTTGTATGAACTGAATTATTGAAAACTAGAGCCTTCATGTACCACCTTATGCATTAGTTTGTTCTTTTTCCAAATAAAAGGTCAGGAGATTCCTGTGTTCGGTGTTGTGGACTGCCGATAATGTACTTCATCCAACCAGAAGCATACGGAATAAATGCACAGTTTGATAGAAGTTTACCTTAGAAATACATTGAAAACCAACTCCAGCAAACCTTTAAAGAAGCTGCGATGCTGAATGATGGGTAGAACTATTAGTTTAAATGCCACCAGTTTTGAAAAAAAAGGAATTCCACACCGCGTGGAAGAAACTTGGGTTACTTTGGTTCGTGTTGAAGTCGTGAAGTTCGCATAGAAAGACCAGGTTTCCAGGAATCGATAAATCAGCCTGTTTTTCTTGTAAATAACGAATGCCGGTAACCCAGCGGGCAATTGACGGGATTTGCGGTGACGCCACTAACCGTTTCCCGTTTATTTGCTAAAGTAAACCACTTCAAGATAGAACCTTCTCCTTACTCCTCTCCCTCTCACTCATTGCAACTTCAATCTTGACAACATTAACTTAAAAGGTTCACTGGATCAGGGTAACTTTGGGACAAATAACGCAGAGTACTTTGCAAGACGCCCATTGACACACTTCCTCGGCCTAAGAGGAAATTTTAGTAGTAACGTAAACTCATAAAAGAACGATAAAGAAAGAATGCGATGATGTGCACGCAAGTGCGGAGGGGGAAAGAGAAGCGTTTTTCAGCCTGGCCAAAACAATCTCCAAGCCTAGAGATTTCAAAAGAGCCATAACTGGGTGGTATTATGTGTGTATATATGGGGTTCGGCTTTGGTAATGGGAAATGTTCAAATGAATTCTTAAAAGGGTTTCTGTTGTGAGTAAAGTGTTTGCTGGTTCCTTGACTATCATTGCACTCTGTCAGATACACTGGTTTGAAAGTCTGGCGAGGAAGGACAAGCACAAAGTCGTTCGCATGATTTTTGCGCCAAAAGTTATGCCGATATCAAAACTTGAGGACGGATAGCCTGGTAACCAATTCATTACCAATGGATGACCAAATGCTGAACAGAGTGGGAAGAATCCGAAACTGAAAAATGGACACTTGATGACAGGAAAAGCGAGTGGTTCCGGGAGTGTACACAAACGTTCACGTATGACGCTTAGGGGGATGGGTGACTGGGAGGGGAGGCAAGAATTCTCACTTCTAATGTTTGCCCAGTAGCTAGGGACCTTTCAGGACAGGCCTATTTTGCAAGAGAACGTGGGGAGGTTTGAAATAGGGCAAAGTCGTGGGAGGGGAGTTAGTCAGGCAAAAAACGAAATACTTGGTGGGATCGCCACATTGACGTCACAGCGGTCAGTGTACTGTGACAAGAGGACGTCTCTGCACGTCCATAAACACCCTCTATCCCTCTTATGCAACCCTGTTCGTGCGGGCCAAGCCTAAAAGGAAAAATACCAAAAGACGACTGAAACTAAGCAACAGCTGGAACTGTGTTTGAGAAATAGCAAAAAGGAAGAGTTCAATTACTGTGTATGCCCTGTATGCTCCGTCAGTTTTAATGGGTGTAGGCCATCATTTCAGCAGGTGTCGGTTGCGGGTATTGCGGGTGTGCACCGGACACCCCTTGAAGACCGGGAATACCTTGTACTTGATGCGCAACTTGTGGGTTACCAGTAGGGAATGGAGGGCCTGTGCTGTTAGAGGCACCACTTATGAGGGAGCGGGAATAAGCGCTTGCCGAGTTTCCCGAGGAGAGTCCACTTAAGTGAGACCTGGAGTCTAACGGCGTTGGTGGTGGCGCCACTACTAACCGACTGTTTCCACTCGATTCCGCTGTCGTTGTACTGGCAACGCTTACAGAGCCGATGCCGCCGTGGTTCGGGTAGAGGTTACTCATCTGATGTGCCTTGATCTCATTGGTCGAGTAACCGGTGGACAGTGAGAAGTTGTTCTGGTGGCCACCATCCGGCATAAAGTAGTTCTGTGTCCCGTGATAGACTGGCTGCTGTTGTGCAGCGCTGCCCAGCTTTTTCACTACGGCAATATCAGTCGCACTGGTGTCATTTGGAGATCCGGTTGCTGTCCTCGAACCCGTGTTCATTACATCTTCATTTAACAGGAGGGCGCAGTTGTTTTCCTGAGTAGTATTCTGTCCGCTAGCCTGAGAGATAAGCTGCCCTGATTCGGGTGTTTTGCCTATAAATAGCGAATAAGTTTGTGGATAGATGCACTGCTTCAAGCAAAATCGGGGATAAAACTGAAATACTGAGTTAACCAGTTGGCTTACCACTTTGAGCGCGATTCCTGCGATTCTTCAGCAGACGAAGGCTACAGTAAACTGTCAGACCAAATATAAGCCCCAGATAGGCGATTGCACAGTTCACGACAATTATGATTGTCTTCAACATACTTGGACTCAGACTCTCATCCCCGAGTTCATATTGGGCGTATTCTTCAGTGGCTAAAAATAAAATTAAACAAATACTTAGAACTAGAAGGCAGGGTTCGGGCTGGAAAATGTGTGCATAACGAGGCCTAACGAATGACACTTCATATTAAGCGATAAAGTGCATTCATACATAATAGTATGGTGCCAGATACTTCCGTGAGGGCAGCCACCACCACCGTCGCCATCACCACCCCAAACGGACAACAGTGTCTGCTCTACAAATCAAGATAAAGTGAGGAATATCCGGGAAATCGACTTCACTATTTCTTGTCAAACTCATCTTGCTCCATCACTGAGCCTAGGTCAGGAATGCAGCAAGCTGCCTTATGTGTGTAATAACCGACCTGACATAAATTCTCCGTCTATGTATTCATATGCTGTGAGATCTGAGCCGCTATTTCCTTTTTTTGTGAAATCCTGATGTTGGTGTTTAAGGGAGCAGGTCATTAGCTATGTCAGCCACTGAGACCATTCCTCATACCAGACGAGTGACCAGCTCGAATATTGGTTAGGGTCCGGGAAGGGAATACACTAGCTAGCTAACAATTTCTTGCCTCCGGTCTGCTTGACTTGAGAATGACAACGGGCCCATATGGGAGAGGGGGGAGAGTACAGTAGATGCCGCGCATGTCACCATCGACTTGCTGCGGGGCAAACGGTAGACCTCGTCAGAACCGATGGTCGAAATATCACCCGGACACGATTGTTTCATCTTCCATGACCAAACCAGGCTTCAAACAGAAATATCCCCATTTTATTGAGGCAAGTCAGTTGCCTTCGTATAGTTTCAACCACTAGCAGAATGTGCATGGGGGTGTGGCTGCCGTACCTATCAGTCCTTTATGAAATAAAAACCAAAAATTTAAAGGTAATCTGATTTCAGAGAGGAAGTAACTGTAAGTTCAACTAGACCCTTGACCCTAAACGTAGTCTATCGTAGTGAATCAGTGAATCATTAGGCAAAAAAACGCATATTGATGTCGAGAGACCTGGATTAGTTCCAAAACTCCTTTACTTACTATTTTTGCGATGTGATGGATAATGTGTAGAAGTGGATTTATAAGAAGTTGAAAGCAAAAATAGCAAAAAAGACTTACTCAGGACACGCACATGCACACCTTGTCGAGTTTCAATGGCGTGCTTATTGCCTGCAATGCATATATATTCCGCGTCGTCAATCAGAAGAGGTTGATTAATAACAAGACTGCCATTTGACAAGACCTGGACCCGCTCGTCCTTGGTATTGCGAGGCTCCAGTCGTGCTAGTGTCGCTGCGGGTGTCAGTTTCCCATTGTTCGCAGACATACCACTTCGGACGCCATCGTCGCTGCCACCATCACTGCCTCCGGAACCGCCCGTAGAGGCGGCAGCTGCAACGTCAAACACATTCTCCAGCATCTCTGATGTGGCTGGACCAGAAATTAGGGGCGAGTAGACTGTCGGGTACTTGAGGCTCGGTTTTTTGACAATCCAACTTATCTGCGGCTTCGGATCGCCGGAGGCCTTACAGTTCAGCACAAGATTTTGGCCCTCGCGGATGGTCTGGTTGGAACTGATATCGTATATCTTTGGTTTTTCTAGAGTACATCAAAGAATAAGGATGAATAGCTGGAAAAGCCGGGGATTGACAGAAAACCTTAGAAAGCCTGCTGGGAAGGCAGCATTCCCTGATCTGATCAGTTCTGCTGCAAACAGGAGGTACGGACACACGGACCATGGACAGCTATACTTACAGGTAGCCACCTACTGCTCCTGGCCCTAGACTTTTTTGATCGCTACGAGGGAAAACTTACAGAACTTTCTCAAGCTAGATAGGGTACACAACTTGCTACTATCAATGTAATTAGTTACAATACTGGAAGAAAGGGCACTAATTAAAAGCCTAGACACGTGTTTCGCAGATATTCTGCAGTTGTGTGGCACAGCTGAAAAAAGTTCATTAAATAATTCGGTCTCCCAGCATTCGTTGTGTGCTTTCAGCTGTGCCATACAGCGGCAGAATATCGACGAAACACGTGTTTGGTTTTTTAGCTAGAACCAGTGCTGCTATTATGATAAATAATTACATAAGTTATTTTTCTATATGCCTGCTGGCAACTTGTAAATATTACGCGGTTAGTCCGCAGTGGCGGATGGACTTAGATCCAAATATTTACATCAGTCTGTGCATAGACCCCTAAATATATTGATCTACTACAAAGTCGAAATTTATTTCTGAGGAAGACAAAAAACGACAATTATCAATGTCATCAGATGTTATGATATTCTGATATGGATGAGAGGTTTTGTACCCAGTGCGAGTAGCGTGTGCTGCGCTAGCACGTAACGTCAAGGGTGATTGGACTTCCTCCATCCAACCGGATTAACGGTTGAAATAGGGGTGTCCTTTTTCTTTGATGTGGCGGCCTAATGCCCTCGCAATCAATAATTGATCACCGATGCTGGCAACCTTCCTGTCCTGCAGTCGGACTGTTTTATAAATGGCATATCCACGTGAACTTGATCATCTCCTCTCTCGGCCAGCAAGACGCGCAGCTGCTGTTTGGTCGGTAGAGCCTCTAATTCAATGAAAAGGTGTACACAGATAAGTGCTTCAAATACACTTATCACCTTTCTCGATATACATTTAAGTTCTGAAGTACTGATTTCTCAGCGCTACGTGGTGAGATTCAACAGTGAACACAATAGGATTTACTATTACAAGCCCTAGTGCACAGGCCCAGGCAACTGTTCTGTCTTTTCAGTTTGCCTCAGACATTCTCCTCTAGTCGCTACGACAGTCTGGTCAAAGAATAAGATTCTAATTATTTTTAACTAGGGTCATAACGAACACAAAAATCTTCATCTCAAGGTCCTCACCTCCAACAATGACCTTGACGGTCATATTTATCTGTGCATTGCGGTAGGTAGATCGGGCGAGACAAACGTACTCTCCTTCATCTTGCTTCTGTACAAAGTGGAAGGTAAGCACGCCACGTTCGACCTGGTTGGGTGGCTGGATTGGTTCGAGGGAGTTACTGTTAGGGTCGGGTTTACGGAACCAGTCCACCGAGAGATCACCGTAGCCCCGAACCTTGCAGGGCAGCTTGCCCTGAACATTCGTTTCGAGAAAGTGTTCTTGAATCTGGTGAAGAAACTGGAGGCGACCTGCAGGAGGAGGAATCGTGAAGGGAGACAATGATGCGGCAACGAACGCGTGACTTTGGTAATGAAGCTGAGCAACAAACTCCTGCGCACCCACCTCGAACTTCCAGTTTCTGGGGTTGACCGGGGAACTTCTTCGGATAGCCATCGGTAAAGACGAAGCATTGATAGAGGCCCTGGTGGTCCACGGTCACTCGCGGGAACCTCAGACGTTCACCCTCACCCTCGAGAATGATATCCTTTTAGGATGAGGCAAGTAAAAGTATAAGAATCATCAGGAAAGCCAAATGGCCAGACACTGCCGCGTACATAGGAGTGCACATGCTTACGGGGCCCGTGCAGCTGTCACTAAGAATTTCCTTGAACGAGGAACCGTTACTAACTCTTGTTGTGGGATTAATTTTAAATGAGCAAGGGCAATAAGTGGAGGGAAACGTTTTTCATCTGCCACTATTTTGTACACTCGCCGTGTCCTAGTGCACAAATCAAACCATGATGACTGCGAATACGAGAGAGCCCTGTTGATGATCGGACTTTCTACCCTGCCCGCACACCAAGCATTTCGAGAATTTGACAAAAACCGTTTGTTGGGGGAATAAATCAGCAGATGACTCACGCTGCCCGGATGTCCCCATCCGGCCTCTTCACGAACTGCTAAATTTAGAGTACTAAAAATAGGAAGCAGTTTTCAATGAAATAAACCAAAAGCTGTTGACCGAACGCTTGACAACAGACTACGGAGAAATAATAAAATTCAGGAATCGAAAGTTAAATACAGAGTTCTACAGAGTATTTGGTAAAAAAGAACTCTGTAGTTAGCAAAATGTTTCAAGAATCGCCTGCATTGAACCCTGCATAGTTTAAGACAAAATTGTGTGATGTGATATGATTATACGGTACTCCATGACGCATAAAAGAAGTGGCCTTGTACTAACTTTAAAAAGGGAGGGGATGCGTATTCCATGTCATAAGCCTATCAAAAACCCTACGCTCCCTGGAGCCTAGCGCAAGGCCACCTGTGTCACGGGAGGTATTATTCCCATTTCCTACCAACAGATTTTTTCAGATCATAAAGCGACCCAATTTCGTGGTTTTACGGCGACGCGATAGAATACCTTGTTATTTTCTGCAGACTTCTGACATAACTTGGTAGGAAAAGGCGCTAAAAGTACCTTTCCGTAGTTCACTAATGGTCTGCCGTCCTTTTCCCAGTAGATGCGACTTCCCGGAATGGCCCGACGTCGAATGCGACAACTAAGCAGAATTGATTCTCCTTCATCCAGCGTCTGGGACGGAGGGTCCTGTTGTGGCTCGAATTCCGGTGGAACTAGAAGCAAAGGAAAATGAAAATTTCAATTTTTTAAACAGACAAACTAAGTGCGAGAGTCCTCCCCTAAACAGGTCATATACTCGAAAATATTCTACCCCTCGACGTGAAAACACGTCGAGGGGTCTCCTAAGTTTAAGACCACTGAATGGCTGATGAGGAAGTAATTGGCTCGCATAGTCAGTCCGAAAGCAGGCCAACTCCAATAAGTTGGAGCTTATAATTCAGCTACCTAAGTCCATCGGATCCGACCCTGATTATATGCACAAAAGGAGTCCTCCTCAAGCATCCTAGAGATTACGCCGTTTGAGAAGAAGACGAATCGATCGCTGGGACAATACTTTTATTTGCCCGACGTATCGAGATCCGTCGCGGATTCATCATCAGAGACATTAGCAGAGAGCAGAAGAAACGCCTTTTGTGGCGTGTGCAGGACCGGTGCAAGGTGAAGTCAGTAAATTTTGGGGCATGGATTGTCCACAGAACCAACCGCCAAGAAGAAAAGAGAACATCCTAACAAAGGGTAATTTGCTTTATATTAACTTTGATGATAGGGACCACATCACATAAGCCCCTTCTATTTGCTCGAGACGCAGAATAAGAAGCCGACTATGAGTTATTGTTAGTCCACGATCCAGTAAATTGCAAACCTATTGATCATGTTAAAGAGAAGACAGGTCTAAGACCAGAACGGCTCTCTTATTGTTCTGAGCTTTCGAATTTCTTCAGAAGCCAATCGTAGGAAACGCTTAGACAGCAGGAGGATGCTTGACATTTACGAGAAGACATAATGAATAAACTGTCAGTGTTGCCTGTGTGGACCTGAGTGTAGAGAAGTGTGTGTAGGCGGAGGGTCGATACATTGGACTGCTCCATCCCCCGAATCTGATGACTTGCACCCAAAAGGCTCGACCCAACAAAGACCAGACCATGCCGAATCGCCTACCTATGTAGCATACGCCGTACTAACGCATAACTCCCTATATGAAGGGTTTACTGTAGCGGCTGCATCATCTCAGCCTAGGCACGCCGGTGGCTGATACCACTTTCGTCTGCCGAAATTCACCTTTCCTACCTGTTTACCAGACAGCTAGCCTACCCATCCGCAATAATTGTTCCCTGTCCATTAATAACGCCAACCAAAGATCAGTCTACCCCCCGCCCTCAGGAGGCACTTGAAGGCACAAACGAGTAGCAGTCTGTCCTGATCGCAGAACGGAAATGGGCCTTTCCGTTTTCGTTGTAGAGCCCCAGGTCTACAGCTCATTCTGGCTGTCGTACAGTGACAAACAGTCAATCATTGAGATGCATTACCGGTGCACATGAGGAACAAGGGAAGTCATTTCTAGATTTTTGGTAAAGATGACTTGTGTGACCCCCTCAACAAGACATGAAAAAGGGAAACGCCCGCAATGTAGATGTCTCTTCGTCAAATTCCAGGAAAAATAGGACCAGCTTTATGGTTAGGCTTAGGGTTAATTTTGGGGATGGGCATGAAGGTAGCTTTACAGGTAACTTAAAGGTTAGTTGGGATTATGTTTAGGGTTAAGGTTAGTAGTGCGAAATTTGCTGTTAGAATGAAGGATAAGGTTACGTTTACAGTTACGGTTTAGGCTGATTTTACAGGAGGTCCCTTGAATGTCAGTACCTAATCCCGCTCAATTACAGGTAGCGTTCGGGTTAGGATACCGGAATATTTACTCATCCTGAAATAATGTACAGAGCCACATTTATAACTGAGACTGGGCCTTACTTTTCCAGCGTCCTGTTTAGGAGGTCATATAAGACACTCCTACCGACTTTTAACCGCCGTTCGTCAGTAAGACTTCAACTATGAGTTCCAGCGCACCCTATGATTTAAACTTAAACTTCAAACATCGCACGCCCTAGAATCCACCATCGGAATTTCACTCGTTACCCAGGCTTAATATACCGTTCCCAGTTGGTCAGTATAATGACGCTTATCCTTGTCCTTCACACTGTTCGATGCTTTTAGTAAATAAGAATGTTGGGCTAAGAAAATAAGGACCCCATGTAATCAAGTTGACCCCGCGCTAACTCCTAGAATGATTACGGTTAATGTAAAAGTTTGTTTTGCGCTTAGTATTCTTGTTAATGTACAGGTCTGACGGCACGCTTTGGTCATGACACGGGGCTTGGGTGGGGAAGGAGAGAGTGCGGTAGATGCAGCGCAAGTCTGCCCTCACTATATTCTATTTCACGCGATGGTGGAACTGCCGTTATTGTTAAGGTTAGGACATAGGAATATGTGCCGTTTCTATAATGTAACGCAAGAAGACAAATATTAAGTAGGGGTTCTATTCACTTGTCTCGCATGTACGTTAACACTCAACGAATGTTTTCTACTAATTATCTGAAGTATGGGTAAACCTATAGCAGTCAGTCATTGTCAATCAGGCAAGCCAAATTATCATATATCTCTCACAAACTTCTTTTCGTTTTTGATAAATTGCATTCTGTACTTGTCAGTAAACAAGTTATATAGCATACAGATAGACATATCACCCGGTGCAGTACTTATCCCAACAAATTATTCCGAGGTCAGTCGTGCTCCTTCCCTGTCGGACAGTCAACAACAAGCCTTTCTTCCATAGACGAATCCACTTTCTCCGGTTTACCTCTTTGAGACCTAGTTAGGTAAGGCATGACGAATGCAATAAGGGGCTGAGCTTATTTTTAATTTACCCTGGCATGAAAGTTGCTAAACATGGCTTAGACGTTGTCACACCAAAAACAAACTAAAAAAACTATCCTAGGACATTTTACCGTCAAGACAGAGACTTCAGGAAGGCGTTTCTGGCTTATTTGTCGTCGTCAGCTGGAGATACCCTACTTTAGTGTAGCAGTGGAAATTGCCGCCACACTCGAGTTCAAAACCCGCGTAGCTCCAGTCAGAGGCAAACGCCCTAACCATTGAGCTAAGTGGCCCGACGTCATACCTCTACAGCTCCGCAGATAGCTAATTTCTTGAAGGTTTGTACAACGAGAGAATTATGAATCCGATGGACAAATTTTCCATCAAATTAAATTTCTCGGGATGCCTATTTTCAAATTCAAATAATGAATCCTTTCGCAGATCAAGTTATTTTAAAAAGTCTCTGTTTTCCAAAGCACTTATATCACAAGAAAGTCAGTATTTGATTTTCTGTGCAGGAGTGTGCCTAAACGCCCACCAAGTCCAGCTAAACTCAACTGACCCATGGATCCAACAGCCAGCAACTAAGCACCTCAGCCGACTACCAGTTCCCCTAACACTGATCAGATTTTGAAACCCTTTTCCTCCCCTCCCTCATTCCCTCTACCCTGACAACCGTTCTATTTTTTCCTCCGACCCAGATAGTTAATTTACTTAATTACCATATAAATGTAAAGGCCTAATGAGAATTATCGAAAACAAACGTATGTTCACCATTTCATCTTCTAAAATTTATTTCTTTGCACTGTTTTCTCATAATAGGCAAAAGGAATTTTTTTATGCTTTTCCGTGAAGAGGCGTGCCTCGGAAGGAGTGTGTACTACCAACTCTCCGAACGATCAGATACCCAAAGCGACCCGCGGCTGAAACCCCCTTCTCCGCCCTCATCCATCTTAGAAACGTACCTCAAATCGTTCAAAGAGAACTGAGGAGGCACCGCGTAGAGACTGTTGATTACAGTGCGAAACTAAATCGTGAACGGAGAAACTGAGATACCCATTTTGAATCCAACGGATTTGCAAAATACCTTACAGGGTGTCTTATGTAACTTATCTTTCCAAAACAAGGGAATCCGCCTCCACTAGTGCGTTAGATTACTAACGACAAAGAGGCAAGACCTCTTATCCCCAAACAGTCCTGTACATGCTAAAGACACAGGAAAGAAATTTGTCTAGATGGCTGTGCCTCCAACGAAGACAAAGAGGTCGTCTAAGTGGTACTGGAACTTCAGTGCATTAACAGGCACCCAGATCTGCATGCCACATGTGCAAGTTCCAGGGGTGTGCGAAACAGAGTGCAACCAATTGCAAACAGATGATGCGGATTAACAGATGCATATCGGTAGAATATCAAACAAGTCATAAAAAATGTTGTTTGACGCGGCCTAGAGATCTAATTTCCGCAAGTGTGGCAAAGCATTTTCAAACCAGTAGTGAAGAAAACTTGCAGTAGTCCTGGCTATATTTTAAGCGATAAGAACCATGTAAAAATTTAAGAAGTAAAGTACGGCAAACGAAGGCTTCGTAATTGGACCCGTAAAGTAAAATAAAAGAGGGTAACGGGGAAAAAATTAAAACAGGCAACCACAAGTAACGATGAGAGAGAAGGGTGAGGGTGCTTAGAGGTCAGGGATTATAGTCTAGTTCTGTCAGGGACTTAGAGAGAGGCAGAGGAGGCAGAAGGAGGTTCTATGGTTCTCTTGGCCCAAGATTAAGCCAGCATGTTTGTTCAAACCTCCTGTCACGTCGTGTTACAGCAACTAAACCACGACAGCTGATTTTCAAACAACTTGTTCAGCTGTTTAAACCTTTGCTACTTTACCCTCACTTATGTTTTTTCACAGGCCTGATGACAACGTCTCGAACGCGTACTTTTGTCGAATTTGATCTCTTAATCCTATTTTCTGGGATGCCCGTTTTTCAATGCGCAAAGAAGAGCGATAAAAAATAAAAAATTAGGAGTATAAAAATGCTACTCACATGAGACCATAATTTCAAACGGCACGGAAACACGTCCCGCCGAGCTGGTAAGTACAAGTTCGTAGGAACCGCTATCACTCTCCTCAGCATCACGAATAACGAGGTGACGTCCATGCATGACAAAGACCCGGGTGTTGGACGCAAACTGTCCGCTGGGTAATGAGGGAATTAGCAGGGGTTCCTGTCGACCTCGCATAACGCGGAACCACCTAGATAAGAGGGAAAAGTTACAGCGTGCAAGTGCGTGAAGTCGGGAGGGCAACCACTAACTACTCGCTGTCCTGTTTTAAAAGACGCACCCGTGACTGGCATTTTAATTCCTTTATATAGAGAGGAGCTGATAACAGCATCGAAATCATTCCTTCGCATGTTCCAATAACACGGCAAATACAGGATCACGAGAGGTGGATGCGGGTACGATGACTGAAGTGTTTGGATTTACGTGTCTGAATCTCGGACTCCCGGAAGGGCAAACAGATTGACAGGGATATAAATATCATCCCGTAATACAGGTGGCCTTACGCTCACTTCCAAGAGGAGAACGTACTTCCCTTGTCCTAATTTTAACACTAATGCAAGGGTTTATCCTTATGCACCCTAACCCTCATAATAGACGAGGTGAGTAGCAGACCTTGACCAAGAATAGAAAACTGAAGTCGCAGAAAGAGAGGAAAAAACGTGTTAAATTATCTCAATAGTTTTTCTTTGATATCCTTGCTATTTCACACAGTCATTAAAGATGAAATTGGTATATTTTATTCAAAATATAATCCTCCGGTGAAGGTATTCAAGCCCCAAGGCAGAACGGGACTTGTGAGTCCCGTAACCGATCGGTGAGTGCCCATCTTGAAACAGGAATGGAAGTACACCGATCCACTGGCTTCCCGAATCAAATAAGTTCGCTTTGGTGGCAAAGGCCACAAATAGTCACGATCAGTAATTCGTCTGTGGCGGATTTATTAGATATGTGTGTCTACCAATATGGGTTAACACTGTTACCTACTTTCCCCTCAGACATCCGTAAGTGCACTTTGTCCTCCATTCACGCGTGTATGGCGATCATATAAGACGGCGGTTTCATATTCAATCCTGCTCGCTATCTGATTCGACATTGCGGATAATCTTCCTTCTCGTAAACACTACTTTATGGCATAAGTTAAACACCTCTCAAAGGACTGCACACTTGCAAGTAAATATAGTTAATAATCCTTCAGGAACGTTGCTGCCTTTTTATTAATGGAATAAATACTTCCTACTGTAAAAATAAGCCCGGACATAGTGTTTAAGGTCTCATTGACTTACTCAAGTCTGGGTGGAGGGTTAGAGATGTTTTCGGCGGTAAACGAAGTTGAGGGTGTTAGATCGGGGTAATAGCGGAGAACAAGGGTCTCGCGAAGTCTCACAGCATGAGGCTGATTCTTACGAGGACGTGGGGAGAAGTTGTACGGTTTGGGGGGATACAACTCTGTTAAATGAGATGGAGAAGGCAAAAATTAAAATCTGTTAGGGGCAGGCGATCAGCAAAAACAACAAGACCAACCATTGTCTCTTCAAGATGAGTAAATAAATGTTTAGATTCAAGTTTGAAGTAATTTCGAAAAAAAGGTAAATTTAGCCTCCTGTAACGGGCTGCGCTACAGATGCATAAACCAAATCAGTAGTCAGATTGTTGTGCTGAACTCGTTAACTGGACTCCACGGAATCCGCGTGGATCGTAGAGGGGGAGTCGGTGATATCTCTAGACCTACCCTTGATATGCTATTTAATGAAATGTGAAACAATATCCTGAAAAGTTTTTTCGAATAGAAATGATTACTTAGGTTTGCAATATAAGTCATTCTTCAGTCTTATCCAAAGAAATTTCAGTTCTATTAGAATACCGACTTTTGAAACAAGTTTTTACGGCCACTTGCAAAATCTATATTCTGTAACTAGATGAATGTTTCCGAGGCTTTATAAATTAAAATATATGGTATCGAAACAATGCTCGGAAATATTCTCTATTTTACTTATTTAGCAGAAAATTACGGCTTTATGGGCTCTTTCTGTTTAAAAACTGTTCTGAACTCCCAAATAATATAAAATCTGACCTAATATTACGATTGTCGAATACATGCTGTGTACAGTCCGTTTAATGAAAATTACCTATTTATTTTCGCTATGAGAGGAGCATCATATAATCCTCACCAATTTTTGTAGTTTATGTGGACCATGCCGCATACGTTAGATTTGATGTTAAAAATGGACATATGCGGTGCTTTATGAATGGACACATTACGGTCTTAAAACTCATACATCGAACCTTTTCGTAAACTGAAAGGCACACTTCCTTTCAATATAAAATTTGAAGGGTTTCTTTGTTACCAACAGTGATAAAAATTCATACTAGATAAGCCGTAGCTTTTTACGGAAAAAATATCGCATTTGGTTGCCAAAGAACCTTATTTAACTAAAATATTCCCGCATAAGGCTCCGATAAGTAATATAACAACCCAGCTTAAGTATTATTCGAATAGAAAATACATTTCATAAGATCGTTTCGGTGTATGCAGCATGCTTCCAATAGTAACATTGAAGGGAACCAGCACACGTATCCGAATCAACTGATTGAAATTGACTTGCAGTTTCTTAGGAGCGATGTAGGTTCACTGTTCGGGCAAGTCAGTCCACAGATAATACTGCCTAAAGTGTCTCCAGTAAGCGAAAATACGTTCTGTGGTTACTCGTTCCTTAGGAGTAGCAAGAATATTGTATCACAGACGACCATGAGGCTTTGCACCTCGAGTTCTTCACACCTGGGACGCGCATGAGCTTTAGATAATGCTAGCGTTTGAAGTGGTTGAATAAACGAGCGGCGTGCAAAACGCTCACCTGCCATATAGACTTGAAAGACGTAGAAGTATCGATCAGCCGAACCAGGAAAACCAATCTCACACGTATAGAAGTTGGCATGCACGTGCTTGAAACGCTCAATGTTGAGTGTTGCGTCCTCGTCTGTCAGATGAACAACAGGCAGGTTTGCGATGGATTGTTGCTGTTCGCCCAGTTTCTTCATGAAACCCCACACCGTGATGATTGGCGAATCACTCAGCTCATCCGGCAGCCTCGGATGCGGGCAGGGGAGTTTGATTGGCCTGTCGGGTAGGGCATACACGAGCAGCTGCTCGCCGCGCACACTAGTATCCAGGCTGGGTGGTTCGTTAGCTTTGGGGGAACAGAAAAGTGTAGGAAGAGATTTTATGATGTTACAGTTCTTTGAGGATGTCTTATTGTGTTGCTAAGGCTGCCCTACCAATCAACGTTCATGCATGGACCCTTTCCGATTTCAGAGGCGATTCAATTACTAAGAGTTGTAATACGCAACATCACCCAGAACCGAGAATGTTGATCAGACAGCATACAATTCAGATGTGTGACAATAGAATCACCAACAAATCAGAGACGAGATTTAGTCCAAGTGAAGTGCGACAGCGAACTGGGGTCAAGCTGCTGCCCCCACCCGATTTCGGTCTCCAAAGATCTGCGTTTGTTCCCGATAAATAAGAACTCGAAAACACAGTTAGCAGAAAAAGTGTGTTCTTAACGTGTGTTCGCTTGTTTTCATGGGTAGACATGTTTAGAATCTGGGCGCTCGGTGGCAACAGAAGTATAAACGGTGTCTAAATAGTTCACCGTATCTTTAGGGTGCGACGATCCCGTGTTACTGCGTCTGCCAATACTTTTCTCAATTAAGCCCCATCTTTATGCTACTTGGAATTAATTCTCTCCAAGTTCTTTCATTTAGAATTAGAAAAATAATCTACTTTGTTTGGTGTTTGCATTTTTACCTTGCTCTTGAGCCTGTATTATATTTTAGTTTCCTCCTGGTAATTTTTCCGTATTATAAAAACGAGCTACGTAATTTGTGCTTGCGCTTAGACAAAAGATTCTTAGTTCCCGCAACCCAATCTAAACGCAATATGGTTCTCCCATTCCTCGACTTAGAACATACCTCCGGCCTATCTCATGCACATTTAATTCAAATTTTAATCTATAATTAAGGCTAAGGACGAATAATTTGGCACATATAAGTACACTGGCTGTGTTTCCCAAATTCTGAAATGTGTTTTTGGTTAGAAAAGAATACTTAAGGAAGGTCAGAGTACGTAATTATTGTGCAGCACGGTCCCAAAATAATCCTGACATGTCAGTAAGCCAGCTTTTCAAAGAACTTATGTCCGGCCGTCTGCAACAACTCAACTCTGTAAACTTTCTACTTAAATGCTACGTTTTTTCCGATTTATTTTAGATTCCCTTAACAATGCGATTTATTCCTTCGTGTAGTTATTTTTAAGAAAAGCATGCCTTGTTTTAATTATATGCCTAATATGGCATCGTAAGATCTAAACACTTCGTAATTTTCCAAGTAATTTTGAACTCGATTTCTCGTTTAAATTGCATTCCGAGTTTCCAAAGGTTATGTACATATTCCTTGTGTAAAGAAAGTCATATCTTTCTGTATTTTATCAAGAAAACGTCAAAAAAGGGCTCATGAACTTTTGCAATTTAAGTTTACCATGTTGTAAGCTTCACAATCTGCAGTAATAAACGCATGGACGCGATACTTTACGAATGGGAATTTTATGGTATTAAAAATGCTCATACTGAGAAAAATTACAAACAAAAATGCCCTTTGTTCAAAATTGCTTTCTGACGAAAACTTGTTTTGCAGTTATCTGCTTGAGCAGTTTTTCTACAAAATATATTTGGGTCTATAAGTACCTAAGCAACAAATGGAGAAACTACACAGTACTGAAAAAGTGATTTTGAACAGTGTATTGCTTTCGGTTATAAATCCACCAGGCGAAATTAGGTGGTAGGTTCATCAACCTTACAACACTGCAAACAGGGAAGTAAGCGTTACTGAAAATTATGTTAAATTGTATTCCTCTTTTGTGTAGTATCCTACAAAAGCGTATAACTGCAATTCTGAGTTCACAGGAATGTGTGCATAGCATAACATAGCGGGAAAAAATGTATGGTTATGTGCGTGTTTGTGCATTTGACAGTCAACATGAACTTACCATCCATTTGAATGACGAATGGCGGTCGGCTATCAACCTTTCCCGCCGCGTGTATCACGCGACAGTGAAAGATGCCCACATGTTGCATTCCGAAGGATGAAACGTGCAGGTTGCCGTTACCGAGAGTCTGCATGCTTGGGAGTCGCCTGAAAAAAATCAAAATTCCAAAAATTTGAGAGCAATATTCAAGTTGAATGATACCTTCGTAATAGGAGAGTCCAGAGTCATGTTATTAAGCACTGAAAACGGGGTGAGGTCCGTGTGACGTGGTCTCCTATCATCTGCATACCGACGTTCGTTTGGAAGTTACGCCTTTTTAATTCCTGTCTGTTGTCACAGTCCGCTACTCATACGACTATGGACACTAAAGGCTGAAATCACAGTATGTACTGCGTGCGTATTGAATCGCATTAGTAAGTAAAAAGTGTCTCCCCGCCACATATGACAGTTCGACCTCCGATTCCGACGAGGCTCACCATATGCCCCGCAGAATAGTGAATGAAGAGATGGTGACTTGGGTGTTGATTAGTTTAGAATGGTAATATACTTTCGCGGCACCTGTCACACTTTCACCGCTACCTTCTCTTGAGCCCGGTATCAAGATAGAATCAGGAATACCGGAGGCGGGATCGCGCGCCAGTAGATGGCGCGGCGTGAAAGTGCACCTAGACGTGTCACCGGGCCCCCCTCCACGGTCTACGCACAAAGGAACATATACAAATGCTCGGAGGCAAATCGCACCTTGTTGGAACTAAAAACTTTCTTCCGCCCACCATATTCATATCTGTGCGCTATTCTGGAACGCTCTTACAAGAAACGTGCATCGATGCAGAGTTCCTAATGTCGAACAGATAAAAAATGGAGACTGTTTACAGACCAGACTTGCACGGCATAAGTCAGGTAAGCACACGAGTAAGGTCATTTAAATCGACGTGGAGTACCCGACATTGACGACGTCGACCGACAAGAGCACAGCTTGGTAGACTATTAGAAGTTGGAGGTTACGAAACCATTTTTTTAGTAAACGGGTCACTCTTACCTACAGGAAAGTGTAACCGAGGTGTGCTTAAGTGGATGTTTACCGATTAACCGATTGCATGGGTCGGATGCATTGGTGGACCTCACACTTGCGATGGCCAAATTAATCAGCCAAAGTTCACACCAATTATCCACTCAGTGTTTCAAAACTGACGAAGGTCAGCAAAGTTATGGGAACAATAAGACCACTGAAAGCACCGAACAGGGGAGGAGGATACGGTAACAAAAGGTTATCACTGACCAGCGTAATATTATAGTAAATTCCCTGCGTATTAATGCCCAGTCACATGATGCGCACCCCCAAAATATTTCAAACTGAGCTCGTAGCCAATCGCTTTCATTGTTTTAATAGAAACCTGCTTTCACTTTCATTGGAATTTCCTGGGTTTATTTGAGTTAGACATTTGTAACCACATTCTACTTACAAAACTGCAGACATTAGGAAGGACCAAAAATGCTTAGTTCATAAAATAAGGTTTGGTGGCAGACTGAGCTTCGCAATTAAAGATCTTCCGGGTTAGTAGAAACTGCAAGTTTTCTCAAGCGTCGGATACACTGTAGAATAAAAGTACTTGTTCTCTACACGCAGTGGGGTTACTCAGCAATCTCAAAAGAAGAGTCATTCACGTTGATGAGAAGAGTCATCTTGCGAGCTAAAAATAAAGGGAAAATTTATCTATCACAACAGCTGTTAGTTCTCGTCGTCATATATTAGTCAGCAGAGCAATTAGCCTGAACTCAGGCCGATGGATCAAGCCTGTCTGGAGGCACAGCTTGCAGCTGTGGGATGTCTTCATTTCCAAAAATTGTTCTACTCACTTCTCACTGTGAACGTTTTCATCGATAGTCTCTTAAAAGTGCGAATGGCGTTGTCTCATAAAATGACCAGCAGATCTATTGAGGATATGCCCGAGACTTATTGCAGTAATCGTTTCTCTCAAGACAAACTATGCATAAACCTTCTGATACAAGATTAACTTTTCTTATTTTTCGCTCATGTCCCTTAACTGTTCGCGATAATGGAGCACTTTTATGAAGTAAGATTACTCGCCTCAAAAACCAAATGCATCCTGCTTCGTTAGTCTAACTGTAAATGACCCTAGAGACTGCCAAAGTTCCTTCATGTGCGCACGAAGGGTAGAGGGGGAGGCATGAATTGAAGCGGCAATAAGTTTTCCGGACCAGGTAGGTTGACACATAAAAAGATTTCACGCTGGACATTCTAGAATCCGCAAAACGCACATGAGGAACTAGTCCTTTGAAACAGTGCTTTGGAACGGTTAGCTTGACATCTGATAGGAATATCACTTACGCGTTGCCGTTATGAAACCAGAGAATATTACTCATAGTGACTGGTGGGCTTGCCTGGACGCGACAGGCCAGTTCGACCTCAACGCCCATTTGAATATCCTCTATCCGTTGAGGTTTGACCAACTCCACATGTACATCAGGTTCCATCCCTAAATACAAAAAGGTGACATATACACAATACACTTTGCAGTTTGGGAGCGGATGTGTAACATAAAAGACTGATTGGTAAACAAACCTATTATGTCATTTGTACAAGGCGTAAGCAAGCATGCAGTCAAGGGGAAAACGCATTAACTGCAAAAGCCTTACAACAGGCGATGACCTGCATAAATACCCAGGTGCCGGTTTGACCGTCGGTCCAACGTGCACATCACAGCATGGTGGCAGAGAAACGGTGACCTACATTTGAATTAGATTAGAATACCGTAATCTCTCCTTCTCCCACAGTTAGTCCAACTGCAAATAGTTCTAGAGGATATACGAAACTGTAAGAAGTATTTACGTTATGGTGGCATGCTTTTATGTCCTGAGTACAATGAAATCAAGACTTAAATAAATATCTTCAAGTATAAATAGGTGCCTGTTGATTCCCTTGTCTCCAAAAACAAGCAAGGTCCATGTGGGTAACATGGGCCACAAGCACTTCGTATACGTCTGCGTTAACTGGGTCCTTCAATTTCTCACAATATCTGGGGACGTTTTTCGAGATGATTCTGTGGTTCGGATGATATCAAACGAATCGAACTTTTACAAACATTACACATTGCCCATTCAAATAATATCCAAGTTGTGTGTTCAAAGCTACATAAAAATTCTACTTTGTTTTAGTCTCCTTGAAGCAGGATCACAGGAAGTAGAATCATTTTCATGCTTGCACCTACTGACATTCCAGAATTTACACTTCAGGAAATTAATTTCCCAAAATAAGTCTACTTTTCAAGACACACAGTGGGAACGAAGATGGCAGTGAGGACACTTGGCTGTTGTAATAGCGGAAACACCGGCGAAATTACTACGCCATTTTCCTTACTAACAACAAAATATAGGCACATAGGCCAAGGTTGCCTACATCGATGAAAGTCAGGTGCCCAAGTTTACCCGGCCACCGTGGTGCTTCACATCACGACTAATGACTGTTGGCTGGGTGCTCCGGGTTCTGTACAGAAGCCACTAGAAAGTGGGTTTAGTGAAGCTCCAATGCCCTGGGGAAACGTAAACTTTTCCGCACTCCATTTATCATCTTCTGATGCTGCTTCAGCGCCTCTCTCTATTGTATGGCACGTACTACGTAGACGCGCTGGCCTGTACACCCGAGTGGCACGCGAACACAGGCACCCATTAATCACGCAGACACAAAGTGTCTCTTCTTTGAGGTAGCGGGCGGTCGTGGCGGCGGCGGCTGCTACTGGGAATACCCCACGAAGATGCCATAGCCATGGTGTTTGGTGGCCTTCCTTTTTTCCATTTCCTTCCTCCTACTGCTGCTGCTGCTGGCAGCGGTGGTGGTGGTGTACATTTAAATGCTCTCACCCAATAAACCCCCTGCACTCTCCCTCTCTTGCCAGCAGGAGTCCGGCCTTTGAAAGAGTCAAGGTAAGGCAATGACCAGTCGGCAGTGGCCGTTGTTGCTGCAAACTGCACATTCTCCGAAGCGCTCGAAACATCTATCATCCAGACTACCTACGATTGTGCCTGTGGGCGGCGCGGGAGGCGCACACATGGCAAGCATTCGGTCGTTGGTGCGTGTGTAGAAGTTTTTGTGTGCTATGCGTTAATAAGCCTTCTCCGAGGCGCTCAGATATGCGTAAACATGCACACGCACAGCGACATGTCCAACGCTCGCAAGCGCCAAGATTCATCTATGTCCACGAGGTGGGCGCAGTTGTGACTTACACTGGAATTTTGTTATGGTAAGGCAGGCCCGTGCTGCATCAACCTCGCTCCCTCCCCCTCCCCCACGCACAACTTTCCGATGGAAAGGCGAATTGTCAAAGCAGCTGGGAATGGGTGTGCATAGAGGCAAGCATCGGTATGTGGCCCGTCTTCACGCGCCACAAACGGCCCGGCTGCTAATCCCTTCGCGTCTCAGGCTTCCCTGGGTAAGGACTCAGAGCTCACATAAACGGAGGCTTGTATGTAGGAAGTAACAGCGAGGTGGTACTGGGGTTAGACAAACACGACGGTCAGCAGGAGTGAGTTATATCGTCAGCTGACATACTTCCAGCCCACAATTATAAGCATGTAACCTTAATTTCAAAGCCGATTTGACAAGAACATTACGCGTTAAATTCATGCTGGATATACTGCACTCTAATATACCAGAGGCCTATCTGGATCGTGACTACAGGCATGAGATGTTTCATTGGTGATTATCACCGGCTAACTACATCCTTCAGTTGGCTTCGGACGTTATATTACCAGTGTCATCTGTGTCGGTTTGGTAATCGGTTTTGATTCCACGTGGTAAGTACATATCTTGCGGCAATCACAGACTGTGTGACAGTCTACCCAAAGCCTGGCTGACATTGAAAGTCTTATTTGCAATTTCAAGTACTATTTGGATGTTTCGCATACACGGGAGTAGCTATAACCATAATTTGTGCTCCAGGAGCGCATATTGAGATAGAAAATTATGTGTATCAAACAGGTAGCGTTCGACTGTCTTTATCGCTTTTCTGACTCTTCTTAAAGCCGGCATTGGTCCGAACGCTAAAGTTCAAAATATAAGAAAAGACTGACTGCAGACATCTTAGTATGAACTTATGGCCGGCAGTCGGTCGCCCGCTCTCTATGGAGACTTAAAATATTTTTGTCCATACAGTTGTATCACCAGTCTTTTTTAAAAAAACGTGCCGCAGGAAGACCAGCGAACGCGGTCGATTATTTTTAACAAAGCGAAATGCCAATTTAAAAAATACAAGGGATACTATATTGACCATTTCCGTCATCTAGGCCGACATAGTTCAACAATAAGCCAACCCAGTACTTCCTCATTCGAGGTTTATAGTCTTATTTCCTTGTCATATGGGCTACGACGGCACGGCTCTGGAAGAGAGGGCACTTAAAAAATATAATTATTTCCTTTAGTCAAGTGGGTTGGTAGTGCTGTCCTCTGTCACAAGGTACCCTTAACAGACACTCTTCCTACTCAGTTAGCCAAGTAGCTTTTATGACAAGCAACCACAGCTCTCAACGATGTTGTACTGACAAACTAAAATAAGCAACGCATCATCGACAGTTTGTTTTTCAACATCAAAGGAGTGGTTCATGTGGAATTCGCTTCCCTTGACACCACAGTAAACCAAACTTACTATCTGCAGGTACTGAAACGATTGAGGATGGTGGTGAGAATAAAATAACTTTAAAGCAGTCAGGGGACTGGCTGCATCATAATGACAAGGCACCTACCCCCACAGCGTTGAACATTACCCAATTTTTGAGCAAAACGACATTACAACGACCCCTTCCCCCCGCCCTACGCGTCTGACATAGTTCTCTGCTTCGACAGAACCTAGATTGGGTTAGTAAAAAAACGCCAGAGGCACTTAACAGCGTTAGTTCCGAAGAATATGAAGAAGGCTTTGAACAATTGGTTATCATCTAGTACACGGTATTTTTAAGGGGATTAAAGTTTTTAAGAGGTTATCGTTAATAAATAAACATTGAATAAACAGTTCTCGTTTTTGGGCATCCCCTCGTATCCAAAGTCACATTGGTCTGGTTGCCGAACGGAAACGGATCTTTGAAAGGCCAGTAAACAAAATGTCCGAAAAAAGTTGCAGTTGGTTGGAATTAAAACTTACAGTACACATTGACAAGGGCCTCACGGCTGGCACTGACAAACTTTGATGTCTTGTTCAGTGCCTGACACTGGTACTGGCCTGGGTCAACATCACGATCAGCATTCAGTATCTGCAGATTGCTCTCACCAGCTAGATACCGGCGACCGCTCTCCAATTCCGGTTTTATCATTGAACCATTGTGCAGCCATGAGTAATGAATGTCCTGATTAGGCTTCACTGCGCATTCCAATCGCAAGGGTTGACCTTCTTCAACATCCTGATTTTGCGGGGAAAGCGTGAAGTAAAAACTGTCCGTAGAAGTACCTGGAACAATGGAACACTGTTACTATAGTTATTTATACACCAGCATATCTAAATTAAAATGGCATAAAATTCTGCATTCACGAATAGGTTTATACCATCAAAAATCCAAGCATTCTCTTGAGTAAGCCAAAACCCCACCTAATGAAATGTTTGTTGGTCCCATGGCATACACTAAAGGACATGGCACTAGTTTGTTTGAAGTAAATTATTGTTATGAAGGGGATGGATGGGGAGGAAGAAGTGTTACGCTCAATTCACGTTTTCGAATGTAGGTCAGCTTCATAATATAAAAAAGCTCTGGTCGTAAAGGAATGGAATACTTAAACTTTTGCATAGTTTAAGGAAGCATGTAATCGACAGTAATCGACAGCTGTCACGTCGTGGCAACGATTCAGTGAGATTGTCGACCCAAAGAACGAAGGCAGTGGAGTTCCAACTACGGCTGTGTCTGTCTAACGATGACGTGTAAGACAGAAAGAGTAATTTGGAAACCTTCCCCGGCTCGATCAACAGTATTTCCAGAGAATGCTCTTTCTTTGTAAAAGAATGCCCATGAAATATGCCATAAAAGTTAGGATCTTCCATTCTAATAAAAGCAAGCAAGCACTACCTCATCCTAAAATGCATTTTATTATTCTGTTAGTGAAGTGAAATACTTAATCGCTCTCCCCTCAGAATGATATGCCTCATGCCTTTGGAATACATGTGCGCTGCTACTATATGATGATGCCTCCTCAGGACCGAAGATGCACATTTAAAGCAGACATTCATTCGTAAGTGTCCCTTTTTCCAAGATCACCAATGAAATCCAGTGCGAGAAGAAGCTAATAAAGGCACTTTCCTTACCTGGGCTACGCCGACTTCAGGTGGTGATCGCATGTCACTCCCAGTTCTCAGGACAGTTGTTTACTCCACGCACTGATGTTCACTTCGCATATTCCAACTGTTAACGTTACTCACAACCTGTCCTACTTTCCCCCTCCCCCTTTCTGGAGTCCCAATGACCCCACCCTGCCGACCTCCCCATGCGGGCAGTATGAGAACGATGACTATCAATCAAAAGACAGTTATTAAGAAAGAAAATTTGTCGAGTGTTAGATCAATTGTTTTATTGTCCTGAGCTTTCGAACTCTTACAGGAGTCCATCTTCAGAACTAAGAAGCAACAACCCAAAGGAGGGTAATTATAGTGGGTAAAAGCTAATCAACAGTAGCGGTCATCAGGTCGGCAAGGCGTGAGAAACATCAACCAAAATGAATGGGGGGATGAGCAATCATATTTTTATGCGCTAACTAACTGTCAGTGAAGTCAGGGGTCGTTCGGGGTCATGAACAGCAATTCGTGTAAGGACTTTTCCCCACGGTAGAGGGTCCTAGTGATCATGCCTCCAGGATCCTGACCATGTCCAACTCTCCTATTTGCATCATCTATGCAATCGTATAGGCTCGATGATAAATAGCTGAAAACATACATTTGATCAATTGATTTTAAAGTTTGACATCGGAATATTCGAAGAACTAAAACGTCCCTGGTGGAGGACACGCACTTTTAGTTCAGCTGGTGGTACACAGTAGTTGTGTGCTTTTATACTTACAGAGCTGTTAAGGTTTATATACGATGTCAACTAGTATGCACAACATAGAAGTGTGTTAAAGTGCCTTGTTTTTATCCGCGTTTTATTGCACCTTCACCATCAGACTACCAAGGTTACTCTCAACTGCTTCCAAAAGGTGGCTAGTATTTCTACTCAGGACGCAGGAAAATGCGTTGTACAGGCACCGATCCAGTAGTCAGCCTGTTTCTGTAGAAGCGTGCTAACTAGCTCCACCTTTGATTAAACACGCTTTAGTGGTTGCGCTTCTCACAGCAGCAGCAGGAATCTGAGAAAATACGCGCCACACCACAGAAGTGCCGCCTTGACCAACTAGGCCGTGGGAGCAGCAGAGACTTCGGAGACAACTACGCTAAATCACCCTCCCTGAGGCCATACGCAGGGAAGGGTGTACACGAGTGTGCGTACCGGCACCCAACTTCACATACCAGCTGTCCAGGAGTCATCCAGCAAAGGGCGGATTTAATGCTAATGCATCCGGTGCTGTTTTCTGTGATGTGAAGCCGCCGGCTGTCGTCCTCATCCCCCTGGCCGGCTGCGAACCAATCAGACTGAGCGGTTTTGAAAATCGTTTTAAGTTTCCAACATTCTTGTCACGCAAGCGCGCGCGCGCGCGCGCCTGCGTCACGCGGACGGACTAATCTGTTGACGCTAGTGGGAAGTAGGATCGAAAGAGAGGAGCCATAACATCAATGGCAAAAAGGGTAAGTAGAGCTTGCCGTGCAAATACTCAGGGCCCAAAAAAGGCTCAGTCGGCAGCATATCAAACGATTAGTAGGAGTTGATTTCGTGACATCTACTTGGTCGGCGTCATTAAATCGCACGCACGCACGCACACTCATTTTCTATCCTATATTCCTCGCTCTCATAGTAGCAGATAAGCGTGCCATAGCGCCTAACCTGCGGAATAGCGCTTCCGTAGTCGGCTGAACAAAAGATGCGGAACAGTGGAACCAGGCTAATACAAATTTCCTGATAGCGTGATCCAAAAAGAATAAAGTTGGCAAATCTTAAAGGTGCTGTACTGACGACAGTTTGGTGGATCGGTCCCTCTTTTTCACGCAAAATATATATTTCAGATCCACATCAACACTTATCTTTACATCCACGGTTAGCATTTTTTTATGAGAAAAAATTGAAAATTTCGCCACAGCAACAAATTAGGGAGGCTTTATTTAATGCCTCTTTGTTGGCTGAAGGTGTGGGGGGTAAGCGACTGGCGGCCCAAGCCTGCCTGTTTGGACAGGGGGCTTCTAGTGGTGTCAAGTAGTGTGCCGTCTTGACGTAAACCACATTCAGTGATGAATGTATTTAGTGGTTAGATTGGGCAACTGTTGCTTCATGCTCTCTCAGGCTTCACTGCCAAGACTGTCTTAACCCACCTTGGATTAGACACCCGACCTCGAACCCTTGTGCCTAACGAAAGTGTCTATACGAGACTGGAACATGAAGCGAAGTGTTATCTGGTGGCGGTTCGGAGCAGCGAGGGCAAATAGTAGAAATAAGGCTAGAAGATGCGAGATTTATACTTCGATATCTGGACCGCGTTCGCAGCTACACAAACACCGAATATAAAGAAGTCTGGAACAGCCGCTAATGTGGATTTTGACGTACCGGGGCCAGAACGTGTACAGCCAACGTAGAACGCAAATCCACCAGCTGAGGTGTGTGCTCTCCATCCTCCCACTACTCCGGTCAGCACTAACCTAGGGGCAGAGGACCCAGTGACTACGCAAAGCGGCGCAGAGGTCGACACTACCGTTTCGAGAAGACCATCCCGTATCCACAAACCCCTCTTGCCTTTTCAGGATGAAATCCACTGAGGCATTTTTTCACTACCCATTATTACCTGCACTGTTTCTTCCGGCTCCTCTATACTGCCCAATTGAGGATAGAGGGATGCAGTGCATATTACCCGCACTGCACAGACATCACACATGTGACGGACGCGGATTCAGACCTTCTTTGTGTGGATTAGTGATTTTTCAGTCCATGAAATTTCCATCATGCAATATACCCCACTTACTCCCCAAGCCTCCCCATTTGTGTCGTCTTCCGTTCTCAGTACACGTCCTGCTTACAACCAGCCTTCTATTTTTGCATACATAATGCATGTTCGTAGCGTGTGGCCTGACGCCTTTCCCTCGGCTGAGGGCACCACAAGGCGTCGTAGGACCAGTTTCTGTAGCTTTAATTTCTTCAAAAAATAATTTATACCTTGGAGTGGATCAGTGTATTAAAGGGTCTATAGGTTCAGACCGAATTTTGATTTGAATATTTGGGCCGATGTCCATTATCCACGGTGGGATTACCACGTAATATTTACAATTTGGATATAGATTTCTGAGAAAATTAAAAAGCTATAATTTAAAAAAA
The DNA here is from genome assembly GCA_036362985.1 of Ligula intestinalis. Classification (NCBI taxonomy): domain Eukaryota; kingdom Metazoa; phylum Platyhelminthes; class Cestoda; order Diphyllobothriidea; family Diphyllobothriidae; genus Ligula; species Ligula intestinalis. The sequence goes on along the minus strand of JAYGXS010000004.1, from coordinate 39,217,477 downwards.
TGGAGAATCTACCAGAAAACCCACAGGGAATGCCAGGTGACACATTCGCAACTGTGTCATGCAGCAGCAGGATATCGATGAAATACACGTCTGGGCTTTTAGCTAGTACCTGTATTGCCAGTATGGTTACTTATTACGTGCCTGGCTATCCTTATCCAGAAAATTCGCAGGCCAAAGCTACTGAGACATCCTGGGAATTAGGTAGCGCCTCTGTTTTACCCGCCAGCTCTTTTTGTAGGATTGCCTCTGCAACATCCATTTCCGGGAATGAACGCGCACACACATAAACCTAGCTCTGGAAAAGAGACACGTTTCAGAGACGCGCAATTCCTGTGAGGGGGGCGATCGTCGAGGGACGCATTATTAATGTAGTATGACGTGTATGTGCGTGGAAATTGGGGTGGGGGGAGGGGCCTCAAACACACATGCGCAGGCGGCCTGAAGTCAGGCTGACTTGCCGAAGTGAACGAAACCATCGTAATCAGGTCATTGTGGCCTCTTTATTAGGACACATGCGCATGTATTGAGCTCCTTTCTCTGGTGAAGTTCAAAATGCACACGACTCGTAGAGTTGCTGTATTAAAGCACGGTTTAAACACACAGGTAACCACAAACACCAGCAACCAAAAATCGGAATATTTCCCACAACCAACTCATCAACAGGAAACTTTGAACGTCTATCAAAGACTGATCACATCTGGCCGCTCGAATACTACTTGCAAATTGCTAGCAGCATTGGCGAGCTGAGCGAGAGAAAGAAGAGACAACATAGAAGTAAGTAAAACCTATCAAATTCCATCTTACAATGCCAGGACAGGGAGTAGATTTATCAGCTGGAAGCGGGGAAAACGATTTAACGCATTTGGTCGAAAACTAGACTCTGAGCAGATGCATAATCAAGTGTTTCCCAGAAGGGGAGGCGAAAGTATGAAACGCTTCGTTATAGCACTTAAAACCCTTAACGCATCTTCAATAAAATAAACAAGGTTTACTGCGGATGAACAGGGTCGATGCCAAGGCAAATGACCGACACAAAACGCGCGTGAGCATTTGTAGCAGTGTCTGTGACAGAAAAAAGCATTTACTTTACGTCTACGTAAGGAACATGGCTGGTTTAGTAGACTGATGGGAACTTCAGCTGCCTCTAAACAATTCGGGTGTTCCTTCGGACTCCGGTTTTTGGGAGAATTTCTATTACAAACACTAGTTTCTAAGACAACCTAACTCTGCTCGACTCGTCGTATATCTACTTTCAGTGCATAAAATGTAAACCTTAATTTATTTGTCAGTCACCTCCTTGATTACAGTCCACAATCTTAAGAGACCAAGGGATGCGCGACACCTTCACACTATTGACCTCAAATCAGGACGCCGTACATGATTGGAACCTCAATACGTCATTCACTAATTATTCAACTTGATTCACTACGGCGACAAGCAATCCTTCGATGGCGCATGAGCCTCCTAAAACACACGCAGCAATAGGAACAACCCACCCAAGTAATAAAGGCGTCCTTACGCATAATTCCAGGAAGGCTGAAAATTCCCGTGTCCTCACCCGAATGTTAGGCCTGACATAAACCTAAATCGTAACCCTTATCTTAGCTTTAACCCTATAGTTAACACTAACCCCAAATATAACTATAACCTTAACCTTAAAGCATAAAGTATAAATTGACTGGGAGTTGTGTCATCTGCCAAACCATTTTGCAGCAACACCTATGGAATATTCATTAGATGAACGCATAGCGAGACCCATGGGCTAGGATTTTATTGGTTTTGCACGCATACTTAATGCATCGCTTTGAAAACTTATCAGATAATATGTGCTTCTTGGTAAGTGTGAGCACGCATATATGCCCCTAAAAGGACCGCTTGTAGATGCGCTGGACCAGCACGGAGCCAGATCAGGCCATGACAGACGTTATTGGGATCACGCTCCCAAAAATGCCGAACATGGGAGATGGTGGTGGATCCAGACTGACGCCGTGCCAGCCACCTGAGCCCTCCCCTATCTCCGGTCTTCTTACCTCCGTTTTGAAACCAGGCACAGGTGGGGGAGTGGAACAGAGGGCAAAGTAGATGCATCGCAAGTCTATTCTTACTGTAATGCCGCACAAGTCACCGTCCCTGCACCATTCTGTTGTGGAGGACATGGTAGACCGTCGAAACTGGCGATTGAACCGTCGATGGCACAAATCCATGGAAAATAACGTACACGCCGCCAATTTACTTAGTTAGGAAATTCCTCGCTAGATGTAGTTTATGTCACCCCTGGGAGAACAGAGGAATAGGAACGCCCGTAATATAAGTGGCCTTGAGTTGGATTTAAGAGAAATTAGAATAAGGGTTTATTATAAATCTAGAGTTAGGAGTAGGGTTATGTGTAAGATTTGGGTTACATGTATTGCTAAGGTTAGAACACGAAAATAGGCGCTCTCCCTGGAATTTTGTGCTATTCTACCTGTATTATGGGGAAGGGGGCATTTAAGTGATTACCACCAATCCCTTCAGCAGTAAATGTACTTTATCAAGCACTTGCACAAAGTTAATCCCAAGTTAAAAACCAACTTATACAACGAATATAATTCTGGCCTACGTTGATTCAAATGAAATCACAAATTCACATTACTTAGCTTACGTTCGCTTTCAGCTACTCGCTCCAATGATAGCCAGTCTGTGCAACACCGGACTCAGATTGGTTTGTAGCGTCGTTAACTGATGATCACTTTCCCGCATAAGAATGACCCCATACCTTCGGCTAAATATGGTCCCGTGAACCTCTCCGTTAGGTCGGAAGTATCATAAACCCTATTCGATATTTATTACTGTGATTCTTCCTTAAATAGGAAGCCTCGTTGGTCAAAACTAACCCGATAAATCCGGTGAATAGGGTGGAAATATATAGGAAATTAGTCTTCGTAGATCTTTACAGAACCCTCGATAATGTGCAGCTGGGTGTTTGTGAAGAAGCTTCAGGCCCATCAACCAACTGAACCATACATAAGGGTAAGATGTTCATCGTTTGTCGGACAGCTCTTGTGTGTATTCAGAAGCAGAGTTTTCAAATTTAGGGTGTCTACAACGGAGTTCAACCGAGATGGGTGGTTGAAAGGCTGTCTTTAGTCATCACTATTAGGGATATAAATGGAAAACTTACAATTCACTGTGCCTTCCTTTCTGACTAGATTAAAAATCACGGTCAAAGATGAGACCACGCTTCAGTTCATCAGGATGCGGATAGGAATTGATAGTAAAATACAGAACTCCCTTCGAACAGCTGCGACGGTGTATAAAAGGAACACGTTTTCAGCAAAAGGTACGTGGTTTTTCTACGCTACCACTGGCTCCAAACCTCTTACACTTCGCTGTAAAGTGCTAGTGCATCTCCAACAGTCATGTTTTAGTGTTAATACAAACTGCTATAACTTCTCCTCGTTAAGCCAGACGGCGCCGAGCTACTCGCACAGTCTCCACCAGGAGTACATCGATGAAAAACCATTGTTTTATCCCCCCCGGTCTCACCGCTTTACTACAAAAATGCCAGTGGCACTCGCCGAAAAGTTTTACTCACAACCTTGAGCTTACCAATCGGAATGCTCTAAATAGTTGGACTCGATGTTCGTTTCTTTCCCTTCACCCCTCCGCTTCACAATTTCCCTCTCTCTACTGTAGCCAATGAAGAGGAAAGCGTATGGCTGGACTATGAACAATAACCCAGAGTCACTACTGCTGCGTCCCAACATCAGAGCTGGGAGGCTTGCGCGCCGTCGGCCTGCGCAGCAAAGAAAAGCCGCTATGGCAGTTGGGGAAAAGAACTGCCGCGCTCCACTACTTTCCTGCCATCAAGACCGCCGCTGCCGCTGCCTGGGACTAAACCTACACGCACTAGTCGCCTCAGCGGTGGCGGCATATGGCACTTCAGAGTGAGCAGCCATGGAGACTCCGGACTCTGATGCAGCCGCACTCGGTTTAATAATGCAAGAAACGTGCGTTGTAAAGAGGGCGCGCGTAGGGCGGCGGCGCACGAGACCGTACGCACGCAGGTGCGCGTGTAGGACCGTAGCTCTCTCTCTCTCGCTCTCACGCCCACGTGCCTGCATCCCCAACCGACGCCACAGAATAAGAACGCGAGTGAGATGATGATAGGTGTTTACGGCTCCTAGATTTAGGAGGTATGTTAATGTCACAACGAGGCCTATCACACGCAGGTATTCTTCGCGGCAAGTGAGAATGAACCTTCCGTGGGCGTGCTGACAGTCGATTTAATGTGGAAAAAAGGCAGAGTAGGCAATAGAATTGCACGGATGTGGATATTTGGGTACCAGCTGTCATGCTCATTAAAGAAGGCTAATAAACAACGCTTTGAAGATCACACAAAAAGAACTGATGTTCGGATTATGGGGACAGAGGAAAGCACCCGGATATCAGCCTAGCTCCCACTAGTGGTGAAGAGTGAGGTGGTCCGCAATGGAAGTTAGCTGTAAATTAGTCTGACGAGTAAGAAGTCGTGGAACATGCAGAGTGGTTAAGCAGCGATCAGAAAGAGAAGAAGAAGAAGAAGAAGAAGAAGAAGAAGAAGAAGAAGAAGAAGAAGAAGAAGAAGAAGAAGAAAGAGTTGAAGGCCAAAGCGGTTTCATACGTGAAGATCACCCAATGAGATCTCGCCTACTGCCGTCCGGCACGCTTCTTGAACTCCACCGTGGCATGCCTAATAGAGGCTTGCATATTTTTATCTCCGAATTCAGGTACTACCAGGGACCAAACTCCAACACCTCGATAGATCACGGGCTAATAGGATTTTCAGACCAATGAAGAGGTACTGTCCGCGCCCTCTGGTTGGGTTTGCCAAAGTGTGTGATGCTGAGCGGAACGGCCTTTAGATGGAACTGAAGCAGGTCCCAGCTCCTGTCTGCACGGTTCAGCCCGCATATTAAGCTCTGCGTGTACATGAGAGATCTCTAGGGAACTGATCCAATCTTTATACTACATAAAGCGATAGCAGCAGGCTGTTCCACCAACTTAGAAAGGACTGTTTTGAGGTATAACCATTCGAGTAGGTGAAGGCTGATTCAGACAGAGAACAACAGCCAGTGTAGTGAATTCGAGTTTAAGTAATTTTTGATCAGTCTCAAACCAGTAAAAATTTATGATTGAGAGACGGAGTCAACGACGCTGCACAATACTTCCCGGTGAAATGCGATCCACAGTAGTGACGGCCACTGAAAATAAAGGATGAATAGCCATTCCTGACTGCATCCGTCACTTAGATTCGAGGCCCTTGTCTCGAATGTGTGGAACACTACTTTCGGCCTCTCCTTTGTTCTGGAATATGCCATAATCACAACACCATGGACAGAAAAGTGAAGCCACGTTTTAGAAGCATATAGTTATCCATCCTAGGCCAGTCCTTCAATATGACCGCTACAAGGCAAACAAATCGGCAATTCACTTGAGGGAGTATGTGCCCAGTGGTACGATTAGGCCAAGAGTCACCCAATGTTTCCATATTGTCCACGGACATTTTCAAACGTTGCGTGACACCTCAATTACGGTATCCTCAGGTAGCCTTGGGGCAAGCCACAGCCTCCAGCATAAACGCCAAATCATTGCAACCACATAAGTGGCGTTAAGGTCTGGGTTCCGTTTTCGTCGCATTTCATCCGACGCACATCAATAAGCGCGTCCGACGGGACATGCGTATCAGACGATTTTGGACTAGCTAATTAAAGATTCAGTCGCAGGGTGAGGCTCAGTATTGGCCATCCTGTCGAGTAGTCTGGAAAGCGACTGTGTTTACCTGCAACCACAAAGAGACATCGACTCCATAGTGGCATTCCTCTCTCGCGCCGTGTGCGTGTGCGCGTTTAACTTCGACAAATTATAGTCCTCGTAGCATGACATGAGTCATGGACGGCCGATGGGAGTAACCTCGTCATCAGACTATCCATCCGAACACAAATCTCTCCTAAAGATATTTGCGAGGTGCGAAAATTCAGAATTATGTATGCATCGTAATGGGACAAGAGTACTACTGCCGTTACTTTGTAACCACCGTCTTGAGGTCAAGGAAGACGGAGCACCAAATGAATTTTCCAGTGTCAGCAGTGGTAGGGTGCATGGAAAGACTTGCACAACGCGCTGACAACACCTAGGCAAAAGTTAACTCCACGTAGGACATTGTAAGGCCCTCGACCGGGTAACAAACTAGTTGCTAATTAATGACCATATTAAGTTACAACTAGCGAATTTCGCTCCTCCCCACCTAGGGGAGGAGAGGCAAAATGCTGGTTACTCGCCCTTTGTTTTTCGCAACTGTAATCGAACCAGCTCTCAATCCCTTCTTAGTCCATAGCTACGTGAAGTAACTGCTTCTCTGTGGCACCACCGTTCACGCTCAACCGGTCACTTGAAAAAATCGCCGAATTTGTTAGAAGCCGGAAATTAATCAGCAGTTTTGTCCCAAAACTACCGATTCCCTTATTTTGTAATAAGGCGTTCATTAGACGCAAAAAGTAAATAATCCTTCAATATGACTGATTAAATTCCAAAACTATAGTAATAGTGGATTAGTGGAGGGGGCTCAAGAGTCTTCCAGTGATGATGCTCATATTGGTGATAGCAATCACCTCAAATCCCACTGTTTTGTCTCCTCCGTTCGTTCGCCGCCTCCTGACATCGCAGGAGACCTAGCTTCATAATATATAGGATATACATACCAATCAGTGAGTCATTCCCGAGGGGTTCACCTACTTGCCCTCCTGACGAAAGCTTGTTGGTATCCAGAATTTTTCGTGGTTGATGAGTTAAGCGGCAAATGTGAAATTCCCACCGTACTAGTTTTGAATAATAAATGGTTGTGATGAATCATGTCCACCTAATCCGATGTACTAAAGATCGTCCTACTCCTGTTGGAGGAAGCAAGCTGTCATACGACCGCTTGGATCTAATACGATATTCAATGGTCTGTTGGGAAAAGTTGCGCAAGCGGGTCTAACAACAAAGGCAGTAATGTCCCAACAGTTTATCTATAAGAAACTGCTACTTTCAGTGGAGATACCATGTTCTTGGCTAAAGCTTCTGAAACACAACACTTTATCTTACGTTGGTAAAGGTACCTTAGTGCACTAAAGTTATTTCTGTACTGGCAAGCGAGCGCAGAATGCGCTCAAATAGAGAATCCATATATTCTGTCAGTGGCAACGGACCTTTGCCGACCTATGCAATCAAAAAACTATTTCAACTATCATTCCTCCCCTTACCCTAGCTGAATAAGATTTCACCTCCGACTTAGTCTTGGCTGACGGGGTGAGCGAAAGTGTGATTGCCGTAATTCCACTTAAAATTGACGCACTAGGAGGCAAATAGTTAATTTGTCTTAGCACTTCAATCAGGAAGTTCAGCGACGCATGCAGGTTACAGAACAGTCTTTCTGACAGACGTAGACATTACGTGTCGCTCACTTCCTACACCAAATGTTGCGTTAAGAGTTGGTTTTTGAATTTATGAAAGCTTCACGCCCGCAGTTCAACCAGCTTTGAGGACCAGCACCGTTCTGAGGGTATAATGTCGACCAAAGGATGGATTCGTTTATCGTGTGTGGGTATGTTTGTGACAGAGAGAGAGGCCACTGCAGCGTCCACCACGACCCCTTATCTCACACCCGCAAAGACGAGTCAAAGCTGAGAGATAGGCGTGTGCAAATTGACCAAGGTAACTGGATCCAGTTCTACAAGTGATGGTCCCTGCAAGTAGCCAGCAGACATCAGTATGGGCCTTCTACGGGTAAAATTTGCCCTGATCAGACAACGCGTAATCACCAGAATGAGTCAGTCTATTTTATATGGTCTGCATAAAGCCCGTGAATTCCTAAACTAGAAGGCGAGTACAGGAAACGGGAGAAAAGGTCAGCAGAAAGCCGTCTCCGGAACTTGCCGCTTCCGCTTTCTTCGGTTTCCCTATTTAAGCTCTCAAAATCTCTATGTTCAGCGTACAGGGAGGTATGTTCTTCTTGGTTTGCTGCATTCATTTGCCAAAAAAATATAGAAGATTAGCCTAACAGTAGAAGGAATCTATTTCAGGCTCCAGGTAATTACTGGGCGTTCAGCAGTTAGAAGGAATTTTCTGTTGCCATCCTGCAAACCACTAGGAAGCAGTGCTAGTGTCTACTCCAAATTATAGTTAGTATCCGCACAGTGTAAACCAAATTTCACTAAGCCTTTTGAATTTAGAATACCAGGGTCCGGCAGGCACCGGTATGCGATAGAATGTCTGGCTTGCGCCTGCTGAAGAGGTGTATAAGTTAAGTGTTCCCGCATTTAGATGCTAAATTTGGCTCTCTGATAATCGACCCTGTCGAAGGCCTTCAGCAGTTTTACCTTCGTGCACCTTCTAAGGCACTCTGAAAAGAGTGTGAAATTATTTCAATAAATAACATGAGTGAAGGAAATTGGGAAACTTCCCACTTCAGCTGACATTGTTCAAAACTTCCCATTTTGTATAATTTTAAATGGCAGCCCCACAACCAACACCAATTCGAGTGACGGTTTGGAAACTTGTCGCATTCAAGCATTAAAAAGAGGATTCAGTCTGCAAAATTAAGTCAGCATGCCTCCACTGAGGGCAACTGACACTTCGGCTACGTCGGAGCACATTTTGCCTTCTGCTAAAGTTTCAAAACTCTGAAGGTTTCGAAAGAAGCGTTACCAGTGGCTAGCCCCGTCTTTCTGAGTCAGCTACGTAATAATAATTGCCGAGAGGAGGGACTAGGGGTGTGTCCTAACAACTTTATCCGAGGGCATCTAACATACACAATTAAGTTGGAGCGCAGGGCAGAGGTCCATAGAAGCAAATGCATAATATAACCACTGATGAGGTTTCTCTATCAAACGCTAAACTTAACTACCAGTAAAGGCAAACATACTAAATGGCAACACCCGAAGACTTTATCCGCGGTCAGGGAAGGGTGGTAGTGGTAGAGCAAAATGGTGATATCAATTTAGCTCCTTGTAAATCATGTGTCGAAAGCTCCTGTAACGATGAGAAGTGAAAAAAACCGGCAAATAGGGGACAAGATTAAAAAACCGAATCACTAAGAGTTTGTTTGCGAGAGAAATAAGCTAGTTGGACAAGAAGATTGGACTCACTGTGAGAATTCGGCAACCAGAGTACAAGCAAGGTAGTTGTCCACGTAAAACAACTCATCCGCATGGCCTCCAGTTAAAGTAAAGAGGTGAGAGCGCACACTCTCGAGGGATGATTTCGGCCTCCACTAGTTGAGCGGTCTTCAAAGGGCACGCACACAGGAGCGGAAAATTATGCCCAGTTGCCGAAAATACGTAGAACGCGCGTGTACACCGACGTGCGTGGATGATGCACGGTAGATGAAAGAGTATTATCCACTTGCGTGGGCGCATACACACGCGTCTGCTTAAATCCCGCGGAAAGATGGAAACTCACGCGTCCACAGAGAGGGAGAGGGGGAATAACAGGTGCTAAGGGTGTGTATACGCCTGCGAGGGAACGCTTCTGCGCTGTCTATGAACCCTGCGGCCACTGCAAAATCAAAGGCACACACGCACACGCACAGGGGACGCCGCTGGTGGTACTGTGTGGGCCTCAGCGACCGGTCTGCTATAGCTACGCCTAACCTCAGTCGGCCAACCAGAGTGCGATCGCGCCTCTAAGAGGTGTAAGCGTAACGCCAGCACCTTGCGCCATGTAGACAACCAATCAGAAGTGGCAAAACGAGTGCCTGCTGGCCCTGATTACAATCACCCAACAGTGTGCGCGCGTGAGTCAGGCGTTCAGAGACCGCCAGTGTACAAGTTTCCACCACCGTCACAGCTGCTACCGGCGCGCCCGCGATCGTCATGACACACCGGGAGTACAGTCGCCGCTGTTGCTGGTAGCACTAGAGCCATTTATCAAAGGGTCGCCACTTAACATTGACTCGAACCAATGTGTAGTGGCTGAGTCGCTCGTCGTTAAACCACAAGGTGGGGAGATCAAGCAGTTGCGAGCAGAAACGAAGGTGAGACCAAGGCCAATATGCAAACCTTACTGCTAACTGAGGAACATCAAGAATTGAAGAATATGTGGATTTGATAAAAGTGCAAACAAAATGAACTAGGTCATTTGACTTTACACATTTTAAGAACCATTTAACGCTTCCACGTACACACTTCTTGCGTTTACGTCAAGTCAAGTTTAGCCAGGGAAATATAGGCAAACGCCTTTGAACTATTAACTGGTACACAGTAGTTAAGAAATACATCGGCACAGCCGAACATTTCAAAGAAGTCATTTGCATACTTGTAGGCGAATACTCACTTGTTCCTCACAACTTGGTACCTGTATCCTTAGGAGAGGCGTAACTCTTACAGAGTTGTGTGTCTATTTGCTCGCAGTTGACTAAATGAGGTATTTGATTTCATTGTGTCGGGACCCCAAAATAGGCCTTGCATAACGGAGATTAACAGAACTGCTACCTGTATGGTATATACCACTACAAGTACTGCAACAGCACTATTTCTGCCAACCCCACCCATATTATCACTACCAATAATACTACTAGAACTATTAGTACTAAAACAACCATTTTTAGTTCTTCATTATCGATACTTAAATCACTAAAACAATAACTACCACAACCATTAATACTGTCACCACTATAGTTCTCACTTCTGCTGGCAACGCTGCTTTTACTGTTATAGCGTCAAATATTGTTATCGGCATTAGTACCACTGTTATAACGCTACTCAACATTGCGCTATTGCTAATATAGTTACTACTACTACTACTAATACTACTACTACGACTACTACTACTAATACTTCTACTACTACTACTACTACTACTACTACTACTACTACTAACAGCATAGATACGAGCCATAGCTTTTTGGCGAAAACAGGCAGACAAAACAACGGTCTCTCTTTTCATTTGAACTTCCGCTATTGATGCCATTAGTGTCAACGCCAACACCGCTGATGCACTAGACTGATCCAGTCCTTTTTGGCCGCAGGAGCTCTTGATAGGGATTATAGATGGCCTTGCACTAACTGCCAGTTACACTAGGATAAGGGTCACGGTTAGGACACAGGCAAATTCCTTCCTTCCGGAACATAGCACAGGGGCCATCTGCATTACGTGGGGGTCTCCCTATTCAAATTTCCTGTCGGGGAGGGGGGATATAAGCAAATCCGACTTCGCCCTTCTTCCTTCAGGCGGTGCATTCTGTTTCTATTTCATCCAACTGCCCCAGTTGGGAAAAGAAAATCTGGTTGGGATGAGAAATAGTAGCCTTTTACCGAGTCAGCTCTCGAGCGACCATACGTCTTACCTTCTGCTTGATCGACCAGAAGAGCATATACTGGGAGTTGACGAAGCGAACAATGCTGATCCAACGGCCGATGGAGGGTTATGAGAACGAGCTTTGTTTCGATTTGTGTTTTAGCCGCACGTGGTATATACAGCCGTTACGGTCGGCTCTGCTGACTGTGTAAACCAGCATCCACATCGCCATTCCGTAGGAATTTTTGAATGGGCGTCGGGTCTGGTGGGATGGATGGATGTTGACAGGGACTACGTTTTGCAGAGAATTTGCGCGTAGGTTAGAGTCGCGCAGCATCGACCCCCCCCCCCTTCTTTGCAAACTGATTGTGATTAACTAGCAATCGATCTGGGTGCAGTTGTACACTTGATGTAGCTCTCGCCTGCCTATGTAGCTTCTAAAAATCTATCGTATCAGAGACGGCTCAGCTATCTTTGGCCAATCCAGCTCGTCACTCAGAGCAGTTACGGGGACAGTGAAGAGTAACCATCAAGTGCAACACTGCTCTCGGATGACTGTCAGTCTAGCCAGGCGTCTCCCCTACTGGAACATCCAGTACAAGCAACTTACTAGGAAAGTCCGACCGTCGCATGCGCCGATGTTCGTTATGTGACTCAGAGACGGTAAATTGCACGTGAACTAGTGTACAGCGGTAGTAGACTCGCGCAGCATCTAATGCACCCCTCCTCCGTCACCCCCCCCCCCGGAACTGATTGCAAGACAGAACCTCGAAGACTGAAGGCAGAATCGGGCGTAAATGGCTGGCGCGGCGTGAGATTGCACCTAGGCGTTCCGCCACGCCCCCTATCCCATAGTTGGCATTCGTTAGCGAGTAAAAACGTCTGCCGTTTCATGAGCTGTCGTGATCGGTGCAGCGCATCTACTGTGTGGCCCGCTGTATAAGCAAACCACTACCCGTAGTTAAAATGTTTCAGGAGGTGTGGTCCATCTAATTCCCACGAGGCGCGTGAAGCCGTGATATGCGCATGAATTTCTTTAGGGTAGGGCAGACATGCGCTGCATGAAGCTCTTTCTCTCCCCTATACTGCACGTTCCGACCGAGAGATTCAATAAAGACGACCGGATATAGGTGTGCGTGCTGTAGATGACACAGTTAAGCAGACTGTTTGCATGGGCCAAACACAGCCTAGTGCCTTACTCTATGTATGACATGCGTTCATGGTTGAAGACTCGGATCTTAGACAACTAGAGGTTTTATAAAAGCCATAACAATACTGAGCCATTGTAGACTGACCCTCAGTCCTGAGTGCAGTCGAGATAAATAAAATCAGTTGTTCGCCGTACCCATTACAGTGGAGCACACCTTCGTTTGAGCTTGAGGACGCACACAGAGCACGGCACGCTACCTAATTGTCTCCACTTTCAAGTTTATCATCGCCAAAAAATCATTTCCAGACTAGGGTCGTTTTTCTTTGAAAGCAGTACTACTTGTGCTTTTCACACAGATAGAGTGTACCGCTGCATCAAGTAAAAGATCAGTTGAATGAGCGATAACTCCGACAAGGTTAAGATTTCATCTGACCAGAATAATATTTCACTTTGTTTTGTTTTCGTGCCAGGAAATTTAAATTAAGGACAGTAGGAATGCAGAGTGGGAAATGTACGTGCACTGGAGACTTTCAAACTAGTTTATTCGGCCTTCCTCTGATTGGATTCATGACTGCAATAAAAGTAATAACAGTAGATCGTCAACGAATGGGTAAAAAATTGTTATGTGAACATCACGCCGGGTTGTTTGATGGGGTGTGAGATTCCATGGGGCTGGCAGTTCGACCAAGAGTCTAATAAACACTTCCTATGCTTAATCAAATCGGTTAATATGATAAAAAGGCTTACTTACCCCCTCGTTTACAAAAAAGGATGTTTTAGAGAATGTAGCAGAAAACAGGGTTTACACCCAGAGTGCCATTTGTCGCTAGAAACCGATGGTCCAAATGGCTGCGAGGGGGTCTGTGACCTCTAATAATCCAGAACGCCGCCAGTAGGCAGACTACGAGAACTTGGCAGGTTCGCGTAGCCAGAAGATATAAATCTGTATGACTTTCTTAATAGTCTCTTGCCTTCCGCCAGGCTATTTCCCACTGTTTCTGCTGGAACCTGTAATGTTCATGGCATTGAATTGTTTATGCTGAAAAAAAGCCACAGCGAAGCAGTAGATGAGTGTTCGTGCCAGCATCCGGTGTACATAACTAAGCATGTGCGCAGCAAAAGTGGAAGTGAGCGGGAAACACCCAAAGAACAGAGGCGGTTCGGTGAGACAGGACTCGGCAACATTTGGAACATTGGGCAAGCGCGGCTTGCCCCAGCCCATAAACCCCGCGCATGCGCAGTCGGACCCTGAGACAATTCAAAGCAAATGTACCTAAACAACTGACTCTCTGCCTCTCTCGCTCTTCCGAAACATTCGTTTCACTTAATCGCGCTTGTACCCAAACGCAAAGGGCTGCGGCACGAAACTGGCGCTGCCTAAACTGGTTTCGTCGCACAGGCCTTCGCGCATCACTCTATCGGCAGGGAAAGTTGGCCGAAATCCGGAAGATGAATCACACAGGAAGGTATGTGCACATCCACGTACCCAGCAGTCGATACACTGTTGAGGTTGAGTCAATGTGCGCACTGCAGTTGCGCATCTCGGCCAGCGCCGCTGTCATATCGAGACTGTCCCTGTGGGCACAGGCGACTCCGATTTTGTTACCGACTTGTGACTTGTAAAAGCCTGTGAATGTGGTGCACATGTCAAGACTGAAGCGGTATGTGGGTCAACGCACGTGTGGACATATGAGGTCGTCCTATTTGAGGTCAATTTTTTCGTCAAATAACGGAGCAGAGCAGGCAAGAAAGACTTCAACAACTTTGGACTTAAATTCTCCACGGTCATACACACCAGCGTGGGTAAGGCTGATTAAAGATGGTTAATTAGTCAGAACCGGCCATCATAGTTTCCCTTATCGTTTAGGGTACTCCTCCTTTTCTTCTTTTATGGCCGATCAGCGAACGCCCTTCTGCCTATCATACATCTTTGCTTTAAAATGTGGGGCTCGCCGATCTGGTAATGAAACGTGTACGTTTCGTTTTTGACCTGGAGCCTACTTTAGTAATCTCGCAGTTAGTCGCATAGCAACATGTAGAAAAGGGTGAAATGGATCCGAAAAAGGCAGTAGAGATGGAAATGGTCATTTCTGGCTTTTTGGCCAGTCATACCTAGCCGCTATTGTGGATCACCCATCATCAACTACGGTTAATAAGCCAGAAATGGCCGTTACGGTCACGTTATAGTACCCAACCCCAGGTTTTGCAAACCTTGAGGATTGAACGCGCGTTCTTTTGGTTAAAATCCAATGCTCTTATTACCGAAAGGCAATTCATTCAACAGTTTACGAAACGTGCTCATGGCGTTGCGTCTTGCAGCCAAATCTACAGCCCTCGCAGGCAGTCACATTGCAACGATTCATTATGCAGAAATAGTACCAATACGGACAAGGAAGATTTTGATGACCATTTCCGGCTTGCTATTCATCATCGTTCAGCCATATCTCAATCCTAAATTTGAATAACGTGGAGTAATCCGTGACTTAATGATGCAGCGACAGATCTAAAATCCAATGGCAAAGGCATCTGGGTTTGGATATCAGATTTTTAAAAACCAAGCCTGGGCTTTATCCGGTTGACGGTGACTAATACACCCTAAATGGCCATCCTATCCTCCCTCGTAGTTGGTACTCCTGCACCGTTCACAACAGGTCTTCACCCCATTCCTGTAGGAAAGTAAACACATATAAAAATCCATTTAGCTTTGGCTTTGAAGAAAAGTCCTTGAGCATGTAGGAGCACAAGTTGTAGCGCTCGGATAAGGAAAATTATGGTTGTCAAGTAGCACCACATATGGTCGAATTAGACCCGGGTAGAGTAGCATTTGTTCGGTCACACAGCCCCCGTCCCAGAAACAAACCGATTTCTCTCCCACTCTCGTAGACGTGGGAGTGTCAAACGCGTAGTCGGTAGCCCGGCCATCTCGCGGCGGGACCTACGAGGATCAACCTCGAGCCCCCCAAGTCAGGCGTGGGGACGTTACGGCGCACACAGTTTCGGCGTACATACGCGCAAGTACGTTGGCAAGTGACAGGGCGGTGGTGAGGTCGCCCTAGTTTCGAACACTGTTACCAGCATCCAGCAGCTCTCTCATGGTTTTGGGGGAGGCGGCCAGTTAGCGCCTCAGGATGTTCATCGGAGAAGAGTTTTGGGATCCCAGGGTGATGGAGTAACGCATCAGGTTTAGTGCGGCTGACCTGAAAACGAACTGGGGACAGAAAGGTGACGCACAGCCAAAATGTTCTCACGAGATCGTCTGTCCGATCATCTGGCAAGAGCGGCCGGCAAGGCGGCCGGCTGAACTTAGATGTCCAGTTTCTCATCCAACTGCGATACCTGGTTTTCCGTCAAAAAGAATACAGGCAGACG
Organism: Ligula intestinalis; assembly: GCA_036362985.1. Classification (NCBI taxonomy): domain Eukaryota; kingdom Metazoa; phylum Platyhelminthes; class Cestoda; order Diphyllobothriidea; family Diphyllobothriidae; genus Ligula; species Ligula intestinalis. The sequence goes on along the minus strand of JAYGXS010000004.1, from coordinate 39,201,663 downwards.
ATGAACCGCCATCGCGGAGGGAGCCTGTACTAACGCAGGCCGCGAGAAGGAGATTCGATACCTGGAAGATACAGGTTATTCGCCCGGGTCTTCGAAGTAGTTTTCTAATGCAAAGGGCTGCAGTGTAAAGGGGCCCTGACAAATAACGTACCCAACAGCACAGTTAAAGAATTATCAGACTGGCTGGTTGCTCCACATATTCAACTAGTCCTTGTCAATCTTATGACTATTAATCGTGGCCAAAGCACTATGATTACCATCACATCTATTAACCAGCGATAACTAACCGAGCAAAAAGGACCAATTGACTTAAGAGGCCATCTACATTCTGGCAGATGTTCTCGTGCAATTCAGTCTTTGACAAGTAGTCCTAGCTATTCGAGGCCTTAGGTGATTTTTAACAATGTTTGAGATACCTCCGTTTCTTCCATCCGAAACTTACGGTACATGTACTACCTCATTAAATATTGACCGAAATTCTGAAAGGTGTGTTCGATTTGAAAACATTACTTAGATATACCTGCAGGCTTACAGAATAATTCTCATATATTTCGATCCCGAAAGAATGTCAGCTTTTCAGTGGGCTCCTTTTGACCACCCATATAGACCGCAATCTTAAAAAAATAACTTCTTAATAAGCGTGCATTCTTCTCATCGATTTGAAATATCCTTATTAATGCAAATATATTTTGTAGAAATCGTACACTAAATTATCCTTTCTTTTACTGAGTGGTAGAGAGAGTGCACTTCCTTCCGACTTGCTACTTGAATACAAGGTATCTTTCAAATAAACTTTAAATTTCCGAATAATTTTGATCCTGACCTGCCGTTATACTTGCGTTCAGGTTTTCCCAACTAAAAGCTATATTTCTATATGTTATGAAGTAGACGTCACATAGGGCTCATAAAAATTTGCAGCGGATGCGGACTATATTGCATGCTTTACAAGCAGCGTTAAAAATTGCAAAAACGATGCTTTATTAATGGATATTTCACGTTGTTCAACAACTTTAAGAACACTTTTTTAATCGAAAGATATCCTTCCTTCAAGTATAAACTTTCAAGAAGGCACTATTTCTTACTAAAAAATTACGAGAAGGGATTTATTTGAATCCCTAAAGCCAGGGAACTACAATAAGGAAATGTGATACTACTTAGGTAATTATTTTTTAGATAGCGTCATTGTTTCAGGCTGCTAAAATGAAGCCCACCCCAAAGCCGGCAGCCTGTCGTGATTAGAATATCAGTTAATTATGCGGCAGATTAATTACTGTTGCAAGCATACTTTAGCAATACTTTCTAAGCTAAAACATGATTCAGAGTTTTGCTGAACATTTCAGGAGATAGCGCATCCGCTCTAGGTGATGGGTAAAGCGGTTCAGATCTTTTTGTACAATCTCTCTTTGATACGGTAGGTTTACTTGGACACAATATCAGCCCGTGGACGAAAGTTAGTAGCCACCTGGTAGAGAAGTTCAGCTACGCCAGAAAAGCCACAGATTCGGACCTGCGGACAAAAGAAGAGTACCTGAGAGGAAAAGGTCGCAGTCAACTGACAGTTTAAATTCCTCCTTATTTTTTGCCACTGGCCACTTCGGAAAAAGACCCTCATGTGCGTAGTAGCTTCGGCGTGTTTATCCCGATTGTTTAAAAAGCACGGTTGTAATCTGTGCACAAATCGTTAGTTCACTTAGCAACTACAAGGTAGCAAGACCTCCATCGCGCAAAAGCACTTTTGAAACGTCATGTTGTCCGCGAAACGTTGCTAGATTGATAATTAAAAGTTCTTGAGAAAACTTTCAGAAAGAACAAAACTGCCAAGTAGCAACAGAAGCGAATGTAAAATATGCGAAAGGATTAAGGGCTTTGATAACAAACGGGAGTGGGTGGAAAGGGTGGACGTTTATTCATAAGTTTGAAGACGAAAAGCGGCTGACTCAGAGTTGGCAGTTGGTAAGCCTTGAAGACCACTACAGAACGTACGAAGAGGCGCAAGACCTTTGGCGGGAGGGAGAGATGGGTGTGAATTACTCCTGTAGACATAATTTTGCTTGCACCAATTCTCCGTGAGGCCAGTACCAGGCAGTACGTTTAGCAATGTCCTCCTACTAATGCGCACGCTAACAAACGGCGACAAAATATAACTCAGGGCAGAAACCGACTATGCAGACAGAGCTTTGGGGAAGTTGTGACCTTGGAGGAGGGGATGCGGCTCGGGTAAGCGACTGTCATAATAAAATCGATTATTAAAAGTCGAGTTTGGCGAACGCGCGTTTCCGATTGTTCATCCGCAGGCAAGTACAATAAATATAAAGGAGGGTAGAGTGACAATAGTTTAACCATCCAATCGACAGCCAGTAAAGGGGAGAGAACGTTCACTTATCAACTCCGGCGTTAACGAGTGCTTTACCGCAACAAAGCCTTACTACTTATAACACATCAGTAGGCGTCTATTTCTAACAGGCCCGCCACAGGGCCGTAAGCGATCTCGCAGTGACGGCGGGGACTCGGCAGCGGTTTCATTCGAATCAACTGGCCAAAGAGCAGGCGATACCTTCTGGGAGCCAGAAGTGAGGCTAAATGCCAATCAAGAGGAAGGAGAAATACTCAAACAATAAGCTGTCCTTCAGCTCATGTGTCCCGCGTTCCCGTTGAGGCCTTAGGTTATTCTCCATTTATATACGGCAGTTTTTTGCGTATGCATTTTCCTACTTTCCCAAAAGAGAGGAAACGCTTCCTATCATCTAGTTACACTTCCTGACGACGTCATTTACAGACTGTCTGGGGACGCTTATGAAGGCGATAAAGACCCACTGTTTGCTCAGATTAAACGCCTTACGAGGTGCATTTTGTCTTTCCACAGTAGGGTTTGCAGACTTGCTCGCTGAAAATGATTAACTATTTTAAAATGGAATGCTCATCTTTTCGGTACAGCACGAATTGTACTAGGGTTAGGAAGGCATGCGTAAAATTCGTATTAGCTTTTTCATCTTCCTATTCCGAAGGTTGTTTGACCGAGAGGGAAAGGCAAGCGCACTTTCAGGTAGGAGTGCATTCGAGACCCTAACAGCGCACGCGCACAGACGTTTAGCACGTCCGAACTGAGCTCGGCTGGTAAGTGGTAATCTATGTAAATTACAGGTGGCGGCGCGATAAATAGGCGTTTGTCCTTTTTCCCTTTGTTGCTGACGGACTGAATATACAAAACCTATTGATGAAGAGAGTTTTCCTATAATACTCTGGCAAGCGAATTTAAAACAAGTTTCAATGAGGAAGCCCTTCAGGCAGAGATTAACTTATAAATAGCAGTAAATCGAATTATCTGACTATCAGCACCATCCTGCTACCGTCAGTATATTAAGCTCCATAATTTTCCTGAAAGTAGAGCGCAATAGTCTGCTATTATCTACGCCGTCCCAAAAGTTTGCAATATTCTAAACATACTGGAGTTAGGATAGTTTATGCAATTCCCTAGGGTTTAAAATACATAGCCTGGCCCGTTTGGTTTATTATTTCATAATTTTGGGAAGCAATCCTTCGTGTGTTAACCGTAATACTCATAAAAAGATATGCATAAAGTTGTCTTACTGTGGTTTTCTCATTCTAATTCGTGTGTCTATTGCTTTTATTTATTTTTTACTATCACTCTTAATTTCCTTGCTGCAGGCCTAAAAGAATAAACATTCAGGAAATTTACTTATTTTTTTATATTTTTTGCAAAAATCGAGCTGCTTGTTCGCAATGAGGCCTCACCCTTAAAATCCTCCTTTAATTCATTCCCAGTTTGCACGATCATGGGTTTAGTGATGGCTGTGGGGGTTAAGACCACCTACCATTAAGTATATCAGTTGCCCTCCCAATAGGATTCGGCAAAAAAACCGAACATCGAGCACTGAACAAGTGCTATGAATAAAATTTTCACGGTGTGTACGTACAGTATATGGAAAACATAAACAAGAAAAATTTCTCGTTCTCTTTTTGTAGCAACTTACGCCTTCTTTAAATTTTATACTAAAAGAAAGGTATCTTTCGGTTTAAAAAATGTTTCTAGATTTCCGAATAATTTTAAAACCTACTGAATTCGAGGTTTACAAACTGCGCGCCGTGTACACCCTGTTTAAGGAAAAGTACGTTTTCACCTACGGTTTGGGGCAGAAGTTACAAAGTCCTCATAAAATATTGCAACAGGTGTGGATCATACTGTATACCTTATAGGCAGCATTATTAGATTGATGGATATGATGAATAATGAATGAACATCCCACAATCGTAAAAAACTCATAATTATACACTCATTTGAAAGCGAAAGATACCATTTCTTTAAGTATAAAAGTTAAAGGAGGCGTAAATTACTATCAAACGAGTACAAGGAATAATTGTTTCGTTTATGTTTTCCATAAAATATATTGGAATTTATAAAGGCAGTCAAAATCAATGATAAAAATGCATACCATTTACATAGCCACTTTTCAAAGTTCATAGATTCTGTTAGCGGTCAGAAAGAAGGCTGTTTAAAAGCCGGCATCCTATTGTGATTGAAATGAAATGAAAATAATCTGCATGGTAATCAGTATTACAACAGTACACAATGCCGATTAGCGAATGAATATTAAGCTTTCGCGTATGTCGGCATGCAACACGAATTCTGCGCCGTACGGATAAGTATCCGCTATCCAAGTGACACTTGGTGGCACTCAACTCATCTGACGCCTGTACTCGATCACCGAATATATAAACGGGACAGACACTGAGGGAAGAGGTGGGAAACTCCGTCAGCAAATGGAAACCCCAAGCCCTCTGCACATCTGCGATAAAAAAACAATGTACTTGATGAGATATCATCGACACAGGAACCGTCCGCAATATAGATAGCTTTGCCTTCAATTCTAGGAAAATTAGAGTTAGGTTTGAAGGTAGCGTTAGGATCCAGCTTGAAATTACGTTTCAGGCTTTAGTTTGTGTCAAATTTCGGAAACTGGAAGGCTTGCATTTCCTAGAATTCAGCACAAGGACACCCGTATTACGTGGGAGGAGGCGCTCCTGCTTCCCTGTCCGACCATATCATTTATCAAGCAAGAACCTGGTCGAATTTCTTATATTTACTAATTTGGATGGCTAGTAGGTGTGGCCAGTTCTAAGTTCTGAAACCTCCCGCGGTAGAGGAATGCCAACAAGCGGCCGAGGAAAGGGAGGGGAGGCAGCCAAAAAACAGCCAAGTAACTTCCGCGTCAGGTCAACTTACGGGGCAAAAAGCGACCTCCCAGGGTCTATCAGATCGTCTTTCTGGAATACACCAATGCCCTCTGAGGCATTCAGACAGTTTATCCCATGTCTGAAGGCTAAGAAAGATATACATGGGAAGTCGAAGACCCCTAACACCGGTCATCTTAACAGGGAATTTACAGCACACGTTGTGGGTTGTTTTTGTTGTTGCTGCTCTGAGGTACTATGCATACAGCACTTAAAAAGTGAAACTTTACCTAAAGGAAAGCGTAACATAGCTGGTGCCACTTTACTCCACCTAAGCCAACCTCGGATGATTGAGCACATATGACACCACACGCCCTGGGTCTACTGAAGATAAAAATATAGCCGAACGTATAATAATCCCTGAAATTTCAGGTTTATCTAAATTATCGCTAAATAAACCTGAAGGAAGAAAGATAGAGGTTGAGGCTCAATCTAGAGACCTCGTAGGCAGTCGTATAGGGGCTAATAGTAGACGCGGCTAAGGTTGTTCTTACAAAGACAAGGCAGACTGGAATGAACATCGCTGGCTTGTCAAACGTTGTCAGCGAGTCTTATCAGACCGCAGAAGACGAAGTTCAACGCGTTGTGATTTTCGCTACGTATAAGTACTCAAGGGTGGACGCAACAAGCAGGTTAATGACTTGCCTATCGAGGAAAACGAAAGTCTCAAGTTTTTTTGCTACTACTTGCTAAAACTGATAGTAGTAGTTATTTTAGTTATTAATTTTTCATAACGCAGTCTGTTTTCTCGGTCAGAAAAGGAAAATGCCGCAATTAGACAGCTGTACAGGTTGGTAATGTCGTTTGATTCCGATAACCCACTTGTGTTAAAACCGAACACTTTAAAATGCTATACATTTTTTCGTCTTCTCTGGTGCTTAATAAGTTGAAGTAAACTTAAGCCATGAGCCGGAGTTCAATTTTTTTTAACCCAGCTTTGGTCTCTCTGTCAGGAGACAGATTAATTGACGAAGGCCACCGTTCGCTTCCCGTGAGAATGGGCGGTTAAGTGGGATGGCTCACATCAACTACAAAATGATTTGGAATAAAAATTTGATTTGACCAGATGGTGAGGCAGTCGTCACTGTCTTTGTAAAACTGGGAGTAGGAAACGGGTTGGAAACGACAATTATCGGTAAGGTTTCATCAGACGAATCCACTTGCACAACATTAAAGTACACAACAGTTATCGCTCGTTAAGAAGGTTAGAGTTATGTCTGTGGAGGCCTTTACGACAGTTCCCCCATCGATTTCGACGATGTGCACGCCGCGCTCCAACAAGCCGCAGCAAACGCTGAAGCAAGCCGCAACAGACACTGAGGCGAGTTGGACAAGCAACACGAAAGCGACAGCAAGCAGGAGCAACGCAGAGAACTAGCACGAGAGAAAACAGGAGTCTAGACAGACTCGCGCAGAATCGACCGACTTGCTCGCCTCTCCCATCTCCGTATCCGGTGTAAAGACAAAGGCAATAAGACCGGAGATGAGGGAGGGTGTAGATGGCTGGCGCGGTAATCACTCAACACACGCACACTTGACACAGCCAACTCGCTAGGTGTGCCCCCGCCTGCGCGGGAGCGCCATAAAGGCCACATTAAGAGGGAGCCATTGCAGCCTGACTCTCAGTCCGCCTTCTCCTCCCATATGTACACACAACATACGCGCAAATGAGGAGCAGCAACGTAGGCGGCCCGAATTTTCCCGTCAGCTGGCAAACCCTCCAAGCCACGGCATTTAGCGCACTGTGATAGATTCAAGCGTATTCAGATTTATTATAGTGAGGAGAGAAACGCGCCGAGGGTCGACCTCACTCTCTCCCCCACCGCATAGTGACCGCCTAGCTTTCGGACACCTGAGGTGGGGCCTGAAACCCAGTGGGAGCACGAACGCAGTCACCAACAGTGAATCAGAACTGCGAGGAAGTGCCAGCGCCTACCAGGCCGCAGGGGCCGTGGTTGGCTGAAGACTGGCATTGCATGTGCACACAGACATTCGATCTCAGAAGGATGAGAGCAGCCCTGCATGAAGCCTGGGCCAACACTCTCCTGAGAGGGTAACCAAGCAGTCATCGACTGAAAGGCACTACCCATGCTCCGTTGCCGGTTGGCGTCCGTGGGCTGGGCTGTGTTGAAAGGAGAAAAACAAGCTCTATCCGGTAAGAATGACTTGCATGGCTGCCTAAACAGAACACGAGATTACGAAAGCCCCACCCTCTTAATTTCAGGAAGGGTAACTATTGTGATGTCTTCACTCCAACATCAAAATAGACTGTAAGGTTAATTTAAGCCCTACCCTAAACCTAAACCGTGCATTTAACACGAACCCAAACTTGAACCCTTAGCATAATCTTAGCTCAAACCTCAAATCGGACCTTAGCGGTAACCCTAAACCTAACTCTAAATTCATTTTTAACTGTCACTTTGATTCTAAAACTAATTTCCCCGCATCTCTGCGCAAAGCTACACGCATAAGGTACGGTTCCTGCTTAGTGTCTTGTGTAGGCAGCTATATAAGTCTTTCTTACCCATTTTCTCTCTGGCCCACCGGATTCCTACCCCATAATCGATAGGTCGGTAAATGTCATCACAGCAACCTCTTTCATTCGCCCTGATCACCTAACCACCTTCCCCGACTATGTGCCGTAGTGTGCCGACGCATGAAAGTATTTGTGTGCTCCAGACTTCTCAAGTCTGGGTTCCTGTGGATACATCTACAAGAGTCCAGGACCGATTAGTCTGTATAAACCGTTAACATGGAGTGACTGGTCTTCGAGAAGGTAGTGGAGTACTGACAAACTTCCACGTAATCAATTCATGGAAGTTAAAAAGCCAGACTCTAGAGCTTTCAAAATGAAGTGCAACCGAAAAATTGTGGAGACTTGCCCCAAGGGAGTATAATTGGCGCAGAAACACTTGCACAATTGGGTGAGTAGTATTCTGTTAGTGACAGTATTAGAAAACACCTCTGGAGATCGGAAGGAAATGGGAGTCTTTGAAAGGTTCGGTTTACCCTAACGACCACGAAACATAAGCATAAAATAGGACCACAATTTTGTGGTTTCAGAGTAGTAATTGCCGTAAGAGATATTAAACAGACTTGCATGATCTGTGCTTCAAATGCAGGGCGGGAGAGGTATTCAAAGCAAAAGAAGTATTCAATTAGGACCGTCTTTTACTATGCTTACTGCCCTCGACAAACACCCTTAGAAAATGCCTCAAAAAGTTTGTCCCAAAGGATTTACTTCAAGTTCACCTATTAAGCTCCCCAGAAATCAAACAAGGCAGAAAGCGTAAAGTTCGAAGATGACAGAAAAACAGGTAACATTTGGTCTTCCCGTGGTAATTGTATCCTTTTTGTGTGCCGGTTGCAGATTTAGAGGGGTGGGGGTGTGCTCTTTTCGCTGAGGCTCGTCATTTTCATAGGACGCAATAGTACTTTGGCATTAATAGGATACGGAGTCTTTGTATTTACTCGAATGAGAGGAGTCACGACCTTTGAATCCAAATAAGTTAGCATACGAGTGTCCTGAAAGTCGCCATACAATTCTATTCTATTTTCGATTTTTTCAGTTATAATTCAGAAGGACAGGAGGCCATCGGCACACACAGTTTTTGCGAGCATATCGTTCTTTTGCTCGTGCCTTGTCAGTTACCGTTGGAACAACGTTCCAAAACCGTCCCCTTCCTCAACACGAAGTTTTCAGTACAGTACGATTTTGAGAAGCTCTGTGGCCGTTGCACTGCTCCAACGCATAAAACGATTTACAATATTCATGGCAAATTTCTGTAAATAGGGTCTGCTTTTAATCAACTAGGCAGCGGAAGGCGTGCTTCTACTACCACTAACACCGAATTCCTGGAGTAGGCGTTCACGTAATGCCAGAGCAAGCCCATCCAGGATGGCCACACTGGAACCTGGCCTTGACAGAAACTCGCTCCAGCTGATGCTTCGGAAGATGATAAAGCTATAATCCTAGCGACTTCAGGTCCTTCAAGCGCTGTAAGGCTTGTGTGGAGATGCCTGAGTCATTCTTTGAGGCATGGTTTTTAGCTTAAAGTCTATATTTTATCAGTTTGGTCAAATAAATCTACATGCCAGTCGAATCTGGGAACTTAAACCCAACAGTAACGTTCATACCCATAGACTGATTGGGCCTTTTAGCTTTTCAATTTCATCAGAAATTAATGTATAACTTGGGATACCTCGATATATTCAAGGATTCATAGGTGTAGACTGAGAGTTTATGTGAATATTTGTGCCGAAGTCCATCAGCTGCTGTGGGATAACAGCGAAATACTCAGACTAATTAGGTGGATCTTTCGAACCTGTGTTAAGCAGCGACAGATTACCGACGAAACACATATCGGGGCTTTGTGTTAGTGCATGGACTGCTGGTATTGTCGGTGATTACTGATTGGACCATTTTTCTTCCATGGTGCATTCGACAACATGACCGCCCTGACAGGCGGGAATAAGCTGGAGATGGTGCTGGAGTGTTCCATTTCAGTACTTCAGATGCGAAGCTAATTTACTTTTTCAGCAACCCTCTTCACTTTTCCAGGAATGTCCTGAGCATCAGGTTTCTTGAGGGATAGATCGGTCGAAGGGGTTCATTGGAATGGTCTCCACGTTCCCTTAACCTCACATCTCGTGACTTCTCTGGGTCTATACAAAATGTAAGTCATATGTCACTAAACCCTGTGATTTGTCTCAGTTTGAGGAAGGAATTCATGCGACCTGCAACGAGGTCGGGAAAGTGATGCTACAGAAAGAAGAATGAGTCGGCGCTCGAAGGTGACTGAAACCTGAGGCGATCCTGTAGGTGTATAAGGCTAGAAAGTGAAAGCGGGTCCAGCAGTTAGAGCTGCAATGACTTCTTTCTTAAGGATAACAATAGGAGTAAGCTTAGTTTCTCATGGGTCGACAGTAGGCCTGAATACAACCTCACTGGGACACGCTTTTTAATCAGTAGATTATCTGACCTGTGGATATGATTCATTTTATTCTTTAAAAGCAGCTTAGGTATATCTAACTGGCTTCAATTTCGCCGCCACCTCAACGGCCACGTAGCCAAGGGCAACCTGGTAAGCGCCACTCAACACTGGCAACAGCATCCTCTTTGGATGTTAAAGTTGCTTGGGCAGATGGCGCGCCTAATTGCGCTAACGCTGTCACGGGGAGTCAGAAAACGCCAGTAGGCTGTTGCCACAACTCGCCTACGAACGGGGTTACGAAACATGGGCCTCCGGCCCCTAGGGCGGGGGTGGGACGGGCAAACAAGTTCATGCTCTTTTCGCCACTGAACCACCTCAGAAGTGCTTTCTACGTGCATACAGATGACAAGACGCGTGCCACCGCGGCCACACACCGCACGTGCATGCAGCCTACGTGGACCAGGTGTTCACGCGTCAAACCTTTGACAAAGACATGTGTGAGCAGACTGTTTCTCTCTAGCGCTCGCTTTGACGATGGATGACACCACGCTGTTTGTTCATTACCCCCAGCCCCCCCCCCCCTCCCTGTCAGTCGTGTTAACGTTTTTTCCTCGACTGTCATGGTGCCCCTGCGAACGTGACGTTGATATAAAGCCATGTCAGGACAGGCGGTAACGGGGGGTGGGGGGAGGGGGGGGGGGGGTAGTACATAGGCGTGATGTCGTCGTCAATGTCATCCCATACACGCAAACCATTTAAGTGGGCAGGTGAGCGATAGAGCCTTTCACCAAAATGTACCACTAGAGCCCGCGCTATATGGCGCTGAGGAGTTCCGCAGAGATACAACCGGCGACCGAAGTTACAGAAGCCCAGATGAGTGTTTTTTTGCTCAGGCGAATCCTTTCTGGTTCCCTTTGATTATGCCGTGCCTGCGCACATACACTCGGTCACGTGCTTTCATTATGTAACCGAGAGCTACAGCAACTTTTGCAGGAATCATTGGTGGAGTATCCACTAAAGTCATTAATCAAGAACTGGAGTGGTAGTGAATTAATAAATGTGAACTAACTAAGGTGTCGGAGAGGAGTGGATTTAAAAGGTTTTTCAGGTATATTGCGAAGCATTGAGAGGCACCCAATGGTTGACCGACTCGAGACTGCGTAGGATACGGGAATACGAATCATCAACGTATTTTGGTTGGATTGCGCTGCAGTCGACGGACGTTAGGATAAGAGTTAGGTTTAAGCGAGAAAGCCTTAGCGTTAGGGCTCAAGTTAGGACACAAGAGTATATAATCGTCCGAACTTTGGCATGAGGCCACATATAGTAGGACAGAGGGGGGAGGGTGGTCCATATTTCCGTGTCCGACTGTCTTTCTTTTCGAATTAGGGTTAGGAATGTTATGTTTTGCATAGCATATGTTTTCCTAGTCTGCCCATTCCTAGTTTCTTATACATATGTGAACAATTTGATAAGCAGGGCGTACACCATACACTGGCAATTTAAATATGTGCAACCTTAGTGTTAAGAGACTCGAACTAGTAAGTAGCGCTTTACAATTGTAGGTCTACCCCGTTTACCCTAAACGGATGATATGGTGGATACACTGGACCAACACTGGACTTAATCAGGGCACGACAATTGTTATTCATGATACGCTGCCATAGCAAATGCTGCTTTCGGGGAAAGGGGAAGTTAGTGACATGCGTAGATGCGAGTTCTCGCTACGCCAACCACCTGCGTCCGATCCGGCTTTCGGTAATCTTCACTGAGTCTTGACAGCAGACATAGGAGAGTGAGGGAAGAGAGCGTGGTAGATACAGCGCGAGCCTACTACTTCTTAACACGCAAGTCACTGTGCCTGCGGCATCATGCTGTGGAGCACACTCTGGACCCCACTGGATACGACGGTCGAACTGTCGTAGTAAAATGACAGCTGACTAGAGATTTCTGCGCGATACTGCTAAAAAAATGCATACCTCCGCGTACAGTACTAGCCTTCGGCACGAACTGTTGTTCACATCGTGTGAGACCCCAGTCACGTACCCAACTCAATGTCTAATATGTCAGCATAACAAGGGTTGTCAAGAGGGCTAGTATAAATGGCTCCGTGTGGGGCCCGCGCTTCCGGCCTCTTGTCAGACTACTGCCTAACGTGAAAATGGATATACGAGCTCATCGGTTTCCGCCTCCTGACGACCAGCACGTTCAAACAGGCGAAAATTTTAAGCAGTAACCGACAAGCCAGTGTGGTCGGCTTGACAACAGTACCAGTCAACTTGCTTATTTTCATTTAAGAAATTCAGAGTTAGAAACAGTCAAAGGCCTACCAGCACTAACCTTGATTTGTTCCTATCCTTCTTTTCCCTCCAAATCACGAACACGTGCACGTCCGCACTCCCCAAACAGGCCAGAAAGTAATAGTTGGTCGAAAAGGAGATAATTTTGACAAAAGTCATGATCAAATATTTTTTTAACTGGAAGAGACATTTTTGCTTTAGGAACAGGTGACGGTCTGATATCAGGAATGGAGAAGTCCAAAAGCCACCTGAAGTGGTTTGCAGGACAATGGAATGACGCAACTTGGTCATCCGGACATGATGGCTCTAGTATAGACCGGGGATCCCACATGACGCATCTGCGCATGTCTCAGACCTATTTACGATTACCTATGACTAAGGATTCCCGACGGAATCAGAAACGTCAGCGAAATAAAGTCCTTGCTCCAGTGATCGCATCTTCTTCTTCAGAAGTAGATAAGTTGTTGAGATAAGCAGGAAGTACAACGGTCGTTTGAATTGGACCCATTATGGGTAAGGGGTAAGCCACCCACCCACCCAGATTCGCTACCGCAAACGGCAGTATAGAGAGGTGCGATCTATCAGCTGGCTAGACCAGGAAGGATTACGACCGTACAGAGTACAAATAGGTACCCGGACATGTAGAAGCTAGAAGCTGTGTAGGGCACCTAGTTTCAGGGCAGATGCTGGGCACGTCTGAGGAGCATCTGCTAAGCGTTTAGTCGTGATACATATAAAACAATCGGTAATTGATATCAAATGGCTATGCCTGATCTAAGATCATATATATGGCAATTATGTCTCGCGATCGCTTCCCTGAAATAACTTGTGACTTCAAATGACTCGTGTGTGAAGACATCATCCAGTTAAAAAAGTAGACCTCGACGGCAACTTAGTTTACACTGGTCTGTTTACCTGCTTGTTTATTGAGTTTGCCCAGGCCTTCTATCCGCTTAAAAGGTAGACAGAGTATATCTTCTGAGTCAAGTAGAGTTGCATTGAGAAACGAATTGGTCATCGACTGCTCTGGTGGCTTTTATAGAAAACATTGAGAAAGATATTTTGTTATGAAAATGGGTAATTTGCTTTTCTTTCTGCCAAGATGTTCTGGTCAGATAACAGGGCAAAGTCTCGGTTTGGCGTTTTGCTTTAGAACACCTGCCTAGGACGCTTCTAAGGGACTGCATATTGCGATGCGATCAGTAATCAGGGGAAAATATGAATGACGAAGGGTATGGTGATATCATTGAAAGCTAACTATTTTGACTTAGCTGCGTGCAGTTAACTGACCGCGTATATCAACTGCTACACGTAATTGTCTTACTGACATAGCGAAGACTCTTTAAAGTGTGATCTTTGCACGCACACCAACCGAATGCACCTGCAAACGGATGTTTTTAAAAGTACAGTAGAACGTAAACTATGAAAAAAGTGCATGATTCTCGAAAGCTAAACAAGAACAGAATTCGGATATGGAAACAGCAGTTGGTTAGGGATTAACCAGTGCACTCTTCAGGCAGTTGTAAGATCGAACAATACCGGTGACTAAACTCAAAACCAGCGTGGGGCTGTCGCGTGAGTGGTTTGTTCCCAATGACAGTAACAAGAGGAGAATACAACTGTCGTGCGGACGATCGTTTTGTGTGATGGGTGCACAAAAAGTCTCATGGCATGGCTGGTGTTCCGAGTCTAGCTAGAGCAAATAAGACCGCGGAATTTGGCTTGCAAAACCTGCTTGCCAGAGGTCTCTCATGAAAATCCTATTAGGCCCGCACGGCGTCCTCTGGGGCGATCAACAAAATGCGCTGTTGAAACAACGACTGTCGTTAACATGGTCAAGGTAAGTTTCAAACTGACACACCTTCAAATGACATCACAGGGAGAAAGTAACTGCATATATAACTGTACACATCTTTCTTTGGTATCGTACCTTTGAATTAAGTTTTTTTTTCACTTGAAACAAACTCGCTATTTCGCCCACTATTGATCAATCACAAAACTAAACCAAAACCAATAGTGGCTGCAAAAGAGGGAATTTCTTTAGGTTTTTTTCTGTCTTCGAGGTTTTATAAGGAGCCCAAGAGGTGCTTTACCAACTAACCCAATTTTTAAAATTACCTGTAAACCGGTAATCAATAAGTAAATAAGTCTGAGACTGAACCGTTGTAGCGCGTTTACTGCCTGCGTCCAATCTTTTTAATGTTTAATTAATTGCCAGACAAATAGGTAGGTATGAGGCAGAAAGGATCCGTTAACAGATAAAAATGGAAGAATATAGCAGTGAATCGAAGATTACCACTGGGAGTTGACCACTTTAAGTCGCAACCCGCAAAAAAAACAGAAAAGCCAAAACGTTTTTACCTATAAGGACCGAAAAGACGCTTAGAACTAGGATCTCGGAAAAATAACGCCAAATACGAACCAACCTAAGCCTAGGAGCTGTCTGTTCAGCCACAGAAGGGCAATAATTACTTTTGAACGCAGAGGGAGGTTCTGAAAGCAATGGATTACTTAGACAGAGCCTTTTACTTTCTCTCCATCTCTCTGATAACATGGTAGAGGATGGGTTTAGGCACAGTGGTTGACCAAACCTTTCTGCTGACGTGTGTGCGTCATACGCGTTGCTCTTCTAGTCTACACAAAATAGCATTAATTAACTCTGCTAGTAAATCAGAGAAGGTTGTTGTGAAAACACAGCGAAGGAGCCGGCACATTCGGAGTCTTACTTCCATGATCTGGACTATGCCGCTACTTAGGCACCAGCCGACCACAAAAGTGTGCCGATTTCGTAAGACGATTAATTGCGGCTGAAATAATGGAGCTCATCACACTTAACAGAGCGTGTCGTCGCAGTGGTGATATAGAAGGGCGCCATGTTACCTTTTTATGGACTTTCTATCCAAAAGCACATAAAAGATATGAAGATGTGCGACGCAAGCACAGCGCATTCATAGTGTTCTGAAGGGTACTCAACAAAACAAAAAAATATTATCTTGGTTAAAAGGCGCTGCCTGACATGATCCACGTGCTTCCACCTCAAACAATATCTAACAGGAAAGAAATTTCCGGCAGGAAAATAATAATAATATGATTGGGCTGTCGTGGCAATAAACATAACTCTGGGTCCTCGGTCGTCTTGAAGTACTTGACGCTCGAATCATTAGACAAATGTACACTATGACAGAAGCCAGAAAGTACGTCACAAGTGAATTATCGCACCTCTTGTGACAGCATAGGTTGATGCTTTCTTCTGCGAGCTTCATGTTGCACTTCTTTGTCCTGGTGGCATCGTTAATTTTGTTCAGGATGATTAAGAGTAAACGAATGTCTACAGTATACTCATGATGCCAGGTGTTATGATGTTCAGCCATTCTGGCGTCCGAATTGCGGCTGCACCCGTGACTGCGCACAATATCATAACCGGCCGTCCAACGTAGACATCTAGTGTATGCGCTAATACAGTTATTGTTTACTGTCTTGGCACTCATCTACATACCGCGCACTTGAGACGCGATGTTTAGGGCTCGAAAGTCCGCACTTGCGTTTTGAATAAAATGCCTTCCACAGTGGCGCGTGTGTTAGAACTGGGTGAAACCTCGGTAGACAAGGTGTTGGACAGAAGGCCCGCGTTGTTGTTTAGTTTAAACAGTCCTTATTATTGAAATAGTTTCAGTAGCAGTGCAGTCAAACATTCCAAGATGCTGCGGCTATTTATGTACGTTTAATTTATCCGCCTCAGAAAAAGAGCGTTTAACTTTTGGAATTTTCCATTGTGATAGACTATCTCTCACCCATAAGTTGGAAGTCAACCGACAGTTGCCTGCCACGTACCCCCTATTTTTCCGAACCATACATGTAGGATAATAAACCGTACCTGCGGTATCGATGGGAGAATGTGGAACTTTGTTGAGCTGTACCCCGTGGTCCTCGCCAACACGTACTCCCAGTACAGATACAAATATCTGGTAATCTGATATTCAAGAGTTGACTTGCGTGGCCAGTCCTATTGACTACAGTCCCGTAAGTACTGAAGTAGTATAGCCTTTTATATCCGGATTAGCGCTGGTAATGCTTATCGGGAGCACAAATGCACAAAACTTGCATTTTGTAAGCAAGGGCACACTTTAGAAGGTCAGGGAATGGCCGTTTGCGCTTTAACGAGGGATAATCACTGTTTACACCTGCGATGCTGCTGCAAAATCTGGTCATTAGGTTACGAATTAGAACAAATTAATACCGAAGCCGTGTGACCCCCTGAAGTCAAGGTTAGGGAGAGCTGACGATAAAAAATCGTAGTTGTGATATGTAAAGCGACCATCGTGACGCCATGTCACCTCAGAGCAACCAGTCGTAACTGCTACTTTGTATTCGCTTGTTAGCTTAAAAGTTATAAAATCTTGTTCCTGGGGCTGCCCTACATAAAATAAACAATTATAAAACTAATAAAGCATATAGGTTGGCGGATGGCATGTTTAGATTGACAAGAAATTTAAAACTATCTTTGAATAAGAATTTGTAACTGCAAGCAAAATCATCGAATGCAAGCAAGTCGTGACACCTAGAGGTTCAGTCGAGAGAGATGGTAGGACAGGGTAAAAGTCCGCCAAACTCTAGCCGGTCCCAGAGCTCATATTTTTCGCTGCATACTATCGGCCGAAACTGGTTTCCTGGTAGTTATGACATTAAAGACACAGAAAAACAGTAGTTTGTCTTAATGTTCCCCTTTTTATTGGATATGAATGTGCAAATGTGACAAAAGGGACAGTCCAATCATTCTAATAACTAACTTCCCAACTCAAATGTGCGTTAAAATCTATCGAAAGCAGTCCTTTAGGCAGTGCGATATTCCTCATTCTTCACCACTGGGACTTTTGTGCGGAAACGAAGTTAGTACCCTCCCCAGTATCCTTTTACTAAACTGTGGAAAGTGGAATAAAAATTCCCGAATATTGTACTCACAGAGCGCTGAGAGTACACTGTTTCAGGCGCACATGTGAGATGTTTCGAGGCCTTTATACCGGTCAACTCCCCACCAGTGAGTACCCCAAATTTCTGCTTCAAACAGAGTAAGGGTCCTTTGCTACCCCCACAGACGAAGCAGAAAGCCAGTGACCTGGAAACAGGAAAAACAAGCGCGGCGAGGCAGCACACCGACGAATCTCCCACGCTGCTGACTGCATCTATAGTCTTCACTGCCTACTCTTCGCCCGTACGCCATCGTAAATCTGTCACCTGTGTCCGACATCGCGGCGATCGTGTCAACTGCGGTGCACCCGCAGTCAGCAGGGTGCAGTCGCAAACTGGGTCACTGAGACTACCACACAGCTCTCTCGCGGCGTTCAGGACACAGTATCACACGTAATTCGTGTGCGTACACTCAAATCTTTCTGTGCACAATCAGGGGCAAGGCCTAGATGAAGCACTGAAATTTATGCTTTCTTACACACGCTCACACAGTCGCTTCAAACACGCACACACACACGCAATCACACTTACCCACTGCATTGAGAAGTAACTGCACCAGCGCGAGTAGGAGGAGGTCCATTACGGAGGTCAAACCATATCCAAATGCTCCCATAAATTACCGCGCCTCTGACATTAATGGCCGGATGGGCGCATCTCTCTATATGGTGGCACTGAGAGGGCACACGACGATGGCAGCCTTTCACACGCGCCTGCGCCTGCGCACAGACTGCGTCCGCGCGCGTGTCTTCGCACAGCGCTGGCTTATCCGTGCGTAGGGGTGCATGCATGCGCCTGAAACGCACGCACGCACATACGCCCGCACACACTACCGCACGCACGCAGGGCTCAGACGACGTGCGCATGCACAAGCATGTGCGTACTCCAGCCTCGCACAGACATGCACATGCGCTTGTATGAGAGCGCGAGCGACACAGTGTTAGTGACTGTCGGGGCGGCGGCCGACATGAACACAGACACACGGATCACCCAATGAAGCAGAGACGCGACTTAGTCAAGACATGGCGTTGACACCCACACACACAAACACAGACACCGCGCACACACAAAGACAGACCCCACTACGTCACATCAGAGCCGCGTTGCTGTGTGGACGGCCCCTAGACCTTCGTGTCGAGGGGGTTCGGGTGGGCCACTATGGGGATGTTCCGTGTGAGCATAGTGGCGCGGTGTTCAGAGCCACTGATGAAACAGCCATGAATTGAGGTCGGCATCAGAACTATTTCTGTTCTGTCAACAGAGGGGCTGGGCGACCACAAGTTGTCCAGTCGGCGGCGGAGGAAGAACAGAGTCCCATTGAGGCGGCGTTCACAGGACGCCGTACATGCTTGCTACTTTGGTCGAGAACGTCGTCGTAATTTTGGCTTGCCAGTGGCACACAAGATAGAAGCGACCATTCCAATTTCCCCTGTCTTTTTTCATCATTTATTCTAGTGCATTTTGCTAACTGAGAAAAGGTAGGACTCCTGATAGGTACTCTCTGGTTGGGTCTTGTCGACCATAATGGCTGTTACTAGCATCCCACTCCCTCCCCTATAAATTGCACCTCCTAAGACACTTCTCACAGCAGAGATAGGCGGGCTAACAGCGGGTATTAAGTCCAAAATGTGCACTGACATCTTCGTGCATTTGCTACCCTTTCTTCTACGTAGTCTTCAGGGCTCCGAACGAACATATCGTTTTAAGGCGCCCAAATGATTCTCAATCCAAGTGTTACTTCGGAAACTTTCGAGTTGAGTTGTATTCACCTAAGCTCAGCCAGCCCAATATTCTGGAAAACTGGTGCTTGTTGTAATATACACACTCTTCGTCTGAAAATTCATATTTGTTTAACAAAATATCGAACCACCTTCTTTAATGTACGGACGACCTCCGCTAACCGGTGGAGTAGGCTTCTTTTTCTAAATAAGTTTTAATTGTCCTAAATTGGCGTCTCTATGGTCCCATATTGAACAATAAAAAGTTTGGTTTTTCTTTGCTATTACCCATTTTCACTTAGCCTATTTTGTTGTTAGGCCCTTTTGTATCCAGATATCAGTTTTATTACGAAAATTAAGCTTCAGAAAATCCCCGTTCTCAGATTATTTTTATGATAATTATGATTGTAATTCCTAGATGAATGGATGCTCTCGAAAAAAATGATATTTTTGGAAAGGAGAGCTGTCCCATGCGTGCACTCTTTGTGAGTTATTTTAAACTGAACATAACACCGTAAATGAGTATCTTCCATCATTTTTATCAGTAGACTTAACGCTAATATCCATTGAAACTTGCAATAAACCTTAAGGGAACCAAGAATAAAACTTAGGGCAGACGAGAACTCAACAACAGCCTCCGTTATTCCCCCCCTATCGCAACAGACTTTCGCTGTCGGTGATTTCAGCATTTTACAGAGGCTGTCACAGAAGCTTTACTGAAAGTACTTTTGAGTTGTCTTACCTCTGAAGTCAGCCGTAAAATGAAGTTCAATGTTTGGGATAACACAGGACGAAAACATCAGGAAAAATCGATGTGAAGAGGCTGGTCTCCTATGAAGGGGTTGATGATGCCAGTGAGTATGAGCATGTATCCCTAGAGCGGACCCTGCGGCACATACGCTGGACCAGCACAATGACTAGGCAAGGGCATGACAAACGTTGCTGAGGATGCTTTTTCATAGCGAACGCCACACAGGCGGGGTGTAGTGGCACGCATGGACACAGGTTCGCGTCGCGGCAACCGCCCGCGCCCGACCCCGTCTCCGGGTTTCTTGACTCTATCTTGACAGCGGGTCGTGGTGGTTGATGGAGGGAGATTGTGGTAGATGCTGTGTAAGTCTCTTATCACAATAAACTAATTCGTACACAAATTACCGTCCTTACGATGGAAATAGTCAGAATGGACAGTTGTACAGGTGTTTGGGAAGCTAAAACGTTCCTAATCCAATTGAACTGGGCACTATGTTATGTCCAAAAAGGACTGTGTACTGGGAATAATCAGTTTCATTCAATACAGGAATAAGTAGGACCTCCGCAAACAAAATTGAATTTATCAGTACTTGATTAATAATACAGCAGCTATTTTGTGCGATTCATAATCCCTGGTTCAAATGTCTGGCATGATAAATTGAGGAATTCACTGCATTCGTTAAAATGGTGAACACACTCAAGATCGGAAGAACAATCAACCCAATGGAATTTTGCTAATGCGTAAATCAAACGAGCCAATACCGATGCCAGAACAATGAGCCATTAGAAGCCAGTTGATTAGTGACATTTATAGCTTCCTGAACTATCTGTAGTCCAACTGCGAAGAACCTACTAATGAGTTGCCACCCGTCGAAACCAGCGTGCATCCCGTCCACCTACTTCCATGTCATGCACCTAAGAATTTCCGCGATTATTTCCTTGATTATTATCTGGAGGTCATATACTAGAAACCGCATAGAGAACGTTGGGGGCCTACTGAAGAGCCGAACCCCTCGTTGCTGTATCATGCAGTAGCAGAAACATCGGCGAAACACGTGTCTGGGCTTTTAGCTAGTATCTATGCGGAAGTATGGTATAACATCAGTGTCATATAGAATTCACACTACTTGTAGTGCTAATCGTTTGTAGAATGGACATTTCCGTGGTTATTCCGCGGCAGTTGATTGTCTTCGACGAAAATGTTCATCGAACTATATGGTCTGACCCTTAAAAGTCATGTCCCGTCCACCTACTTCCATGTCATGCACCTAATAATTTCCGCGATTATTTCCTTGATTATTATCTGGAGGTCATATACTAGAAAACGCATAGAGAACGTTGTAGGCCTACTGAAGAGCCGAACCCCTCGTTGCTGTATCATGCAGTAGCAGAAACATCGGCGAAACACGTGTCTGGGCTTTTAGCTAGTATCTATGCGGAAGTATGGTATAACATCA
>JAYGXS010000004.1:39097625-39180192 GCA_036362985.1 Ligula intestinalis | reverse complement strand
ATATATATATATATATATATATATATATATATATATATATATCTCTGGCAATGATTTGATCGTTCCCGCAGTATTGATAATAGCTTAAAGCCCAATTGCGTTTTTCGACTATCTATTTGTAACTGTGCGATACAACTGTAAGGGGTTCGGCTCCGCAGTGGGCTCCCTAGTGCCCTCTGTGTAGTTCCTGATAAATAACTTCTAGGGATTAACGAAGCTGATAATTTCAGATGAAGTCAATTGTCCTGGACGACCTTTAACCTTCGACATCCAATTAACGACCGATCTTATTAAATTTTAACCATAAATATGAAACGCCTTCACGCTCAAGAAGGATTACTCAAGTGGGAGTTGGATCTTCATTATCTTTCAATATTTAAGATAGTTTAGACACGACAGGATGCCGGCTTTTGAATGCGGCCACCTACAAAAAACCACTCCCAGAAGAAACTGACTGCTTAAGAATTGTGCATTTTCCCTGTTGATTTTCCACTATCACATGAATCAAAATGCATCTTCTAGAAAGTGTAAGGAAGCATATTTTTTATTCATTTGACAAACAACTGGGTTTTCTTCAAATTTCATGCTCGACGGAAATGTATGTTTGGGTTTCAAGAAATGTTCCCATTCTCGAATAATTTTGGGCCGAATCTGCCCTTGCGTTTGGATTTTGGGTTTTCCGGCGACATGCTGTGTACTTTCCGTAGATGGAGTTACATTTATGTTACTTAACTAGTTAAGAAGATATAGTAGAGTGCTCATAAACAATTGCACTAAAGGTTGATGATGTTGCATATATAACGACGGACATTTAACAATATATAGACGAGACGCGATTTTAATTTACACTATACGGTCTTGAAAATATAATCAATGAAAATTTTCTAAAACCATAAGGTAGTCTCACTTAGACTACAAAATTTAAAAACGATATGACTGGCTTTAAACTTTATACATAGTTCAGTATAGTTCAGTATATTTAGGGTAGCATGAATATATGAATATGTATGCATATATATATATATATATATGAATGTATTTTACGTTGCCTATATAAAGATATTTGAATAAATAAGGAAATGAAAAGTAAATAGCTAATATAAATACTAGCTAGGTAGTCATTTTTTTCTAGGCACGATTTTTAAAGGTGACCGAATGGAAGTGCTTTCATCCTGCTGTATTTGAAATATGCGATTCTGCTGCACAATTATCGGTACTGCAACCCTACTTAATTAATCTTTCAGAATTCTCCACGTATTTCAGAATTTTTATTAAGGTTTCCTGAGATCAGTCATTGGCTGTGTACCTGTGCAGTGGTCAGTTTTATATTTGAGATCGGTGAATACCCTTATAATCGAAGGCCTCGTTTACGATGTCAGTGATCACCTTGCCATTTATGGTCTCCATTGTCGATTGCCAGACCAGTGGTTCTCCGAATTCGATGGTCACTGACACTATCAGGCGTCGACCGTATCTTCAAAGAATCGTCACAAAATAAGAGCTCATCACAAAACTGCTTTTCACAATGGAAGTCTATGATCAATGTATTCCTGTGCAAAGAGGAAACGTTACCTTATAATATTTCTACTCAAACGGGCTTCTTCATAGCAGTTTGCTGATAGAGAACGAATTCCTTCATAGTTTTCCAATTATGAACACAAAGAGAAAATTGACAAGGTCTCCCTGTGAATAGTCCTAAGGGGCATATAATGCTACTTTTTCAGAGTACGACGAATAAAATCATCGTCATGCTGCATTTAGCTTAATTCTAGGCATAATCATTTCGTTAATAATTGCCCAGTCAGTGTTCTGGCTCATATTAAAATAGAAGCTAACGGCTCATGCGGCAGCCTATCAGCTGCCACTTTCGATATGCGCTTAAAGTCAACGCTCGACAGGAAATTCTTTGACATCGTAATCGCACGGCGTGACAGAAAAGTTACAGCATGTCGCGGTTGCTCGGTATATCTTTGTTTACGCTTCCCAATTCTCGGTGTGGTAAAAATGATGTCAACCAAGTTTGTGACTGGGGTTCGTGTCCAAAATGGCATGAAATAGTTTTTAAACCTGCATTTATCCCCTTTGTTTTCTAGAAAACAGCACGATTCTTCATACCCAGGTTCACCTCATTTTTACGGAAAGCGGGATAATAGTCGGCACCTAGCACACAGGGCCAACGTCTGCCAACCATCTTTTGGCCCTTCCCGCAGTGTATTAAGCCTTTCGAAGATCACTGAATGAACGGAAGAACAGACTCGAACCTAGACCAAACGGAACTCAAAGCAGGTGACATGCAGGAGGTCACACTACACCCCAGACCCATCGAAGGTGCAATCGTCAGTACTTTCACATGGACAAAAAGGCCGGTTAGTAGAGGAAAACGTACGACTAGAAGCTCAGGGCGACAACTAAGACCAGCGTGAATGCAGGAGATGGTTGTTAGCGTCCAAACACTGGATCCCGAGGAAGATTATGTAGATTTAGTCGATTTGAAGCCACCACGATGACTACAAGGACGACCAATGTGACTATCTGGACGATCAGCAGCAAAGCCAAATCACAGCTTTTCCCTTCCTCAGTGAGAGGCATGATGATTAACGACTTCGTTTCCAACCCCTTCCCTTTGCGGTGTCGACTGAAGAGATGAGCCTATCTCAATAATGCCATGTAAACATGAAGATCATGCCTATAAATGTTCACCTCAGCGATGGAAGCATACTTGCTTTTTAAACGTCGGGACCAAAAAACAGTGATTCTTGGAAAAGTAAGCACCCATAAGGGAGACTGGGATGAATATTTATAGCGAGTATATTCAACTCCAGGGCATTTGCCAACCACGTCCCCACGTTAACTATCTACCAGTACGCCTTGAGTATAAGGATGGGGAGGGTTACGCCTACCTTGTTGAGGCCCTAAACTGGTCAAGAACTCATTTAGGTAAGACTGACTTATATGGCTCGCTAGTTAGCGTCCGGATATGGAAACGATTCGCCGAAGTGATAAAGGTGGCCCTGCACCTAGCTGGAAGGAAAAGTAAATATTTCCGTATCTCAAACCCAATGCTAGTTTTAACGGCACCTTAAACCATAGCTCTAATCTGAATCATAATCCTATCCTAAATCCCAACCCTCCAGTGAAACCGACATAAACCGTAACCCCAACCTTAAACCTTACCCTAGACTTAACCCGAAACTTAATCATAAATAGAACCTCATTTTTCCTGAAATTCGTCGCAAAAAACCTGTTTTCTGACGGTTTCTCTTCCCATGTCCTGTTTAGAGGGCATAAAAGTAATCTTAAAGCTTGTTTGCCTCTTAAGGCTTAGGGAATAGTGTGTGCCCGGTTCCATACTACTACTGATACTAGTATGATTACTATTGCTGACACCACCAACACCACTATCATGACGCCCGTCCTCCTCCTCCTCCTCCTCATCATCATCATCATCACCAGCTTCCCAATTATTATTATTATTATTATTATTATTATTATTATCAGCATCATCCCTCTCCCCATCCTGCTGCTGCTCCTACCCCTCATCCTCATCATAACGATCACAAGCAGCAGCAGCATATGCCTTTTCTATTCCTTTTCCTTATCAAAGTAAAGGCATCAAAATTCACGCCAAATAAAAGAGCAACTGGCAGACATATCCAAAAATCAACAAAAGCAAAAAACACAATAAATATTTATTCAAGAGTGCGTGACCTTCTAAAACGTCACTAAAGACAAAATATGAAATGCGTGCGTTCCCACTTTAACCATTTTCTGCAGTCAATGGTGCGGTAGCTAGCATCTAAGATGACCCCTAATTTTACAGAAGGGAATCGGAAGTCCGTTGCAAGCTGTAAACAAAATCCTTTATAAGGCGGGAGAGATATAACTTCTTGGCTTCACAGCAATTCTAAGTAGCATCGTAAAGGACAAAGTAACTCGCCCTTAGACGTAAGTAAAATTAACTGCGAAAGTAGTTGTCAATCAAGGACCTGAGGGTTGAAAACAAAGTATATTCTGCTGACTACGTTGAACAGGGCATGAACACAACACAGCGGACAGACAGGCCTTTGCTTGGTTCAGTTGATGAACGAATCGCTACCCCGTTTAGCTCACCTTTCTCGTCCCGACATCTACTGAAAAATTCTCTTTAGCCTTATCTGAATCCAAGCAAACAAGTTTGGCGAAAATCGTAAACAGAATTTCACGCCACGCGCACTGATGTCTTTGCGCAATATGACCAAAACCCAATGTACACGAGGCTCATAGTAGCTGAAAATGTTCTGATTAAAGACCGAACGATTATTCACTTGTGGGAAATTTGCTCGAGAACCCACGCGTAAATTGGTAAAGATTTACCCCTCAGTTCATGCTTTTAAGTTACAGTAACATTTTATTGCGATAGATGGGCACTGCGGAGAAGCACGGGTGAGCCTATAATGACAATTTTTGGCAGTCAGGCAAACCGAAACTGCTGACTCAGGTTAATTTGTCACTGAACCAGATAGTTCACCATCTTAACCATGAGAGTATGCATGAACGTAAACAGGGGATAAAACACAGAATATGGTACCTCTGGAACATCCGCTTGGTGCTTTGGGAATTCTGAATCCACGTTTTTCGGCATAAGATGCAAGTGTACATGGGGTGGTTCCCTGAGGGCTTGAAACCTTCTATGAGGTTCGCGTCCGGAACTTACAAAATCGAGGGGAGGAATAACGGGGTTCTGATGTCCTTCCATATTCCTTAAATATCTTGCTCAACATCCATTTACTTTTTCCTGACGTAGCAAAGTACGTCACATATCGCTGCGTCTACCGTCAAGTTCAAGTATAATGGGATTTCTTCAAGCAATAAACGCTTTCATTTTCAAAAAAATAAGGTGGTCTCACAGTTTTCTGCGTTTTTCAAATTTTCCATATGATCCATTCTGTTGTTCTTGTACACATCAAAGCCCTTGACTTATTCACTGAATGTTTTGCAAACCGCGAATGTGCTCATATAGCACGTGTATCATCTCGTTGCTCAAAACATTTAATCATCTGCAGTAGTCACCACAGACCATGCAATTTTCATAACTTTGTATAAGTTTGATCATTACTCTTTTACCAATGTGAATGCATTTAGGAAGATTTAGAAATAATAATGAACTGCATCAGGCATATTAGTACTTAAAATAGCTATAGGAATTACTAAGTGTTTGGAAATAAAAATAAAATTTTCTCGATAATCCCGTGATTTTGGCGACGTAAAAAGGGCTATAAATGAGAACAATAAATTCAGATATTGAGTTAAATTGAAAACTTGAAGCAACCAATTTCTATAGATAGAAAGAACTTTTCTTTAGTCAAGACATTCTGTTAACTTTAATCTTACTGGATTAGTATTTATTGAATGTCATCAAAAAAGTGTGTCAGAATTTTCCTTGTTTTTACTGTCTTCTTTGATAAATTTATTAATTCTGCATTTTTTCAAATTTTACACCAAAACCTTTTAAATTCGATAGATATAAAGAGCATTTACCAAAATAAAGTGTTTTTAGATATGAGTTTTAATGAATATGGCAAAGTTTTTGAGCTACATAAATGCCTCAAAAGAGCAAAACACATTGCCGAGGGTAAATCTTGTCCACACTGGATTTGTGAGACTACTATTCCTTAGATTAATCAAAAACTTTTCATCAAAGGTTACCTCTTAGAAATTGCTTTGATTAGATATTTCGCTGACGAACTTCTGCGTATATGATATTTGTCCAACGTGATGTCAAAATGAAATTTGATACTTTTGAGAATTTATTTAAGTTTCCTGCAGATAAACAATTCAATTTGACTGAAGATGAAAGAACTTTCTTTTTTCTTTATAATGGATTACCTTCCGCATGAGTAGATTAATTCCACATTAATTCCCGTTTCTAAATAAAGCAAAAGTGGAACGTAAAGTATACAAAAAACTATTTTTCTTCACGACTTACATTTAATAAGGCATTATTTGTCACAAATCCGCTAGAAAATGTTAGATATTTGGTTTTTATTGAAGGACATTTGGGGTTCATTGCTTTATTCAAACAAACATTCTTCCGTTATTCCATTTTGTGCAATAAGACCTAAAAGGATAGCTTAACATAAATTCTTAAACACAAGTGTTTAATGTAACTGCAAACAAATTTGGTTTAACTTGGCTTCACTTCAATCTGAACAATTTTTTATAAACTTTTTAAGTTCTGAAGTGATATCTACTATACCTATTTTACTTATTTTGGCGTTCCTTCTTAGTATTATCAACTTTACCGTGTGGTTTGGTTCGCTCTTTCGTAATAGCATAGGAAATTTCTTTCTATATGAGCCTATCCCAATTTCCCCAAAACTTATGGTTATTTCTCTTAATAAACCTAACTTAAATGATGATTTAACTAAGTAAAATGTTTTTTAAGAATTCAATAAACTGAATGAATGAAAAAAAGTGTTAATAAATATACCATTAAGCGTCAGGTCAAATTTCATGATGAACGTTGCATGGGCCTTCGCGACTACTGTACTGACTGAATTTGTGTCCTTTTGAATAAATGATGTGGAAAAGATAAAAGAACTACTGGAATCGAAAATGGCACGACAAATAAGAATTTATGCTTTTATTTAGCTAAGTTTAATGCGTACTTTTCCCGTCCAGGAGGAATACCATGAATGGAAAATTAAAATTTAGCTTCAGTTGACAGGTACATTTCAAAAGCACGGCCCACTTTCTTTATGATACAATAGGGCAATTGCTGCATGCAAAAGTTTGATCGTTACTCGCATACCGGCATGAGCGCATTTAAGAAAACTTAGGAGTGATAATGAGCAGCATTAAGCAAATGTAAAACTTAAAAGAAGTATAAAAAGTACTAAATGTTTGTGAAGAAAAATAAAATCTTCCCGATAATGTTCATATTCGGAGACGTAAAAAATTGCTATAAATTAAAGCAATAAATTTCAATCTTTTTGTAAGCTGAAAACGAAACGTAAACTTTTTCATATAAAAGAACTTTCCCTCAGTCAAAATATTTTAGATCTATTACCAGTGGTAGATAACTATTTACTGAGCATCGTCCAATAAAGTCTGGCCTATTTTCCATCGTGTTCAGTGTCTTCGTGCGTTGATTCATAAATTGCGCTTCTGTTCGTCATTAGCAATAAAACCTTTAAAGTAAGATATACATTAAGAGCAGTTACCGAAAAATGAGTTTTTGGATATTAATTCTTATGAAGATGGCCATGTGTATCATATTTAGAAATGCTTCAAAACTGCAAACCGCATTGCCAAGAAAAAATAACGTCCGCAACGGACGTTTTGTGCTAGATTTCCTCTTTGAAAAGTGATTTAATTGGATATTCAGCTGACAAATGTCTCTGTATAATAGCTTTTTCCAAGGTAATTTCAAAATAAAATTGGAGACTTTTGCTAATGTTTTAATATACCTGAAGGTGAACGATTCAATTGGACTGGAAATGGAAGAACTTACTTTACTTTTTCGAATTTATTATTTCCCGAATAAGTGGATTAATTGTACGATCTGTTTTAAACTTGCAAATGCAAAACACTGGCCACATATATGGCAATTTTTTAAATGCAACTTATAATTCTCCTGTCTGGTCCGCTTCTAAAAAAGGTATAAGCGAGACCTATCGTTTTAAAAAGGATATTTCTACATGACTAACATTCAATTAGGCATTCTTTACATCACCTTCGCGGTAACATATGCGGACACTTTGCTTATTCGTAAGGTGAACGGTGGGACAAAACAAAATGCGATGAAAATTTCCTGGTACTACATTTTGTGCAAAAAACTTGGCAGGTTAGCTAAACATATTTTTTTGAAACTCACATGGTTGCTTGTTTTTAAAAATAAATGCGATTCCTTAAACTTGGCTTGACTTCTTGGAGGGATAATTTTTCCACTTTTTGTACTGATTCTGGAATTCTTCCACAGCACAATGCATATTAAAAAAAAGTTTGGCTCTGTCATACCTTATAGTATAGCAAATTTTCTCGATGTAAACTTACTCATATTTTAGCCAAAATGAGTGCCCTTTCCGCTCTATAACTTTAACTGAGATGGCGATTTTCCAAACTAAAGCCTTTCTTATTATTAAATCCACTCAGTTGATCAAAATCACCTATCGAAATGTACGCTAAACTACCAAGTTAAATTTTATCATGAAATATGCATGCAGGGCTCGCCATACGGTATCTGTTTTAGGCGTCCCGTCGATCCAAAGGCATCCTCTTCGACCCAATCACATAAGTTCAAGGTACATTGGACCCCATTGAAGCAGATGACCTTTTCATTTTACTTACGTAGTTAATTCTCGTTGAACTTACGAATACCTTGCAGGAGGTAGAGTTACTTCAGGGCTGCGCAGTAATGGAGTGGAAGATCGAGGTAGATGGTCGGAACAATAAGTCCAATTCCTGGTCAGAATCTCGTCATAATTTGAGTCGTTGAACTGGAGGATACTCAATACATAGCTCCAGTTCTTAAAATGACTTTTCAATTCCCGAGTAACTTTCTACCCAACTTGCCAATACACGTGCACTTAGGGTTTCAAGATTACACGTTTTGCACATTCCCATCAATAAAAAAACATTCATCTGTGCTTTTGAGAGGATATCATACGCGACTTATTAAATTGTACAATGGATATATACTATATCGTAAACTTCAGAAAGAACGATTATAAGCGTAAAAATATGAGACTAGCTAAGTAGACATGGCACGATCCTTAAAATCACATAACTATGATATTTTTAAGTCACTGCTGCCCATTCTTGGAATGATAATTTCGAAGGTGCCATAATTTACTATACAATGAACACAGCAACTAAGTATGCTGGGAACGTCCATGAAGGCATCGAAAGCCGATATAAATAGGATGGTTCCTGCACGTGTGACTTTTGAAGGTGGCTGCAAACGCAAGCATTCAATGCCAGAATCCTGGCGCAAATGAAATACCGTGAGAGCATGGTGCATAGTAATTAATCTTACAAACTCTCCTATGTGCTGTCTTCTCATCTAAGTGATAGTCTAAAATTTCGGCCGTCACATGAGATGCATCACACAAGGCACATGCATTTTGTGGCGATAACACGCGCAGGCTCCAGAAACGTATTAGAGAGTCGCTAAAGGAGCATCATAGACGTCTATATTGATTGGCTTATATGTTAATCAAAGAAGACTGGGTGAACTTATCACCGCAACGTTACAGTACGTCAGATTTTTAAATATTAACCTCAATTATCAAAATACAAATCTGAAAATCAAGGCACTCGGATTCCTATCACCTGACACAAAGAATTAATAACCGCACGCTAAAGCGTTTAATATTTTGGACACACGATAAACTATTGAGTAAGTGAAGTGCAGCGTTTTATGGCAAATGGCCTAGAAATTACCGGACCAAGATTGCTAGCGGGTCAATTTTCATTCCTTAAAATACCTTGGATAATTAAACTAACTATATACAAATGACGATGGGTGACTTCAAAATTAGCTGCAGATTATTTTAAAAATATTTAAATTCGCGCCCATACATATCAATCTTTATACCGCATGGAAAGCTGGAAAAATATAAACTAAATTACTTTTGAAGATAGTTGGCTCTATCTGTTAGCAAAATATGTCCATGAACTTAACACGCTTATGAGTTTATACGCTGGAGATGACGAAAGAAGCCGTGTTGGGGGGGGGGGTGGAAAATTCTGCGCGAAACCCACCATTAACGTCTTGCGCCGAGGCAGGCTGTCCGTCATGGCGCCAAAACGAAAGGAGGAAAAAGAAGGATTAGTAATGGATGAAGGAAGTCATTTAGATATGAGGGTTCTTGTGCAGTCACCTTAGATATTGCGCAAAAAACGGAGCATCTGTTTTTATCTAATGAAAAACCTTTGGAGTTAGTGGGCAGTTTGCGGGAAAAGAGTTTATCAGTTTGGATAGCTTCAGGTGTCCTGACTGTCTGACTGTATGTCACCTTTTCATGAGAAGCTTCCTTTCCGCAGTCAGAACTTGATGATCAGAAAAGCTAGTGAATCTATCAGTTAGCATACAAGGTTTGCTTTAGATTAATACCGATACATAGGAAAGCTGGAGGCAAGGGAATTGCGGTGGTAGTGAAAACCTCTTCGTTAGCGCGAGAGGCAAAATGGTCAAATTACTGTTTACACTCACAAAATATATTTATTTTTAAACTTTTTTTCCAGCCCACCTTTGCTATGAGACTTCGAAATCTCTTTAAATACTTTTTGTTCATCTTCAGCCAGGGCCTTAATATATTGAAGTCTGAATCGGTAAGGGTCCTTCAGAAAAAGCACAGCTCCAGTGGTTGAATGAAAGTCTGCCCCGAAAAACATGACACTACATAAGAAGTACCTCCTTGTTTATGAAAAGAATATCATTAATTATAGTTTCTCTAGTCTGTGGACTGTAGGGCTTCCCGAATGGGCAACTTTTGACAGTTTGTACCAGCGTCAATCAGGATTCAATAATGATAAAACACCATTGTATGGAGTGACCAAAAACTATACATTATTGTTTTGAGAAATGTTTTTGTAAATTTTGCTTCCACATTCTGGACCGGAAGCAATTGCATAATCAGTGGGCGTTAGGGGAAGGTCTTCCACTTAGATATTAATCTATGTATGCGGTAGACCCTCCATCTGTGAACGACGATATCTACCACCGATTAGCCAAAAACTTAGGCGACCCAAGCAAAAAACCTTGCAAATTTTGCTGTTGCTGAATCAAGCGCGAAATTGAATCCTTAGAAGAGCAAGTACATGCTCATGGAGGTCTTTTTTCCTGTTTCGCTACTTCTTTTTGGTCTTCATCTTAATTACTTGCTGAATTGCAACTCTAGGCTAGTAGACTACTTACTACTGCTACACGAACCCTGTCCAGTGATGACTTCAGTTAGCCGCAATTGTATTTTAGAAGATACTTTGGTGTGTTCATTTTTGTCGAAGAATTTAAGCCAAGACAGCAAGACAGCTTTAACTGTTTTCTTCATCAGAATTTTCACAATAATTTTATGCTTCCAGTCGGAAGACTTTTAGTGACACGTAGGTGGATGGCGTGCCCGAAGAGACCTACCATTTCTCTTTGAACTGCATTAAAGGGAAGTTCCTGCGTCAGAATGACTGATATGGTCACGTAAACAAGACACATGAACAGAGACCATCCACAGTATATTTGGCTTTACAGCATCTTTCGGGAAATTACGGTAAGGTTTAGGATGAGAATTAGGGTAATTTTGGTGTTAAAATTAGAGTTGTGATTAGAGTTAAATTCAAGATTGTGTTAGAGGCTAAGATTTTAATTCGTGTTAACTGTAGGGCTAAGGTAGGGCTAAGGTTACGAGTAAGGTTACAGTTTAGTTTTATGTGAGGGTTAGCGTTGGGGTATGGGCACGGGAATATTCGTCCTCCCTGAAATTTATCTCAAAGCCACATATTCTAATTGGTTGGGACTTTACTATTCCCGTTTCCTGTTTAGGTGGCCATACAAATCATCATTACCGGTTCCTTTCAAATATGCATAGATCAGAAATTTGGGAGCCCTTAGCTTTGATGACTAAAAATGCTGTAAAATAGTCTTAAATGCAGATGCTAGCAACTTCCTTTTTGTACCTCATGATAGGTGAATCCGAGCTTTGAATCAAATTCTTATGAGATTTCGAAACATTTCCAATTCACATTGATCGATGCACCCCCACAGATAGCTAAGCCAAACAACTCGTGATCTACCGCTCTGTCTGGACTTTGCGAGGTACGTAACAAATAGCTATTTTCTTCACACGACGGGAACGAGGACGCATGACCTGTTCAGGGGGAGCTTGGACCAGTAAGATTTTTGACATCCGCGAGTTGATATTGTTGCTATAACTGACCCACTGATGAGCTGAATGCCTCTCAGCTGTTCAATGCAGTGGTAGAATATCGGCGAAATACGTGTCCAGATTTTTAGCTAGAACCTGTATTGCGCCTATGGTGTACTATGTCACCTCAATCTATGATTCTGGCTGCCAGTTGACAGTTCAACAGGTAATTTTCTGTGGATGGTGGACTTCCGACCGAATATTCCCAGCAACTTTCCGTCTGCGTCTAAAGACCTTAATACAAAAGAAAGTAAGTCCAGTATAGTTTTATTTTCTGAGGAAATTGACAAACAACAATATTGTTTCAACCGTTGCCTGAACTCAGAGTCTTTTGGGCAGGCTCCTTCTTCCTCCTAGGTCACTTAAGCACAGTATAGGCTACGTTAATGCCATACGCTCGAGCCTGCATCACTTTTTTGTCAAAGATACGATTGTCAGCTCTTAACAACCACCGAACTTGTTGCTTGTTGTATTTTTGGGTAGAAATGATCCATGATATTCGTCGTGTTTGCTGTTTTAGTCACGATAACTTCTTACTCTACATTAAGTTGTTCTTTATAGCTGCAAGGCTTTTGTAAATTTATAATGTTCAGCTCAAACAAATTCATCTTCTACCGATCTTCTCACAAGTTAAATTCTCTGGCCCACTCTAAACTGCGACCTTTAAGGCCAATAGGCTTTGGTACATCTTGGCTAAACAGGCATAAATAACCAAAACGAATAGCTCCCGCTGGTAACTGTGAGCGCTTCGGCTCATGCGTATACAGACGGCTACAACAATAAGAAATAATCTGGAACTTTAGGCCCTTTAGTATACTGATCTACTCTGAACTAGAACTACATTTCTGAGGACTGTAAAAAGCTGAAATATCAAAAGTGGCCTATCAATCAGAAAGCACACAGGGAATGCTGGGGAACCCAGTGATGAGCCAGACCTCACAGCAAAATACCAGGAAACTGTGTGTCTGGACAGTTAGTTAGTACGCCTTAGCAATAACAAATAATCGTAGTGAAGTAATCACGAGACTCATGTTCGCGGTTTTGGAAAACTTTGTTCAAAAAACGGTGAAGCTGAGCTTTTGGAACCCTTGACTGCATCCGGCAAAACCACTCGATATTTTAATACACGATGACGGGAACCAAAAGTCTACTCACCTGCATAAAATGTACGAGACTCAGCAATAAATGTTTAGGCCAGGTGTACAGCCACAGAGACGGGAAGGCCACCTGAAGGGCAACTGAAATGCAGATTTATCTGCTACCTCACAATAAAGTGAGCAAGACTATAATGGACAAAATATGCAAATTGAGTTACACGCGCACATTCTCCCTGGCCCTCGTTGGCATTCTGAACCATTACCAACTCCCTCGTCCAAGCTCAATTTATCATTACACCCTGCCACCCACCCCGAACTCGGCCGTTCCACACTGTCCCCGTTTCTTACTTTTTACCGTACATGCGCACCTCACTGCTGAGCCTTCCTCCCCGCTCACTCTTAGCTAAAGGAATGCATACGCCTCTCGTCTTTCGGCGTGGCATGCGCCGCTCCAACCGATTTTCCTGTTGCGCGTTTTACTTTGGGCAACTTAGGGACGAGGGAAGGCCATATGCAGGGAAATTCAGGGGGACGTAGAATGGTGTGGCCTTTGAACGGTAAACAGGTATATGACGTTGCATGTCCACTTCTGGTTCTCCTTTTGTGTGCTTGCCTTTCCGTGCACAGAAAACTGTGAGGTTTACCTAGTCTTCAATAAGCCATTTGCACAAGCAGTGCTGCGCATTTTCGGCGTCCAGCACCCCCACCCCTCTTTGAAATTGTGGTAGTAAAGTTTGGACAGGAGGCGGTGATGAGAACAAAACGCGCGCGCGAGTGCAGTCTTTCCGCCACCTGCCTCAAAGCACTAACGTTCAGCATTGCTTCGTCACTCTCGTGAACGCATCATGTGTTCAAAGTTTTCCTCCATCCAAATAGTTATGTGGTTTTCCTAGTAGGATCTGACATAGAGCGTTCGTGTAAACATCCCTCTCCCCACCAAATCAAGGGTCTGGGACTCCGATCGGGTACGACAAAGATATTTACATTTTCGGTATAAACTATCTGTTGAAATTCGAGTAAGTACTTGAAAATAACTTATATCTAGTATGG
The DNA here is from genome assembly GCA_036362985.1 of Ligula intestinalis. Lineage (NCBI taxonomy): Eukaryota > Metazoa > Platyhelminthes > Cestoda > Diphyllobothriidea > Diphyllobothriidae > Ligula > Ligula intestinalis. Next base: position 39,166,145 of record JAYGXS010000004.1, on the reverse strand, counting down.
TCTTTTGTAACAATACGGTAAATGACGTAACCTCGATGCGCAATTTTTAGCAGCAGAATATCTGGACCCCTATTATTTCTCCATAGTCAAATAAGAAAGACAGTCTTGCCAAAACTTCCTTACGGAATTGTTTTAACCCGTCAGCTTGAGCAATAATCGGAAAGATTTTGAGTGAGCACTGCTAGCGAATAAGAATGTCAAAATGGCCGCTTGGCGCCTATTTGCCAGTAAAACATCGAGCATTAGATTTCAATACCTTACTATCTGAACTACGGCCTCACGACTTGCCTACGGCCGAGAGTGATTAGAGTCAATCGAAAACTATGAGTGGGGTCAACATAGAAAGTGGTAACCCATCTCCGTCTTGCGCTAACTTCTCCTGGAAAGAAGGTACTTATTTCTGTGTCCTAACACTAACCTTACGGTCACCTTAATTTAAAACCTAACCAGAATTCCTGCTGAAATTTGACGCAAGCTCGGATATAGTACCGAGGGAGAGGCATATTACTGTGTCCGATTAAAAAGTGCTACTGAAACAATAATTTCCGGACTGCTTGCGTTTAACGCGCACGGAGTCATATCTGATAGAAACGAACAGGCAGGTCCCAGGAATCAGTTCAAAATGAAAGATCCGAGGAGTCCTATCCTAGGCAGAAGGACAACACGACACTCTGTGGGCTGGGTATGAGAACGTTTAACTCAATCGCCCGCTGACTAAACGAATCTAGTCTCAACTTTTGGGTTTTCTCCTCTCGATTATGACAAATAATCCAAAAATCATCATTCAGATCCCTCATACGTTTACACTTAGGAATTTTCTACGGTTAACCGCCATGCAACAGGCTACAAGAATTCGAGTTTGGAGGTCTAAATTCAGAAGAAGAAGAAGAAGAAGAAGAAGAAGAAGAAGAAGAAGAAGAAAAAGAAGAATAAGAATGAGAAGAAGAAGAAGAGCAAGAAGAAGAAGAGCAAGAAGAAGAAGAGGAAGAGAATGAACTGCTGTTCACAGGCAGTTTTGCTAAACGCAACCTCCCGCGTGCTTTTTGAAGGTTTTGTCACGTAGATTTCAGAATGCTTCTTTTGTAGACATGATGCGGACGGAAAAGTCAAGGCAAATTCGTCCTAGGGAGGCGTAATCAAAAATGTACGTTTTACATGTTACATTATGGAGGATGTAGCTGCTGGTGTTCACCCGAAACTAGAAATACAAGCGACTTTTGCTGGTGAATGGTACCACTTGATGTTTTAATGCAGTTGGTTGCTCCTTCGTTTGTTGTCCGCGGCAAGGTGAAAGACACCGTTCGCCGGCTGAAGTGTCGGAAGGGGAACGGAGATGTGTTGGGGGAGGGCCTGCATCATTGAAAAAAGCGTGCAGGAGTCGGTGCTTTTAGACAGTGTGGGCGCACGCGCACATCACAACGGACAAAAGCAGCTTCCTGAGTCTGCGTGCGGTCCCCATGGGCAGGGCAGGCTTCCGGTGTAGAAGGGCTGCCGACAAGAAGAGAGAGAGGGAGAGTTGCAACTGCTCACTCCTGAGCTCTGCTTTTTTAGAAGTACTTTCCCGTCAACAGTAGCCGCCTTCCTTCAATAAATCACAAGGCCGGCCAAGCGGGAGTGGTGATCTTGCGAACCGTCAAAGCTCTGGTCAGGCGGCATGGCCTTCACCGATTCATTTTTTGCCGCTCTGGCGGCAGACAGTGGTGGGGCGTGACGGGGAGGGCGCTATGCGACGCCTTCTCATCTGCAGTTTAACGGACGGCAAGCATGACTGTTTGATCATCGCGAAGACTTCCAGTGCAGAGGCGGCCGTGGATCAGCACACTGATCAGGCCTACTGACGGTCTGCAAATTAAATCCCGACGTCGATGTTTGGCGCACATACCATAACCGGTATTCTCCGCAGAGTAAATTGCGTTACATGCTCAAGAGCTAAAGTAGCTCAGACGAAGTACTGTAAGCAAAAGAGGAAAAAAGACTTTGGTAAATACAACTAAATCAAATTGAGCTTTGTCACTTGGAAAAGAGCTGAGGTAAGGCATGGAGATTTTTTTCAGATATTTTAGTAATTGGAGTTTTTGGAAAAAATGGTCTGTGAGGTTATACTTGCCTTATGTGGTTCCGGTCGGGAATTAAAGTTCATGCTAGTTTTTTCAGCCGTAATATAAAAACTGCGTTTGAAAGTAATAACGGTTTAAAAAACTTATGATAACGATGCCAGCATGCACATTGTTAAAAATCACAATATTGCATTATGCGATACTGCGTACACCTGAAAAAGCACTCTTCCCTTACTTAAACCATTTTACCAAATCGATTTAAGTGTAATTAGGTATTGGTTGACCTAGGTGGCATTGAGAGTTTTTGGTAGTCAGAAATATTTTAGAATACGCATGCTCAATTTAGCCAAAAGACACGAGAATCAAAGCACAATATTAGCCAATCAAAAGTTTATAGACCAAGAAGCACTTGTAGCGTGATATATGAGAGAATGGACAGCTTATATGAAGTCAGAACGCCAAAGATAGCAACGGATATCACTTCATGCAACAATTCACTAAGGAGCACCCTATACCATAGAAAAATATACTTAACGCGAAAGCACGTCGGACAAATCGAGTTCTTTCATTATATTCTCCCTGAATGTACACTATCCAGCGTGCTCCCCATTAGCACTGGTTACATATATGCAGAAAGCAATACGCTTGAAAATGCGAGGTCCGGATATCTTATCGTGTGGCCCTTCCTGCTGGCAAGCGGGACGAACAAACACACTATTCTGACGACGGAAACGACAGAAATTCCGAAGCGGCAGCCCAAATACATTTTCAATGAACTCGTCCCTTATTCTTCGTCTTGTTCGGAGGGTGGCGGATATTATATATGCATATGAATGCGAGTATGGGATAAGGGCAAAAACAAGCGAATCTTGAATTGTCATTTTATGCTTATCCCTTGCCATCGGCCAGCCAAAAAGCGCAAATCAGTTGAGCTTCGAACGCGAGGGATTGGGACATTGAGTCGAACGATCTACCATTGAGCTACGGGTCTATTGACCTGTCGGTCGTAATCTGGAATGTTAATTATAATATAGTAGCGTTCACGATCAGACTACGGAATACTTGTCCTTTTGTGCCTTGGGGCTTTACCTATTGCCCTCGTAGATAGTAGCATAATTACTAATAGTGTATGCAGACAATGGAGTACCGACACAGAAAAAGTATGCCGGGATAGTCTTTTCTGACGTTTTAGCCATCATCAGCCAGGTGACTTAAGCCTCAGGATTCGAAAGCGGGATCTGGGATGCTTGAGTCCAAGGCTTTATCATTGGGCAACATGCTTACTGTCCTATTGGCTATGATCAGTAATATTAATTATAATAGAGTGGTAATCATCGCTCGGTTTACGGAAAATGCTCGTCCCATTTTGCCTTAAGGCTACATGCAAGCGACCTTGCAATACATTCTAGGGAGACAATTTCTGTGAGCTTTAATGAAAGTCCTCTGTACTGTGCAGGATTTCCAGTCCTGCGTTCTGTGGGGAGAGGGGCCCTTAACGCGATCCTTGCCATCGCTATGATAAACAATGTAAAGAGACATCACCGAGATTAGCACCCACCTTTACAACTTTCAGCCTCAAATTTCATATACAACCGTTCAACTGTCGAGTTCGATGATCTCCACTGCGTGCTTCAGTAGGCTAAAGGCAAACTCGGTCCCTTGGGTGGCAGTTGAATTTAAGTGGTAGTATGTTTCCTCAATCGCCCGTGTCCTCTGTCATGACAGATTCGTGAAGACTGGGGGTGGGCGCAGGAAACTCCTCACCGAAGCGTATTATCACGCTCCTTGGACCACAATCAACACCTGAGCAGATTTTTTATACGACACGGCAGCATGGATCCCGGGTCACACAGCCTGGATCTTCCTTCCATACATCGCACTATATATCACCTGTTCACAGCCCACATTTTCCCAGGGTTTCAACACAACGAGGGGATAGGGACGGCAGTTCGGATCTCCATTCATCCGGTCTTCACTTCCATGCCAAACGCCCACTTTTATACCATATGGTCATTTGACCACGATATCAACACAACAAGCTGAAGCACAACCGAAGTTAATATATTAACAAATATCGATACAACTACTATCTACCGCATGTGAAGAAGTCTCACCTACTTGCTGACCTTCATATTGTCGAGTTTTCCCCTCTCTGCCGGACTGGTTTCACCTTTATAAAAGTCATTTCATCAGAAGAGCGCTACTTAAAGTCAGAAACATTATTTATAATGCCGACAAACGAACCCACCCAATGCGACGCACCGACACAGGCGTGGAGGTTGTGAGTCATACAGAGAAAAAATGATTAATAACCGCCTCGTCGCACCACCGGCGGCTCCGCGTCTCCACTTCCAAAGCGGGCTCTTCTAACCATTTCCACTATGGTACGCGTGCTTGCGTGCGGACACTTTTTCAAAAAAATCATCGCAACACAGCCCAGGGCGGTGACGGAAGCTTCAGAACCTTGGAGGCATTATCGTGCGCACCCCACAATCCCCTGCTTTCCTCCACCCGTAACCTATTCCTTGACGTCTCCTTTTAATTCAGAACCCCTCCCCCCCTGCATCCCGGCATGCTTCAACGACGTTTATAAGGCCATTTGATCTGCCCCCCGAAGTGCACGCGCCCCGTAAAGCGAACACTCCATATCCGCTTGCCTAATGGTCACTTCTCATGTGGACTATCCTTAATGAATTTCACCCTATACTGGTCTTTCCTACCCCGTCAGACTGATCTAACGCAGACGAGTCAAGGCTCTTTTCGTGATCGAGGACGCACACATGATCGTCACATGACTCAACCTTGTAGAAGAATACCACGCACTGAACTCTGTCGTTCTTGATGTTGTCATTAATCACTCTTTCCCCTATCTCCCCTCTCTCTTTCCGAGCATGTGTATATCTGTCCATCTGTATGATATCAGTTGAATATCCTTAATTTTTACTCGAGTACGATGTTCCATGCTAAACCGAAAATGCTTCCATATATTGACTAAAATATATTGCCTAAGTGCAATGAGCGACCGAGAGATACTGAGACGACCTAGTCAAACAGAGGTGGACATGGATCCTCGGGAGTGAAACATTCTCTTAAATAGCCTCTAAACACCTACGGACGTTCCACCTATGGCTATCGCGACCTCTGATGAACCCAGCCTCCTGGATATCGACCAAGTTTAAAGTTCTGCCCCACCAAATATGTCGTATGTGCAACTGCCTTCACCTTCGACCCCTTCAACGACACCCGAAGGGTGAAAGTAGCGTCTGCCATAAAGTTAACTCATGCGGACATCGCAGGTAAGATGCGTGGAAAGGCTCACGAGAATAAAACGCTGTCCTCTACTGCGATCAGCAAATGCATATCAATGAAACCTACAGTGCTTTCCGCGTGAGTGAGAGAGACTATGACTACCTAGCATTGCTAGGCCACAGCTTTGTGCTGAAGGATCATTCTCTTCCAACTGGATTTTAGGAGTAGGAGGGTTCACACGACCAGAAGATGGATTTTAATAATATATAAGAGTAAGTGCTGTTTACGACCATTAGGTTTCCTCTTCGACTCGAAGCTATGGCAACATAGCTTAGAAGGAGGAGTCGGATGGTAAAGGGAAGCCTAGGGGCATGCGTGTTCATTCCGCGGCATTCAAATAACAATTCTTCGGAGGTGAAGGTGATTTATATTCCGAATTGTTTTCTTATGAATGGGAGGATGGACAACAGTTAACTGGACTAATGAGGACAGGAGCTACTAACTGATGGCACAGGTCCGTAAAGATTATACTGAATGCTGGTAATAGGAGTATTTTTCAAAAAGTACAAATTTTTCGTAATCTGCTTGACGAACTCATGGTCATATTCCACTATGCCCTCTAACTGTGCTCTTACTTGGTACACTTACGGATGAAGTTTCCAACAGAGTTGGTGGCTTCTCGGCAAAATCATACTCAACAGATCAGTAATCAGTGTAACTGATTGAATTCTCCTACTAAAAAGGCCCCTGTAACTTCATACTCTGGTGCCACTCAATACTGAACACGTATAAAAGTGCTGATAGGACAACAGCCCTGTACGTACCCATTTTTACGTTGAGTAGCATTCGGAAACCGTCCCAGACTAATAGTTTTATTCGATCGAAATCTCTGCTGGTTTTGGAGGTCAAACTGTGAGTTCCTCTTCGATCTTGGTGCTTTTTTTAAAAGTATACTTCTAAGGCTCGCGATTTTATCCTTTGATGTGAACAGCATTCTATTGATATTGATGTACAATTCCCTGAAGTTAACTTTTGGATTGGATCGTTGCAGAAGTCCTGATTTCTGTTTGCTGCTGGTCTGTTGACATTCGCTGCAACGACAGAGGAAGAGATACACACCCGTGGTATCTCCTCTTAAGTTGCGCTATCTAGCGCCAAGTCCTCCGTGAATAACAGATTGTAAATGCTGACCTAGGCATTTACCGAACCGATATTGTACAAAAAGTATCTTGCCACAGGCTTTAAAGTTAACGAGGTTGTTTTTGGTGTCTGTCTCCAGGGCTACGCATACGTATTTGTGTTTATGGTCCGAAATTTTCGGTCAGACAAGACTACTATTGCGTTTTGTAAATAAAGTTTCTGAAATTGACAAAGAGTATTTTTTAAATCCTGATTCATTCCTTATCTATGGAAAACAATGGCATTCCTAACACTTACTTGAACCGGATTTTTAGTAACCTACGACCAGATTTTCTAGTTCTAGAAGGGGCTTATGCAAACATTTGTGGCTTATAACGGTGTTCTTTTACAGCCTGTTTTTCTTCAATATAAAGACTGAGTATCACCTTCTCTTTACTAAAAATGAATTCTGAGTATCAAATCCACTTAACAGATCAAAATAACAAGACCAAATATACGCCAAACTGCTAACTCGAACTTAAATCACAACTGTGTATGAGTAAGCTCACCTACTTTAACAGGAGGTGAACGTTATTTAGGAGTTAGCCGGCTCGAGAGTTTAGACAAATAGCATTGCCGGCAAAGACACGGGGGACCGGTGGCCGGCAGGCTCGAGAATGAGCCACGAGGTATGATGGGACAGGTAAATTTCGTTAGCGATATGTGAACGTCCTTCAACGAGTCTCGAAAGTACCAGTGGCTGAATCAGGCAAAGTGTGCATGTTCTGAATATCACACATTTACAAGGATAAGGAATGCATAACAATAACAATTCCAACAAGCGAAAAATGGGTAAAAATTTGTTAAGTGCCCTGAAATCGCAGCCCATATGTCCAGGACGCAGCTTTAAGTAGACGTCTCACAACGACGGACACCTTTAACCTATGGGGCCATTCTGAAGGATGGATAGCAGTGGCAATTATTCTTTACCGAAGAGGAAAGGTATACTGCAATGTTCTAAAATCCACCTCGCACCCGGCCCGGAATGAGGTAGTGAGTAAGAAATATCAAAACGATTAAGCACTTTTTAATAGTTCTGTGATAACATTAAACTGTATTTTTGTTTTTTTTCTGTTAAATAGGCTTTGAATTAACTTTACACAACTTTTAACTAAACAATTGAATAAGCGCGTGATTTTATCAACAAATGACCTTGTTCTTATTTAAAAATTTTTAAAAGTTAGGATACTCCTATCTTAGGTTCCTGGATAGACTATTTCGTATATCACAGTTCTTGATCGGTCTCCTTCGTACATTATCTTTGCTGCATTTTCTAGTTTCAACCCCCTTTCAGACTCCAGAGTTGTATGTCCACAAATATGAGCGCCAAGATCCAAGGGTTATGCTAAGTCTGCATATAATCGTTTCGTCTGTTCAGCTGCAAATTAGTACAACCACCTAGTCCGCGTGAACAGTGTTGGCCTCAGTCAAACAAAATGTACCAGCTCATTATTTCACGGCAGCTTTGTATAAACGGTTTTGGTAAGTACAGTCTATAAAGAACCAGGTCCGAAATAACGTTCTCATTTGAAACCCCAGTTTTTCCCCACCCACTAGAAGTTCTCAATTCTACCCAATCAGTAAACGAAAAGCATATATTGGACACAGAGAGAAGAGCAGCATACGCAGTTTAAAGTACAGAGCAAAGGCTATAAACAGTCACTCAACACTCGTGTTTTTGAAACGTGGTGACAGCCTTAGTCAAACTTGTTTTTCATTTCATTTTAAAAAGGTCCGTCCCGCCCCTCTCCAACACGCAATACGTGGAGAGGACCAAGGTGTAAAAATAAGGTAACAAAGGCTCACATTCTACCACTTTTGGCTAAGTATCTGTCTTCTAAACATTCTCTTTCTCCTCTATCACACGCAGGTGTAACCACCCCAACTGTTTACTTGCTCTTTCGACCGAAATAATAAAAGACAAATATAGTTGCTGCGTCAGAAAAGACAAGCCTTACCGGAAGAACCATACCCAGCAAATCCGAGAATTGTCAGGACAGACATACGCCGTCAAGAAGAGTTCAGTCCAAGAGTAAGCGAAGGCAAAATCCTGCCCTTCATTGCTTCTGTGCAGTTTTTGCATAAGATTCATATGATGACCACAATTATTGGGAGAAGATTATTGCTCCAATAGTAAATGCTCGGCTGAGCAGGTCCACCGTTGTAAGTGATCAAAATATCCGTGAGTATTTTTTCGCCGCAGTCGACGACGTCTAGGTAATGTGGCACCAGGACAGTGAGTTGCGCATTAAGTAGATTACAAGGAGCGTGGGTGTGCGCTGCATCTACTTCATTTAATCCTCGTCGTTTAAGTTTCGATGTCAAGGCAAAATTACGATCGTAGGAGGCGGAATCGGGATCGGGTGCATGTGGCTGGCACAGCCAGATCCGATCCTGAATATGCCGCTACACCTGGCTCGTAACCCAGCTGAGTTGGAATGTCATAAAGGCCACATTTAGAAAGAGCCATTGCAGTCTGACACTCAGTCCGCCAGTCAGCTACTTAAGTCACACACACACTGGGTTAACCGGGCAGTCAGACTTATCCTGTCAGTGGAAAATCAGCCAAACCACGGAGTTTAGCGCACAATAGCTCGGTGGTCGCAGCTAATGGCGTCCATTGTGTACTCTACAGTATGGAGTTGAAGGGACAGGGAAGTGCGCGTGGATTATTTTTAAGTGATAGCAGACTTACGCCGCATTCAACTCAATCGCTTCTTTCCTTCCTTCCTACCTTCCTTCCTTCCTTCAGTCCCTTTTGCCACTCGTCTCGTTTCCGCATGCATTGTTTGACGGAGTTGCGCGGGTAACTATTTTCGCTAAGCAGTCGTCTAGGGTATTGCAGTTCGGTAACTTTGTCTTCCGGTTGAATACAGTGCGGCTGAACACGCCGATATAACATCCTTACACAACTGCATTTTTGACTGATTAGGTGGTTGCTGTCGTTACCGTACGTTCACATTGGTCTTCAGGTTATCACAATATGTGCGGCAGATCAAAGTGTTTGGGAAAACGACAAATATCCCTTAACCTTCTTTATAACAATAACTTAGGTTACGCATATTCGCTTCTTTTCGTAAAAGCTTAACCATTAAGTGCTTGAGTACCCAGCAAAATGAAGCAGCAGATGGTCGCATATGGAATGAGACGGAAGCTTGAAACAATGTGTGGTGTTCCAAGAGTTAGTCATCCTATGAAGATAATACAGGCGGCACCCTTAAATTGAGCTCCATCCAGGTAAGAGAGGAGCGCATTTGTGCCAAATGTCCCTGTGTTTCGGTATCTGTGCAATATACTTCGAGCCCCATCTTCTGGGAGGGGGGTCTCGTGAGGCTACCGAAATATTTCAAACGCGATGTTAGCGGGAGTCAAGCTGATTGCAAGCGCTGCGCCCCAACTCCGACTTTCCCGAAAAGGAGAAAAAGCAGTCGCACACGCCAGAGGGCACGCTACAACTAGAATTTGGCCGCTACCCAGATTTATCAGTAAAAATTATAGGTACAGTATGAGGCATGGCTGTGAGCGTTTAGAGCCTACCTTAGCAAACTACCCCATCATTCCGACGATCTAAATCCAACATTTGTCGCTCATTATACTCATGCTAGCCATCAGCTTGTAACGGCATCCAAAATATCTCAGTTCATTCGGTTCAGCGTGTGACTTCATCTTCGATCGAAAACGAAGTACATTAAACTGACATCCAACAAATGTGTAGAAATAAAGACGCACGGATGGACAGACAGACTTGGATGCGAGTGAGAACAGGAGAGGATAATTGAGGATGAAATGACAAAACTGAGTTATGCAAATATTCCCATGGTTAATATAAGAAGTCAGTTTATGCGAACGAGCACATTGCTTACTGAACGTATCATGCAAAGACTTTTGGAAAGGAATAAATGCATTAACCATGAAATCGAATGAAAAGCCAGAATGTGCCTCTTGATTGGTTTTCTCTTACGAAAGTACACAAGTTTAAAGTCATTTCTCAGTGAGACTACATCGCCACCACTACTTCTTTGTAGCATCTTGTAACTCCACTGCCTCACTCTATGTCTACTTCTTTTTCTGTATCAGCACGATCCTTTATGCGTCCTAGATTGTGCAAAGGCCTTCGACTAGTTTGCGTTAGGTCAACCTAACGGGGTACGCAAGGCCAGTAATGGGCGAAATTCTTGAAGGATAATAGATGGGGAAATGAGAAGTGTCCGCTTGACAAGTGAAGGCGGAGTCTTCGGCATGTAAGGAACGGCGCTTTGTTGCTACGGCAGGACGGCACCAGCTGCTTGCGATTCGGGGTCGCAGCGGCAGATCAAGTGCCCTTATCAACCTCGCTGATCCACACCGGAATGCAGGGGGGTCTCGGAGTGAAAAGGATACGCCAAGGGATAGGTTACGGGTGGAAGGAAGTAAGGGGGGGTGCGGGATGCGCGCGATAACGCCTCCAGGGTTCTGAAGCTTCCGTCGCCGCCGTGGCGTCTGTTGGGAGTTTTTTTAAAAACAAATGTCGGCACGCAAGCAGGCGCAGTATGGTGGAAAGGGTTAGAAGAGCACGCTTTGCAAATGGCGGCACGGACCCGCCGGTGGTAGCGGCGGTGCGACGAGGCGGTTATTAATCATTTTTTCTCTGTATGACTCACAACCTCCACGCTTGTGTTGGCACGTCGGTACGTCGCATTGGGCGGGTTTGTTTGTCGGTGTACCTTGTTAGCGTCCTCGGAGTATGGCTCTTATCTGTCCCCCTTGTCGCCCCGTCCGCTTCTAGAGTGCTACGCCTCGGCCCGTAAGTCTCTGTGAGTTTCCTATTAATAATCGACTCATCTGCCCAAGGCCATGAACTTTCGAAACCAAATGTTCTCCACTGGAATTGGGACTCAACTATGTGACGGTCTTGCCTTCACTACTGCTACTTCCGAACTGGTCCTGTAAATGTCCACAACCGCTGACAATTATATAACTGCATTGTCTGATGATGAATTAATCGAAAACGTTCATTCGCTTAACTTGACTTCCTTAAATTATAGGACAGGTAATGTCTCCTCGGTTATCATTGGAGAGTTATACTGAATTTGAAATTGCCACTACGTTTGTAAACCCCGAATCGCCGAAGAATTCAGGGCAGGTGGAACAAAAATGCATGAAGACTAACAACTGCTTGACCACTCTCCGAAAGGGTATCTGTTTCACGTGATGTGGGTCGTCCCTCTTTACTTGCTGACGATGATGTAGCAACTGTAAATTATATTAATCGCAGCTGAAGGATCAAGAATCTGATGCCGAACTACCGGTCGATAATATGAGGGACCAACAAGGCTCGCGTTTAATTATAGGTCCGTGCATTAAAATGAAACGTATTGACGCCGAATAAGTCAGAAACGCTTTAGTACGTCATGCTCGGTCTCGGGTGTGTTCTACAAACATATTTATGTCAACCGATAAAAGCTCGTTGGAAATTGTATACTTGCTATAGGTCAAGGGGTAATGGGGCTGCCTTCTACTTCTTAGTATTAGGGCAAGTTAGAGCTAGTGTTGGCGGTTAGCGTTTACAATATTGTTACAGTTTAGAGTAGCGTTAGGGTTAAACATATTTACACGGTTAGAACACACGGATATTTACGTCTTCCGGAATTGTTTTCAGCACTAACTTTAGTACTTGGGTGGGACGTTTCTATTCGCGTGTCCCGCTTAGGGAACCACATAAATAAACGTTAACAAGTTTTTTGCTGCTCTGATTCCCCTTCCCATCTACAAAGACCACCACAACTATTGAGAATAGGAGCTTTCTTCTAGCATAACCGTGACGGAAACTTGTGTCCGCACCCCATATTTTACCAACGAAAGCGAACATGCGAGTCCCACCAAGAAAGTGCGAAGAAGCCAACGTGATCACTAGGACAAAAACGTTATTCGCTTGATGTTTCGAATTCCGTCGCGGATCCATCATCAGAAACAGTAACTTTGGGTTTGAAAAATTGCCTTAAGAAGAAGTAAATAAGGTTCCTAGTTCAAAATTGTTATTCATCTGAGTTTCGAAATCCCTCGCGGATCCATCAGCAGCGACAATAGCAGAACTGGGTAATTCATATGCAGGGAAATACAGTATCTATAGGATACAGTGACTATGATGCTGCATGCTTAATTACCGGCTCCCCCATGAAGGATAAGTGCTCACTTATGCGCTAATTGCCTGATGTGCGGCGTGCGGGCCGTGACCTGCTGAACTTTCATCACACGTGGTAGCATTGGGGGTGATTAATGCTCTGCCATCTGGCTCCCTGGTGCTGACGCTAGATGACGCGTTGGCACGTGCGTTCCCCAAGCGATGACTTGCTTTGGCCAAAGTGAACCTCGGTGCTTTATCTGGATTGGGCAGGTCATTGCACTCGTTTATAGACTAGGAGCCTGTTACCCATGACTCAAGTAAGTCACGACTGACATGATTGTTGTCTCTCGCGAGAATATCGGCCTCATCAAATTTGAACGTGTGACCGGCTCTCGTCGAATGAGTCGTGGCTTGAAAAGTGGCATCATTTCTCGCGTTCGAAGCCATCTGCAACTGTCCCAGGTCAAGTAGACGACTTCAACTCTTTCTTACCGGGGCAGTGGGTCTTTTGATTTCATTATCTAATGCCTTCTAGTTACCTGTGGCTTGTACGTGACTCCAACACCAAGTGGTGCGAAAAAGCGGCTGACAGCCTCCGTGACGTTTTGTGACGTACGGAATCGCTCGCTAAAATTTGGGGTCGGGGAAATTTTGTTTCTCGTCTCATTTGCGCTTGCACTGTTTGACGAAGTCGCGCGGATAGCCATTTTCTCTGAACACCCGTCGAAAATATTGTAGTTCGGCAACTTTATCTTTCGGTTCCCCAAAGTGTCTTAATGCGCAGATAAAGTGTCCTCGCACACCTGCATTTGTAGTTGATTTGGTGGTTGCGGTTGGAATTCAGTACATAAATCGTATTTATCCCTTTCCTGAACACTTTGGCCTTGAGGCCACCATAATCTTTATGGCAGTTGGGGATATCAACGAAGACCAGGTGGTTGTTTCCCTCGTTCTCTATCGTAGACTGTATGCCTTTAAAGACGCTGTTAAGAAGGTATTTGAACATGATCAACTAATCCCGTTCGATGACGACGTCAACCTTGAAGTAGGTTCCGAGACAGAAGTTTGGGTGATGTAGGATTTAAGAATGTCCAAAGAAATTCTCTTTCTCATGGTATTTGCTTCTTAGGAGTATTTCAACAGCCTCGATTGCCAGATTCTAGGGGATAGAAGTTAAGTGGGACCTGATATCACTTGGTCGGAGCCTAACCCCTTTAAGTTTATCCTAACAATTGTGTTGATGAATGGATCGTGGTGCCTGAATCAGCGGACAGAAATTGGAGACGCCGAAACAGCCAATTTGCCAGTCCGAACGTTAAACTGGATCGGAGAGGAGCACCCTCCTTGTGCAACCTGGGGAGGCCATGGTAAGTCGCCACTTGGGGACTGCACAGGCCAACGCGTAGTCTCACGCCGGCGCCAGAGACCCAGATCGCCGAGCAGTCAACACTCTCAATTCTACGACGTATGAGAAGAGTTCAGCAGGTCACGGTCCGCACGCCGTACACCAAGCGATTAGCGCATAAGCGAGCACTTATCCCCGATAGGAGAGCCGTAAATCATCATAAGTATGCAGTATCATAGTCACAGTATCCTATAAATATTGCATTTCCCTGCTTACGAATTACTTGGATGCTGAGAATTCCCGGTCTCTCCAGGACTTCCATGTCACGATCCTGTCCTGCCATTTCGGCTTCAGTATTTGGCGGAAAATGCTGAGGTGGAAAAGTTTTAGCTTCAAAGCTTGGTTAGCGTAGACAATCCAAGTTTCTGCTCCGTACAGAAGTCTCGTGAGCACGACAGTCTCGTACATCGTCAGTTTCTTTGATGGCTGGAGACCGTGACGGTTCCACATGGAGGCTTGAAGCCGGTCAAAGGCTTGGCTGACTTTGGCAATCCGGCAAGCAACTCGGTCGTCGATTCTGGTGGGCTGCCAATATGAACGAAGTTGTCCGCTTTTAGATCACGGCGATCTGGAGCATTTTAATCAGCACTGGGCAGCAGTTGATACATGACCACCGTTTTATCCGTGTTGATAGTAAAAACGTAGTTCGCGCAACCTGTGGCGTAGAGTTTGATACTCTTTGCATGTCCGCTTCTCTCGTGGGTTTGAGAGCACAGTCGTCCGCGAACAGCAGCTCATGAGCTGTGGTCGTGAGGACCTGCATACGGCAGATGTTGAGAAGCTGCCATCCGTTCTGTAGTTGATACGGATCCCGGGATGCTCCTCATGGGAAAAATCCATCAGGGTAGGAGAGGACATAAGATTGAAGAGGGTAGGCGCGAGGATACTGCCCTGCTTTGCTCCACTGATCACTGTGAAGTCGTCAAAAACCGTGCCGTTGTCCGTGACGCGCGCCATTATCACGTCGTAGAGCTGACCTACCGTAGGGACGAAGAGCATTGGACAGCCAAATTTCTGCATGAATTCCCAAGGTCATTCTAGATTAACCTGTCAAAAGCTCTCGTCAGATCCACGAACGTGAAGTAGAGTGGGGTGCGCATCTCCTGGCACTTCGCCTGCAGTTGTCGTGCGGCAAACCTCGTGTCGCTAGTGACGCGATGATGACGAAAACCACACTGGCTTTCTGGCAAGCCTCCTTTTTCCAGGTGGCTGCTGATTAGTTTTAGTAGAACACGAGCGAAGAGTTTGCCCGCAATATTGTGCAGCGTGATTCCGCGATGATTGTTCTGAGATGGCGGTTCCCCTGTCGCTTGTAGAGGTAGACGATTTTGGTGACCTTGAATTCCTGGGGAGACGTGTCCTTGACGCCACACTTCTTTGGAGATCGTGGTTGATTGGGCTATAAGTTAGTGGCCGTCGTATTTGTAAATCACCACAGTATTGGCATCGGATCCGGGTGTTTACCCGTTGTAGGTTTGCTGTAAAAACTTGCTGGTTTGCTGAGGAGTGGGTGGGAGTTTGAGGTGAGTGTTGATTTCCACCTGAGGCAGACGGTTGATAGCCATTTTAGAGATGGTGGAGGAGTGATTGAGTAGGCTTTGGAAAACTGAACCCAATGTTTTAGAATCTATGCCTTCTCATTGCATAGGACAGTTTCATGGGTGCTGAGAAAGGTTGTTGTGCCCTTGACTATGGAACCATTGACAGCCTTGATAGCAGCAAAGAAGTTCTTTCACTCATTACGGTCAGCGTAACCATGGATTTCCTCGCCGCTGCGAGCCATCCAAGCATCCTGAATTTCCCGCAGCCGCTATTGCGCAAGTTGTGACCCAGGATATGTTTTGGCACATTTTCTAGCCCATTCTCCCTTGCAAGGATAAACAGTGCTGTCCCCAACTATGGCTGTTTAGACATCCCGAACGGCTGCTGAACTCCATTAGGGGGTCACGTGTATGGGTTTTGTAAGAAAAAGATCGTGTGGTTCGATTTACCTATGTGATTGCATGTCGCCCTCACCCTATCACTTTTTCGACCGTGGAAGAAATAGTGAGGGAGTGAGGTTGGTAGCAGCAGTACTTATCAAAGTAGCAGTAATGGCAGAAGCAGCAATATTTTCAAAATACCTGATACCAATTCCAGCGTTTATTGCTGGTTGTACTACTGCTACGACTTTTACTGTCGCTAAAATCAATAGCAATAGAAAATCTAGCAAGTTGATAGGACTTTTAATGACAATGATATTTCTACTTATATTGTTAATGAAAGACTGCAATTACCGGTGTGATAGGAATGATAAATACAGTTATGTTAATAAAATAATACAAATATAGAAGAGAATAAAAGAGAATCTTGCTTTACCGATGAGAAAGCAATCATTGAAACAAGAGATTTATTGTCCTGACGTTTCGGATTCCGCTGGAAATCCTTAGTCATAGGTAATCATGAACAAGTCTGAGTCATGCACAGATAAGGAGTGCATTGAAGATGAAACATCAGAAATTTTCAGTGAATAATAAATAAATGATAATAAAAGGCAACAGTGCCACAACAAAGGGAATATCAAACAAAATAACATAAAACAAGTAACGAAATATCAGAAGAATACAGTAGAAGAATAGTAAAATTAATACAATGCTACAGGAATAGTGGAATACCTGTGATAGTGACAGTACTATGACAACGGCTGAGAAGTTCAGTATGAAAAGACTATTAATGGAGAAATGTGTAGTATTAAGGATGATAGCACGTACTCAGATTATTGTTTATACTAGTGGTGATACCAGTAACTCAAGTAATACAAGTGATTATCATAATTAATACAATGCTGCAGGAGTAGTTTAATGCTTGTGATGATAGTAACACTAGTGAGAGTGAGATGGATGAAGGAAGGGGCAGAGCGTGGTTCATGTTGCGGGAAATCGACTATCACTTGAAACCTAATTTACGATCAAGTCACTGCACAAACCTGTTTGGAGCATAATTTCGGCATCATCAAAATTGATGGGTGAACTGTCGCACGCAAAACTAGGGGTTATAGGTTGCCTACAAATAAATCTGGCGCTCGACTGACAAAAATCTTTATCAAGTGACTTTCAATGGCTATATCAATCGACAGCAGCTGCCTGTATCTACTGGTCTTCGCCATTTATACAGCGAAAAAAACCAACCCAGCATAACTTGCATGTTCTTCTGATCACCTCCGTGGAGGACAAGAAAGCTTCTTAGTGCATATTCCCATCAGTTATGCTTATTGTAAATATAAGATGCAGGTCTTACCTCTCAGATATAGCTACAGTATAGCAAATACCATGCTATTACGCTAAGCTAATTCTGGAACGTGTTGTGCCCTTAGTTATACAGGAGAAGTTCTCTAACTTCCAAACTAAAACAACTCTATAGTTAGCCTGGAGGCGTTAAATGGCACTTCCTTGCGAGATAAAGGTATGGTAGCCCTTGAGCTAATCATGCAGAAAGATGGGACCCTAGGGCTGTGTGTTGTCTATCGAAAGCTACATCCAGTGACTACAGGAAGGCATGTGGTGAACATAATTGGAATCAGTGGTCGAAATATAATCTATCTGATACATCGCTCGTAAGAACCCCGAATCTGCTGAGCAGTCAAACAAAATCTGTCTGCCTGTATCTGCTGATCTGTAACTTCTTACCAGAACGGCATACCCACAAGAGAACCCCCTGATATTTCATAAACACCATATAATGAAGAAAAATGTGTCAACTCATATTTCCATAAATTCTGCTTATTCATTATTACTGAGCTACTGACATAGTTTATATAATATAGCAATGTTAGCTGATTATGGAGCAAATTTCCTTTCTATTAGACAGGAGACGGTCCCAAAGCCTCAAGAGGAGTTAGATACTGCAGCTTACCAAAAGTTGGCCTGAAAACAGCACTAGCACCATGCCGCATACAGGCTTGATAAAACTTGGCATATTACTTAGCAGCGCTGTGCTAACCCATGACATGACACAGCCTGATGGATAGATTTGCGAAGGCGAAAACCGAGGGAGCCCTGATGTGCTCCGGGCCTCAAAACATGTACTCACTCGGAATGGCCAGCATTACAAACATTCAGCTAAACTGCTATTTCTGAGTTTTAAAAAGTAGTAGTCGCATGAGCCGCAGCAATAGTAGCACGGCAATTATTATAGGACTGTTATCATCGCAAGCTACCAGACACCGCAAAAACGATGCTAGACGACATGATCGCGAAAAAGACTATTGCGCTGGCTAAATTTCACTTGGCCGCCCCCAGTCACCCAAATCATGAGGAAAGAATAATACCTTGCGACTATGCCTTGTACATTGCAAGACAGATACTGTAGTACGCCTGCATTTAGCTTATATACAGAAAAAAGGCACTACGTCGCGACATAAAGTCATGGCAAAAACTTGAGCCACCATGTAAATATCGTGCTTCAATCCCATAAGGTTATTATTATTACTACCTCACACTGGATACTGGACGCCGGCTCCCTACAAGCACATGCAGCCTTATTACAACGCAATATATTTTGGTCTTAGGACAAATGAGTACTAGATCTTACACCCTTAGTAAGGGTAAACTACTGCTGGCATTAGTTGTCTAGCCTTCGTAGTCCAAACTGAGTGGAAACTGCCACGATCTCGTGGACAGAGCTAAGTGGACGAAAACTAAGGGGAGCTCTATTATGCTCCGTGTTTCAAAAGTGTACTTACTGGAAATAGAATAATTCAAGGTCCAAACTTCTGTAAAGTCCAAGCTTCAGATAGATACTGTTGTTGACTTAACTGTAGTCTACAGACGGTAAACTGCACGAAATAAGAGCACGGAAAGACTTGTGCCATAAATGTTAATCACTTAACCTCACATAGATTGGAATTTCATACTGTGTGTGGTCTTATTAAAAATCACAGGCCGTATTATAATGTAAAATTTACTGGCATAGTAAAGCAATATTACCAGAATTAGCACTTTACCTATGGCAGCAGTATTTTAGTCCGAATCTAGTAGAAAAAACTACAGCCCGATGGATAGAGTTTGAGAGCGTGTAAAACCAAAGCAGCAGCTACTGTGCTCAGGGACCCAAACATATAATTACTCAAAATAGTGTAAACCCAGACACACACACACTTTGTTGAGGCTAAAGGGGTATGAGCCGTAGCGTTGGCTTTATCAGCGTCACCGCTGACAAATGGTACGGTCAGTGTTAGAATCAGTTCTTTTACCTTTCTTGTTGAGATTGGGGGATATGAACCCAGTGCTGACTTTAAATCAGCGTCACTTTTGACTAACAATGCAGTCAGAAATAGTATCAGCAAATACTATCACTCAGCTTCACACCAGTAAGTAGTATTAGAAATATTAGGAGCGCTAGTAGCAGTACCGGCCTTGGCTTCTTAGCGTCTGGCTCGACATCTACTATAGGTGAGTGAGGGTGGACAGTGCAGTAGTATTCACGCCAAGTCTACTCACACTAAAGACTAATTTAGGTGGTGTTTCTGGCTGCATTGGAGAAAGTGGCTTACGCCCGATTCCTGATCTATCATCTTGACTTTGGCCTTTTCACCGGTTCAAGCGGAGGAGGGTTTGAGTGAGGTAGACAGTTGCGCGTCCATTTCACTATAATCTCGTTCCTGTCCCTAGTTACCCTCCCTGCTCTTGAGAACATGGTGGACCTCATCAAAATCAATGGTCGAACTCACACACTTTAGTGCGAGTAATAGTACTGTTGATAGCAGTCTCCAGTAATACCTAAAGTAAAAAATAACGATAATATAATAAAAACTAGTAGAAGCACTAGCAGTATTGATGGTGATGACAGTACTGCAACTACTTATTATACAGCTAAAAGTAAGGGTCAAGTAAAAATAATGCGAAAGATAATATAATATTGGCAGACTACTGTGGCTTCTAGTGATTCTGCAATGATAAGGGCAATTCGAAAACTGTTTCATGTGTTGTTATGGTGTCTATGGAATATAGTAACTGGCTATGTACCTTCCGCTTTATACGCATAATATGATAATCATTACTGCTACCCGGGAGCGTAATGGGTTTGGTGGAGGTTTTACACCAAAACCCTCACATGGTTTCGCCAGCCGGTCGAGGCAGTTACCGGGGGTTGGCGGCTAGGCAGAGCCAACATAATAGTAGCTACAAGCGAACGCTGGGTGCCAGCTAAGGACGCTAAAAGAAGCCCCCAGCTGCCTGAAGAAGATGGTGCAACCAGCCAAGACCTTCACTTCGGACCCCTAATGAACATCGCATACCAAACTAATGATGGCACATTACCCCAGGAACACAACGCTCACTTTCGTTCGTGAGTGTAGCAGCTTCCACCTCCCTTCTCGATTTCTAATTCAATGGCAGCTTCATTTTTCGTTTCCCTTCTCCTCTCTTCTTTTTTCCCATTCTTCATATTTTCTTACCTTCTTATTCCTCTTAGGTCCCTTTCTCTTTTCACTGCACTGCCTTTCTCTTTTAAGTCACTCCCCACTCACTTCCAGTTCTCATCTTATTTGGGTACCCTCTAATGCCAGCAGCACCACCGTCATTCCCTGGTCATATTTATCAGATGTTAGCCTCAATGGTTGGGCGGCATTGAAAAACAGTTACCTATTTTTCTCTCCTTTGTACTCAAGGGAGGTTGCGCTCTTTTATGCGTATGCGCTGCTCCACTCACTGGAGTCATCGGCTCATTCTCAGTCATTTATGAGGAAGCCGACACAAGATGCGCATAAGCTTTGTTGTTCAAGCATTTATCTTCCCTCTCTTTTTTCACTTCTTCGTTCCCCACCCTAGAAATTCTGGTTCGGTTGTGGCGCGGAGGCTGCGCCGGCAGAACCGACGGTTCCGGTGGGGATGGGAGTGGTAGCGGCGACGGCAGCGGTGGCGTCAACGACGGCTACGACGGTAGCACTATCGGAGAAGGGGAAGCGCAGCCGTTGGGACACCAGCGCGGGTCAGAGAGCGAGAGAGAAATAGAGGAAGGGAGCGATTATTCATCGGAGGCGTGCGCGTTTCCCAGTCGGGCTGATTTATGGCTTTGCAGACTGATTTATTTCCAGACGCAAGAAGCTGCGCGGGGTGGGAGATGGGGTTGAGAAGACCATACGCGCTGAACGAGTTACGCGCGCACGCGCAGCACGGTCTGCTCTGTTTGCCCCCGCGCGCCACGCGGAATGCAGCCCTTAAAAACGAACCGTTCCCTTTTTTTCTCTTATCGTCGGTACCTTGAAGCAACATCAAATATGCTCCCGCCACACTGTTGTTCCCGCTTCTACTGCATTAATGTGACTTAGTTTAGTTTCGCGTTAACGCGATTGCACATGTATGTGACTTCTACGGCGTGTCTGCTTCGCCATACCGCCATGAATAGTCCCAAAAGGGTTTGGGAAAGGAGATTTTTGGCAAACAGGGGACCATGTCTCGTGTCGTGTGCGACTTAAACTGGTCACTTGTCACACTTTAGCCGACCTATGAGGCGAGCACAATTGGGCAATCTGCTGGCGAACGAAGTTAAGAGAGTATGCATTTGGAACGTTGAAAACTTTGTTTCTTAAGGGGATTTTCATGTGGAAAATGGTATTTAGGTAAAGGAAAAGTGTTGACCAGAACACATTGCATTTTTCGCATTTTTATTTGTCATACAAACGCTGACAGCACATTTTTACTTACTAGTTTGCTACTTTACGGCTGGTATTTAGTGCTTCTCCATGTATGGGTTAACTAGTGAGAGATTTTTCCTAGCAATCCTGGACCAGAGGGCTCCCCAGGCCACTTCCTGTCGAAACCCTGTGCTCTAAGCGGCTCAATCGCACCAAGTGCTTAAACTGACAGGCTAAATCGGTTTCTCAAAACTCAGCAAATTCCTTCTTGGAGATAGTCTTATTTGTATGGTATGGAGGAATGAACCCTGCCGTGGCATGCACAGATGAGACCAGGTTAGCTAGTTGGAGTACTGTTCGACCGTCTTTCATCCTGCCATTTAACCACATTGAGACCATGTCAGATCGAATAAGTGCAAGCTTCATTCATCATAATCTTCTTTACACTTAAGGCTTTTTGAGTTCATAGTCACATGCAACACTAACATTCCCATTCTTGTCGTAGATTGGTGTTCACATTGCTTTCGATTGTGCTTGTCACTAGTGTTATACATAACTTTCTGTGAAACGGCACTAATTGCCTCTAACCCTAGTCCCATTCCGCGTCTCTATTCAATGCAATTACTTCATGCGCATTCCCCGCTTAGACTTCACACTGTCCAACCAGGGACTGCCGTGCTAAGCAGAAAATTACTCTCAGCCCAGCCTGAAACGATTCCCACAGTAGGGACTTCATCAGAAAGGTTCACTTTTTCACTAGTCCCCCTACGTTCCCCTTTAAAGACTCGTCAAATTTTCTTGGAACATTCTCCTACTTAAACAGTGCAGACATTGTCCACGCGGTAAAATATGCGTATTTTGTTTACGCATTTCTCGGTTTTGTGGAGCAAAATACCATGAAACTATTTTCTAACTGTGTGTTGTGGCTAAAATATGCAAAATATAATTTTGAAAGGTTAATTGTTCGTTATTTTTGGAAAAATAAGTGATTCCTCACACTTGTCTTTGCCTGTTTTTCATTGACATACAATTGGATTTTTTGGCGCCAGAATGAATTACCTTCAAACCTTTCTACTTATGTTACTGCTCTTTTATAGCACAGCGTTCAAAAACAGGAGGTTTTGTTCTGCGCTGTTATATAGCACAGGAAACATACTGGATATCGTGGAAATATATGCTTTAATTTTGACTGTTTTTCCTCAAAAGACAATATCGGAAATGCAGTGTCCTTTTGTAAGAGAAATTTACAGCCTCAAATACACTTAACAAATCAAATTAACAAGACAAATTTTACAATAAACTCTTAATTACTATTCCAATCACGACCTTGCATAAATTAGCTTGTCTACTGTACATATTTACTTTATGTTACGACGCTTTTCAAATGAACAGAGAAAGTTAGTATTTTATGGTACTGGCAGCACCCTCAGAGCATAATTCCCTGGAAAATCTTCACCCGAACCATTTCTCACGCGCCTCTGCCTCTCGCCGTCAAAGTCTACGAAGCATGGGATGGATGCAAACGTGGCTGCTTTGCCAAATCGCACGCATAAAAGGTCCGAAATAAGGCGTACGGACGTCAGCGTAAGCGGCCTTTTAAGCTGCGACACTAAGTCGGTAAAAGTGCACAGATTAGAAGACGGTGCACCCAGTTGACAAAACGAAGGCCTGACAACCGGTTTTTGACAAATAGCAAGAACCAATACCGAATTGCGTTTTCTTCTTTACAGATGCTTAAAACGGCCGTAAATGAAGTCGCTGGGATGCAGACACAATTGGCTTGTCAATTTTATCAATCAACTCAAACCCATGGCCAGGTAGATATTCATCCTGCCACAATAAACATCCCCGATTTGTGTCATGAAATCTGCCTGCAACTCTTTGGACCCAGCTGTAAAATTTATTTGACATATCTTGCCTTCTGTCTCATACAGTTTGTCGGCTTTACTACCAGTGCTTCTTGTGCTTGAATCATACAACAAACTAATTGCACAAAGAAGATTGGTAGTTGTTTCAGTGGGATATATGAAGCTTTAAATATGCTCTCCCATGAACGTTCAGAAAAAAATCGCGAGGTTAAATGACACTTTTACCAATAAAAGCAACATCAAGAATCTAAAATAATGAATAACTTATTATTACCATTAGTCTGTAGTCTTCCTGGGGGTGGTTGTCCTTTTTGACATATAAAAGGAGTTTCCTTGGTAGTGGTCTCGAATATAGCAAGCCGTAGGTTTTTGTCATACGCTAACCATGAGAATGAGGTCTTTATGAGTTGGTAAAACTGATTTACTAAAAACGATTTTGTAAAAAATAAGTAAAAAGGTCGTTCACTTTTGTTAAAATAATTTTAATGCGTTGGCTATATGTCAACGAAGTTGGGCGCGAAACTCGAAAGAAGGCACGAAAAGCAAATCGAGGTTGAATTGAGCTCAAATCAAGCTCGGATTGTCGTCGACAAACGTGGAAATGTGGATTTTTATTTCGAAAACTATCCTTTGCTCAAAACTCAGTTATAGTGGAATTTCTGAAGACTTGTAGTAATATTAAGCAGAAACTTCGGGCTTTTTGCATACGATATCATAATCCCACCCTCAACCTAATCAAAACCCTTAACCTATCCCTAAACTTAACCTTTAACCCAACCCTAACACTCACCCCTAATCCTAAAGCTTACCTAACCCTAACCCTTACTCTAACACTTACCCTCACCCTAACCCTTACCCTAACACTAACCTTTACTCTAACCCTTACCATAACCCTAACTAGAACCCTAATCCTAACCCCACACCCTTACCTTCACCCTAACCCTTAACCTAAACATTACCATAACAATAAACCTTACCATAACCTTAACACTAACCCTACCCCTTACCCCAACCCTTACCCTAACCCTTACCCTAGCACTTACCCTAACCCTAACCTGTAACCCTTACCAAAAACCCTATCTTAACCCTCAACCCGAATCGAGCTTGAATCGCTGTCGACAAGGCTGGAAATGTGGAATTTTATTCCACTACTACCAATAAAACTCTTGCCAAAAATACTTTACAAGCAGCTTCCTTCTCACGTAGATTCGAGCTAGATATGGAGATTAGGGTAAATTTGAATAAAAAGTGTACACTAGCGGTCCAGTAATGATAAATAAGTTCCTCCAAATAGCAAGGACAGGAGAAGATGTTCTTTCAGTTATTACAAGCCTTAGTTTCCTAGGTGACTTTCTCAATCCTTAGAAGTCATGCATCATGGAAAATTAAAACCTTTGCGGCATTTATAAGCCGACCTGCTCCTAAACTGCAGATGACATTTTCCTTATGAATCAGAAGCCTATGTCCCAATAGGATCTGTCTAAGTATTTTAAGGAAATAGATTTTGAATCTAGATGAGTCTTCCGATGGCAGGTTCAAAGGCCATAAAGACTTACCAAATGCAGAAAGCACGGTGACCCATCGGATGATGCTTTGAAGAACGAGGGTCCTTTCATCCACTTCAGAGAAAATGGTCTGCAGCTCTGAAGTCAGAACTACAAAAAGTCAACGTCCAGTCAATCATGCGACATGACGTGGCGATGTCCAGTCAGAACCTTCACGTCTTCGGTGTGAGGGGTTAACCTCGTAATCCTCCACAGGTACTTGCAGACGCTGCTTCACCGCTAAGTAAACGCGTCTACCTGAATGAATCTGAGCGTCGCACTAAGTGACCAGGGGACTCTCATGTCTGCGGGTCAATACATCAGTGCATTACTATTGAGCATCTTCCCCTCTGAATAGAGGATAAATGCACCCCTTCTCTCTATCATCTACGCACGTCCTTATGCTCAGTTTAAGTCTGATTTTGTTGCCCAGTTTTACTGTTTTCCCCAAACTTCTATGAGAAGTGGCACAATTTTCGATAAATAAGTGGACATTCTGGATTAGCTAGACATTTTCGGTCTAGGGAGGTTGGTTTTTAATCCTAAGTACTCATTTGCATATTTTGGTGACTTTTGTGGAGCATATTTATTCGGTTGCATTCCATATACAAGCCTTGAGTTTCTTGGTCGTTTAATAGCCATCCCGTTAAAGGGGACAGAAACAAATATGTTCCATAAACGTCGTTAAAATTCTAGTATGGAGTAAGTGTTCCATTTTTGAGGAACCGCATAAGTAACTATCAGAGTCTTTTGTTTTTTATCATATTCTTCCTCGACATCCTGTTCAAGATGGAGGAAGAAAAAAACTGACAGTTGCCGTTCCTCGACGTGCTGGTGTGCAGAAAAGACGATGGGGAACTCAAAACAACAGTTCACAGAAAGGCGATGAATACCTCGCGTATTCTGAGTTACCTCAGCAGCCATCTTGTCACGCACAAACGCAGCTGTGTACGAACGCTATATTGTCGCGCAGAAACCCACTGCAGCGAACCAGTCGACAAAAAGGCCGAGGTCATGTGTCTGCGGAAACTCTTCACAATTAATGGGTATCCTGGCAGCTTCATCGAAAAATACAGGTGAGGAGCAACAAGAAGAAAACCAACGGGGCAGCCAGATCCAATACGCTGGCGAGCAATACCCTATATTGCTGGTGTATCCGAAAAATTCGCTCGATCAGTCAGCGAATTCGGGATTGGCGTCACTCACCGACCAGAAGCGACAATCCGCAGGCAACTCATGCAGCCTAAGGACCCATTACCCTTCAACCAGAAATCGGGTGTTATTTACCGAATCGACTGTGTTTGCGGTCAAGCCAATTATTTTGGCAAAACCGGCTAACAAGTGGCCACGAGACTGTACTAGCATGAACTCGCTGTGGGAAGGAATGACAAGCTATCCTTGATCGCTGCCCAAGCATCCTCGCCAGGGCACGACTTAGACTTCGAACACGTGCGAATACTGGGCCAGTCTCACGCCTACTGCTGGATGCATGACACACGCAAGCGGAATCTATTAATAGGCATATCGATCTCCCAGATGCCAATCTCGCGTTGCGCGAGCACTGGCAAGGCTCAAGGTCACTCGCGACGGAGCGAACAATGGGAACTCAAGGTCACTCACGGCAGAGTTGATTCAAGCATGCAGTGAGTTGTAGGTTTTCATGCCCTGACAATGGCCTCGAGTGAAAGTCCGAAAAGTCGGGCAAATAAAATACTGGTCCCAGATAGCGTTCTTCCACCTTCAATTCAATTAACTGGGCCTCGCATATTTTCGACCATTCTTGAAGGTTTAAAAATGCGCAATGGTGGAGTTTCAAATACGAAGATTTGCAAGGAAAACCAATTAATCCCCAAATATCTTTACGTTCTTGAGTTAATTGTGGTTAAACGAGGGTTTAAAGTGGAACAGAGCTGGCACAGGCAGTTGTGTTGGGCAGCATCCAGACTAAATTTTGAGCTGTTACCAGGAAAATTGACAAAATATAGGCCAGGGGTAAATGTTCCAGAATACATGTTGGCGAGCATACGTTTGCCTTCGTTACTATCTCTAGGGCTTAGTATATTGTTATGGAAACGGAGTCGAGTGATACATACCAGTGATTAGAGAACTCGGTCAAAGTTCTTCTTAAAAATACAGCGAGCTGTGGTAATATAGAGGCAATAAGAGGCAGTCAGGGTTTTACAGATTCAGATCACGTAGCAGTGTAGGAGTTTGCGATAAATTGCATGCAGTTAGACGAACTTTGGCCATGACAGGCACAAAGCTTATACGACGTTCGTCTGGGCACCAAAGACCAGATTCCATAATCTGATGACAAGCCTTTTTACTCTTGCTAGTAGATGCCAGCCCCGTGACTTTGGGCAGTTTGGACGGGCATTATAAATCACACGAAAAGCTTCGTTGAGGTCCAAGTAATGTCAGGTATAAAAAACGTATGCAAAAATGGCGCTCCTCCTGTCTCTTAATGCACGTTCCTCAGCCATGTCCGGAGTTATTCCAGCATTATTTTGGATGGGCACCGACTCGTGTGACCATTCAAAAGTCCACGAAAAAGGCAATTACTGAAATCTACTGATTGCTTTATGTTCGAATGGTTTTAGCAATAATCTTTCAGCTCAGAATTTCTCACATTCACTTTTTGCAGTCTAGCTGAAAAAAACTACTAGTAGGCTTAAAGGTCAGTGTGCAAGATGCGTATGGGATGGGTTTACCGACAAGAAGAAAGAGGCTGAATTATGAATTATTTGTGTAGCCTCTTTACTTTGACCCACTCTCGGACTGCTGACATTTTAATCCCAGTCACAGGGTTTAAAGATGAATCTTCCAGATGTAAGCCCCCCCCCACACTTACTGTCTCTGAGCTGCGATCTGAAAAGGCAGATCTACTTGCCCTTTAGAAGAACACACGCCTGTCGGCTTGCCTTGTGAATGCACTCTATAGCACCCAAGCAGTTTGGTATCGTATTCCGATAACATCCGACCTGGAGGATAACCATACATATTCCCGAACCCGCTTTTCCACTTTTTACATGTTTTGTTATAGTTTTTTCGACAAACTCGTATATTTTATTCCAAGAATAAAAAGCCCAACTCCTTTTTTAACATTTAATTGAGCTGGTAGATTTGTATGCGATTAAAAAATTACCTTAGTCTAATTCGGTTCATTTAAAAATTCAGCTTCACAAAACTATCGAAGGATGTTTAAATTACGCAAGTAAGACAGCGATGTTTATGTTCAGTTTAAATATGTACCAAAATATTCCAGTTGGTGTTAATTTGGAATAACAGTATGCCGTCCTGAGCTAAGGCTCGAATGAAGTTCACCTACCAGTGATAATATCCTACAGTTGTTGACTGCGTAGCTATCAGTAAATGGGTAATTTTGGTTCACTTCTGGGTTTTTTAAATCCCTTTAATTCCAGACAAGCTTTATTACTTCAAAAATCGAATAAAAGGGATATTTATTGTTAGCCAAAGATAATTTGATAAAAAATTTCGATTGATACTTAGATAATACTTTGAGCCTTCCACTTCTCATGTGCCGTTATTGTAAGCATCACCACAACTTCAAATAAGGCTTCCTGTAAACCGTTTCAGTCCTTATTGCAAACACCATTTTTTGTGCTGAAACCTCCAATAACGACTCAACAAAAAGCTCAGATACAGAACGTCATGAAATATTGGGAAACCCGACTGGTTATCCGTCGTGATAGAATATACCTTACCAATTAATTTGGCTAGACGAGCTGTTCTTGTGCCCCAGAAAAATCGAATTATTTTACAGTGCTTGAGGTCCATTTTAGCAAGACTATCGTTATTCTCTCCGGCAACTATGTCGGCTGCCACTAATTTAGCTTATTACTTCATATTTAGAGCTGTTCATTTGTTAGTACACTACCAACGGAAACAACCTGATAACAACGAAAATCTTCGTTTTCTTCCGTGTTCCTTCTAACACGCCCAGAGAGACAGTGGATTTCTTCTATTTACACCGAGAAGAAAAAAACATGAAAATTATCTACCCCTTAGGTCGAGGGGCAATTTGTGAACAAGCGTTCGCTGACCCGAAACGAGTCATAATCTTCAGTTATATAATGGAGGGTAGAGTTAACGAAAGTTTTTTAGGAAAACCAGTCAGTAGTAACAAGGGGAAGAGGAAGGAGAGAGGTGTAAAAGGATCAAGGGAATAAGATTCTGATCTTAATTGGGGACCAGAGAAATGGGGTGGGGGGAGGAGGGAAAGGGGAAGGAGTCCAAAAATTAGTTAATGTTGACCCGTGGTCCTCGTCTCGAGTTTTTTTGGGATGTGTGAGGACGCAAGGTGTCGACGTCTTATGACGGCGTCGGTGGCCTGTAAATGCTTGATGCTGCAGCCTCATCACTGTTTCGCGGAGTCGCAAGAGGCATGCGGCTGGATGTTGTAATGGCCTTTGGCCACCGGAACATTAAGGCCGCTACAAATGCTTTCCGTGCATATCAAATTGGGTTTTTAAGGCGTATGGTGACTGCTCATGCCTTCGCAAGTATCCGCTATTGCAGGAACTTACAGTGTTTAGCCGGCACTTTATAAATGACTCTTAACGCTTGGTTGACGTCTACTCGATGACCGCTGTCTACCAAGTGAGCCAGAATTGCACTTGATATCGACTTTGATTCGCCTCTGTTTAGCCACGCATGGTAATGCTCTCGCGTGCGCTTGGATAGATGCCTAATCGTTCGACCACTGTAACATGCTCCACAGGAAAATGTAAAGCTTTAAATACACATTGAAGTGGTCTGGAACGGCAGTCTGTCCTTGCCATGAAGGCGAAGAAGTGGAGAGCTTGATGATACAAGTCGTAAATTAGTTGCTGGATACGTACACGCGATTGCAGCGTTCAGATAAAAGTATTTACTGATTACCTGCGTTTCAACACCCGCCTTGCTGAAGTGAATGTGGTTTCTGATTTCATTACAAAGTGCACAGCTAAATGTGAATATCCTCACGAATACTGGCGGTCTCTTTGTAGTAGCGGACGATAATCACGAACAAAACTATAAAGAGATATGCCGAGAATCGACTGGGGGGTTTCGCAATGAAGATCAATGGGCTAAACTGAAATCTACCTCATTGAAGAACAGTCCTGGATGACTTAAACGATGAAGAAAGAATGAACTTCAGCAGCTACGTGTGGAGAGTGAATCAAAGACGCATGGAAGTAAAGCAGTATCAAGCCGACGAAGGCTCAGTTATCATTCTCAAATGCTCCTGAGCGGTACGTACATAATTTTACTAACATGACGCTCAACAAACATCTACTTGAAGTACTATCCCTAGGACACACATTTTGTTTTCCTCATAGAAGACCGAACAGACTAGGGGCAGAAGTGCAATTTGAAAACCTCTTGAGTCAGACACATGACCTGGTACCTACAACGCCGGAGAAGGCAGAGTATTTGAAATTCTTGCTATCAATACCTAAGAAGTAAACTTCTAGTTATTGGACGCATCACGAAAGAGCATCTGGAGAAGCTCAAAGGCAAGCGTAGTAGCATTGAGATAAACAATGCCTTTTATGCATGTCAATCAAGCACTTAACGGTTATATTGCAGGATTTAAAGTTGTTCTGAAATACAGAACTCAGGTATAAATGCTATGGTACTAGGTAGGAATAGGATAGTATGAAGCTAGTAGAGTACCCCGAGATATATGATAAAATTTAACTTGCCCATTTCTATCTTTGACAACATATCTCAACGTATGTCAACACCGCGGCTAAGGTGGCATATCGCGAGTCATTGATTGCATTTACCAGCTTCATGTCGACACATTCTGGAATGTGAATTGACTTTCCAGATAACATGATTCTTACATTAACTGTTGATTGCAAAAATGATTAAGGTTTATGGACCAAAAACATCACCGACGAAGACGAGGGAAATGGAAATGGCCAGTATTCGCTTATTAGTCCTCATCAGCCACCCACACTTACAATTATCCTATAATATTAGCTGCTGGCAGAGCTCAGATATCGACTCAAAGGCAGTACGGGAAGATTATGACTCGTTTCGGGTCAGCGAACGCTTGTTCACAAATTGCCCCTCGACCTAAGGGGTAGATAATTTTCATGTATTTTTCTTCTCGGTGTAAATAGAAGAAATCCACTGTCTCTCTGGGCGTGTTAGAAGGAACACGGAAGAAAACGAAGATTTTCGTTGTTATCAGGTTGTTTCCGTTGGTAGTGTACTAACAAATGAACAGCTCTAAATATGAAGTAATAAGCTAAATTAGTGGCAGCCGACATAGTTGCCGGAAAGAATAACGATAGTCTTGCTAAAATGGACCTCAAGCACTGTAAAATAATTCGATTTTTCTGGGGCACAAGAACAGCTCGTCTAGCCAAATTAATTGGTAAGGTATATTCTATCACGACGGATAACCAGTCGGGTTTCCAAATATTTCATGACGTTCTGTATCTGAGCTTTTTGTTGAGTCGTTATTGGAGGTTTCAGCACAAAAAATGGTGTTTGCAATAAGGACTGAAACGGTTTACAGGAAGCCTTATTTGAAGTTGTGGTGATGCTTACAATAACGGCACATGAGAAGTGGAAGGCTCAAAGTATTATCTAAGTATCAATCGAAATTTTTTATCAAATTATCTTTGGCTAACAATAAATATCCATGAATGAATGTTAGTGTTTCACTGATCTGCTTAAGAAACAATTAAGTTCCGCTTTGCCAAGGAGCCCACAAATATCGATTTTTTTCTATTTTTAAGGAATAAATAATGTGTGGAATTGAAAGGCTTTAAAACGCCCAGATATTTGAATACACCCATTGTTGCTAATGGTTAAGTGTCCACCAAGTCGGATTTAGAGGACATGATTTGAAACATCCTATATTAAAGCATTGTTTCAAACATCGCTGCAATGTTTTCTGAAACGCAGTAATTCATTACCAGCTTGTTAATTAAATCAGGATTATGGGGATTTTCCCAGTTCGGCACTTTATTTTAACGAACCCTAAAACGCCTCATTTTCGTGCTAATTTGCTACACAGCTAGGAGCCTTTCTTCCAGTCTAACTTTCTTCATACGTTTACGATGAGAAAGATTCCTTTGAAATTTCACAGTCTGTATCTTTTGTCAGTCTTTCTGGTGTTGTACCCCATCCGAGGATCGAAATTGAGACCTGCTGATCAGAAGTCCAACGCTCTAATAAGTGAGCTACAGGATTGTTTTCTCGTCGGTTCAGATCGGAAATATTTACGTTTGGTGACGAACGCACAACAATCACTAATGGAACGCATTCTTGTCGGTCTGCCCTGGGACTCATTCTCGAGCCCAGCCAACAGCCGCACAGAAGCTAGTAGTGTATGCAGATAAACAATTTCGGCAAAGAACAGGGAGACTGAAATGGCCATTTCTGACTCACCTGTTGTGGTCAGTGAGCGTTTATCAAAGGATCTCAATACAGTAATCACCGGCTATTAAGCCCACCTCAGGCCCAGACCAAATTGGGCTTGATAAGCGGTGGGCTTATTAACCGTGGGCTTAATAGCCGGCGACTACTGTATTCCCGATCTAAACGGACAGAACAAAGAGCCCATGACTCAATGGTTAGATTGTTGGACTTCTGTCTAACAGATTGCGGGTTCAGGCCTCGGGGCGTGCAGCGATTGGGGTTGGGTATGGCTGGCTGGTGATGGTTAATAAGCCAGAAACTGTCATACCAGTTACCTTTGTTATTTTTGGTGAGGCTCATTTGCCCATACTATAAACTGTCATTCACCTGCTGGGGGCGCTTGAAGGAAGACCCAAAACAGAATGGAATAAGTAATTTCCGTTAGTGGTCAGTGAGTGTACCTCAAAACAATTTTGATTCGTAAGATCAGTTTTCAGATAGAGGAATAGACAAATAATGGAGGGAAAATTGAGGAACTAAAAAGCTGAGAAGAAAACGAATTGATTGCGCTTAACGTTGAAGGCATATGCGTCACCGGAATAAAAATTTTATAAGGTTGCATTCTGAGATATGTTTTCGTGACATACAAATCAGAATATGGCTTGCACGTGAAATGCTGAGCACATCGTTTGACGTGCATCGGGAGATGCTCGACCTTATAAATTTATTCTGTGTTTTATGACAACGAGATGATCCAGTGACTTTGAGCAGGTCCTTGAAATACCGGCAGATGCTTTTCAGTTTAGAGTTTTTTCAATATTTTACCCAAAGGATGGGTTCTGTTTTTGTATTAAGCTGAACGTTCCAAGTATGACAGTCTTTAACAGCTTTGCATGCGTTCTTTGTTATTAAGATGTTGGTTTGGGCAATGCTTGCAGATATTTAACTTCCAACTCCAGTCGATAAACTGTTTTCTTAAATTTTATTAGAGATATTGTTTATCTCTTCTCTCTCTTAGGATTCCATTCTACGAGTAGGATTTCCCCACAAAGTGACCATATAAATACTAGGTTGCGGTTTTCCTGTTTCTAAATTTCGTATACGTATAAATCAGACCGTACTAAAGCTAGCTGATCTTATACTTAAAAGTGGCTATGGCCACCTGAATAACAATCTTTTGCGCTTACTTATATGGCCTTTGTCTGTGAATGAAAAAAAATGGATCTTTAGAACACAGAATTGCCATTTGGCAGCATTGTTGTTTGTTATGGCATAACATTGCGGATGGGGTACAGACCACTATTGTTAAACAGAAAAACGTCATGAGAATATGAAACGAACCTGCTTATTCAGATCCTGCTTCGCCTAAATTACGCTGATCGAAAAATAGAACTTCACGATGGTGACGATTATTTTAGCAGGCGGGTACATTTTAGATTAGCATTCCCTGCTAGACAAACTCACACATATGCGTAGGTTTGCTGTAAGGGGGTCATTGGCCAATGCATTGGCTAAAATGTAATTGTAAATGTAAAGATTGAGTTGCGCTCACAATTGTAAATATGTTCTTTTACGGAATAAATTAGACGTATGATGTGTATGATGAAAGGGCTTTACGGGACGCTTCTAACCAATAAGGAAGGTGTGCAGCGTTCCAGACGCTCCGAACTAGTAAGATTTATTTTCATCATCAGCTGCCATAATTTATGTGCCATCTTGAATGGTGAACATGGCGGATATTTGCGGATACAACGATTGACCTGTCACATTCAATTCATGCAAAAATGGAGGCAGTTTCAATTTACGCTAAAGTAACCGACAATTAAAAGTTCAAGATAGGATAACAATTTAAGAATATCGTAACCTATCAATGATGAACCAGAGCAAAACAAAACAATAAAAAATATATGTTTCAACCTAAATATATACTGTGAAAAGAATGGAAACGTATCGACCATTTCTTGGCGGGCAATCTACATTTTACTACACAACAGAACGGTCAGTAATTGCTTCATTCAGGAACCTCCACATGGAAGGTCTAGTAAAATACTAGTAAAAGTATTTCCCAGATGTTTCTTTTCATTTCAGAAGATCAAGCCTGAACGCACGTAATTAGGGTTAATCACAAATCGTGTACAAATCTGAGAAAACGCATCAATTTGGTCAAGTTGATTCAAACATTGGTCACAAAATGGCTTTAAATTCGCACCAAATGAAATATTATATCCGATGTGGAGGCTTAGATAACACACGTATCTCGAAAAATGCATAAAAGCCCTTGCTTTTAGTGCTCGTTATTTTTTTTTATGAAATCTATCAAATTTATGAGACTTTATATGATTCGATCATGCGAATGTGTCAATTCAATTATATGAAAGTTCATTTGGAGAACGCTTGTGAAAACTAAGGCAAGAATGCGGAAACCTGAGCCCATAGTATTTGCATCATGTTGCCATCATAACATTTAGTTATTTTAAGCTGAACAGTAGATTCAGACCTCTTGCCAACCTCAATATTTTTGGAATTACTAAAAGAATTCCGAAGAACGTTTGGCGAGACTACGCGTACTTTCGGTAAATTCTCGTCGGGCTAGTACATTTACAGGAAACAACATAAAAGCGTCATAATCAGACTGCTTTGCTTGAACTTTCTTGTGGATTAAGCAGCAACCATGAAGATGAGGATACCAGCAACCACGTCCCAAATTATTTTTGGAAAGAAACTAAAAATGTGAAAAGTCTGACACATTTTGCTAAAGTGCCATCTCTGTAGTCAAGCGACGTGCAAAGGTGCCCACTTACATATAATTATTGATAAAATATGCCATCGATGACGCTTCCAAACATTAACGAAACACTCGATAAAATTTCATCGGGCAGTCTCAATTTTAGCCTGTCCGTAGAGGCTACGCTAAGCTACCACGGCAGCTCCAACAGCAATAGTCCTTGTCGTTTCAAACGTATAAATGCAAACCCGAACTTCTCTTCATCTCTGATTGAAGTCTTCTCAGGTCTGCTTATTTTGACAGAATTGCATTGGCTATGCGTCAATATGTGTTGGGCTTGTATTGTTCTTATCCATTCCTGTCGAGCACTGCAGACAAACTGCGCACTTCTCTGGGACTTGCCTTGGGAACAGGAGAGCCGCTACGCAGCTCACGTCAGCTGGTTTTTGTTTGGCTGTCTGACTCGACGGACACTAAAACTGACACTAAAACTGCCCTTCATTGGACTTGTATGAATCTGCAGATAAAGCGCCTCCAGTTTATAGTGCAGCAGCAAAAATACTTTAATTTACAACGCAGGTCACATTGGTCGATCTGAAAATTCTTCTGGTGCCTATTCTAAAACTTGTTTAATCCCCTACACACTAAAAAACTTTAAACAATTTCTGTTACATTATTTTGACTTAAATTTAATGATAATGAGATTTTTTGTGGAAATACGGAATTGAAAATTACTTTCTTTTTCGATTAACGCACAAGAAAACCAAGTAATGACTTTCATAAAAGCTATGAAAAGTGAGAAGAAGAAGAAGAAGAAGAAGAAGAAGAAGAAGAGGAAGAAGAAGAAAAAGAAGAAGAAGAAAACGAAGACTCGATCGCTGGGACAATATGTTCATTCGCCTGACGCTTCGATATCCGTCTCGAATTCGTCATCAGAAACATGAGTAGCAGAAAGGTTAATTATGCACAGACGTTTGCAGTATTTATAGGACACAGTCAATACTGCAAGCATACAGCGACAGTTAACGTTAATTGCCTTCTTGTACGTGGACTGCTTGTTGGACGGCACGCGGGCTCTGACCTGTTTAACATTCGTCACGGGCAGCGAGCTCGAGCATGATGATTGCTCGGCCGTCTGGCTCCCCGTACGATGAGGCGGTGGCTTGTCCGTTCCTCAAGTGGCGGCTTGCTTTGGCCAAATTTAATCTCAGGATTGAATATGGATTGGGCAAATCTTTGCACTTGTTGATGGATTGTGGGCCCGTGAACCATGACTCAAGTAGTTCTCGGCTCACCGATTGTCACCTCTTGTGAGAATTTCGACCTCATAAAATTTGAAGGTGTGGCCGGCTCTCGTCGAATGAGCCGCAACTTGAGAATTGGCATCATTTCGCCGCACTGCAGCCGCGTGTTCGGCAATTCACGTCCTGAGAAGTCTGCCAGTTTCTCCGACATAGTTGCTTTGACCGCAGCTGTACCAGATCCTGTAGATGACCCCAGATGTTCCTTGTCGTGGCAGTGGATCTTTTGGCTTCATTATCTGACGCCTTATGGTTACCTCCGGCCTGTGTGCGACTCCAACTCCAAGTGGTGCGAGAAGGCGGCCGACTGATTCCGATACGTTTTTGACACATGGGATCGAACGCCAAATCTTGGAGTCGGTGTGCTTTTGTTGGCCAGCTCGTTTGCGCAAGCACCGGTTGAAAAGTCCTTACTGAGTGGAATTGGTTAATACGAACCGAACAATTTTTCAGCTGACTCGTGATCTGAATCCTTTCTTATTCGCAAACACTTTCAATACAAATATTTGATATCAACATAAACCGTACGGCTTCGGGCCACTTGGAGTAGACAATGGTTTCGCAGTTATATCAAGAAACAAAAAACAAAAATGTTCACCATTTGCGCATTTACTAGCTATCGCACATCAGAACCCCCTGAAGATCTTAGGAATAAATTTTTGGGCAAACAAATGCAGATACTCATCTAGAATACGGAAGGGTTCTTCACAAAGGTGGAATATTTGTTTTGGATTTTGGGGTTTAGCCGATATAACCTTAACCTAATGGTACTAATTTAATCGCTCTTTGGACTCATCTGTTAATCAAAAAATTATAAATGGCTAATCTACACCAAAATACTGATTAATCAACTAATTTAAAAGCTTGCTTGGTAAGTTTCCCTTGTTACTGAAGTTACGATTTTGGAAGATTTTAACAATGCTACATCGTTGAGGGGTTGCGCCAGTTTATTACCATTGGCACGCCAAACAAACCGACGGCAATATTTTATTAAATACACAACTGGCTTTATTTAGAGGTCATGCTGGTGCACACCGGAACTAGTTTTAGTGTTTGCTGACGCCTCGGAGAGTTGTGCCGTCCCTCCTTTTTCAAAGCGTAAACAACGCGTAGGTATACAAAAACCTCAAAGAAAGGTGGAGGAGACTGCAGCCGACAAGCATAGACCAACATGAATCGCAATTATCATCCTCACTGGATGACCTGAGCTGACACCTGACTGACTCAAATTACAGTTGCCAACTTGCCATTACGCCATTGCGACTGCTTATCATGTCCACCAAGATATGCGCAAATTGTAACTCCCAATTTACTCCAAATTAACGCCCACTACAGGTGAATATATAACTGTATCAGCACTTTAAAATGCTAACTGTTCTTTGCACGTTCATCTCAAGTCTGACGACGACCTGGGGATCCAGTGTTGAAAATTTACTGAATTAACTTACTCATTTTCCCAAAGGACGCCTTTCCTGAAGTTATTCAAATAAATAGTTGTACGCCAAAATCGCGATTTATGTTGAGCTCTATTCCACCTACGTAAAGGCTGTTGCACTTAAGGAAGAAATGCAACTGAGAATTCGCGTTGATAGCCTAATTTGCAACGGCACATTGCCTAGCATGAATAAGCTGAAGAAACTAAATAGAATACACAATGTAAAAAAACGCATTGCTATATCGAAAGTATTTTTAATGCAAATGCTTGCTGACAGACGATGATATTTTTTAACAAGTAATCCAAATAAGTAAGTTTATTGTTTGTCGTATAAACACAAATGAACCTTTATTTCATTTTCAGTTTCCTAGGCTTATTACGTTTTTTGGAAAGCCTGTGTCTTGTTAAAAAATGGAAATTTAATAAGAAAACTGCCAAAAGTGGGCTTCCGTCGCAGGGTCCTCTAGGCAAACTTTAACTCACCGATTAAGTCTAAAATACAGGAGGAAATACGGAAATACGGTCGTGAAGTTCCAGATGTACAGTTTACACAGACAATCAAATAGCAGGTCAAAAATAATGCCCAAACATTGAAGTCGAACACTATTTTATGATTGCGGGTTGAATAGCCTGTCAGCGTAATTGAAGATTCTTTTCCATGCCTAGGCAAATTTCATAAAGATGATTTTTCAAAATATCATCAACTCTGTTCTTTCCAAAACATAGTAGAAGTAGAAGACGCGACCGTTGAAATATGGCGTTTATTGGCCTTATGTTTTCGGTATTTGCTCTACCCCATCATCCGACACAGTCGCAGTCCTCTTATTTGCTTAATGCTGCCGTTCACCTTATTAAGCTGCTTGACAGAATATAGCTGGCAATGAATAAAATGCCTGAGAAATTTCAGTTGAGGAAGTATCAAATGGTGAGATGATTCAAACGTTGTAATGGGTGAATTGAGAGGTCAAGTATTCAGAAGTTTTAAACCTTAACGTATGCCGCAGCGTATTTAAAGACCATTATCTCATTGAAACATGGATAGAGATTTATGTAAATCGAAAGTGTTCTTTTTAGGGCTTAGTGTGGCTGCATTTATATGTCATCTTCTGATTAAGTCCGACTTGGTGTATGGTTGCCTTTCTGTGAACGATGCTACCATTCGGAACCTAGATTTTTGGAGAGCGAAATTTCCGAAATAACTGCTACCTTATCGGCAACGACAGAACTTATCGCTTGGCAGGGCACTGTTGCTGTTTAAGTTTGTTACAGCGCCTATGACCCATCTACAAAACCGCGTTTGTGGCTCCGAAACGCTGTGTGCGCGTGGGCAACGACTTGAAGCATGTTTGCTTCGGTATATTTCACTAAATTTATTGGTAGAAATTAAGATTTTTTAAAAAGAAAAAATTATCATC
Organism: Ligula intestinalis; assembly: GCA_036362985.1. Taxonomy (NCBI): domain Eukaryota; kingdom Metazoa; phylum Platyhelminthes; class Cestoda; order Diphyllobothriidea; family Diphyllobothriidae; genus Ligula; species Ligula intestinalis. The sequence continues at coordinate 39,126,869 of JAYGXS010000004.1, read as the reverse complement.
AACATTGCCGTCGTTTTTGGCTAAGCTCCCTTCTACTGACGACAGATCTAAAGTTCATATTAGCACGTCTTATTACCTCGCAGAAAAATATGTTTCCTTCACGAAAAAAGCTTTGCAGCTGAATTGAGGAAATGCCCATCATTTTGAAATTAACACTGAAAAGAAAATTGACTTGTTTACAGGTTGAAGACAACCTCAAAACTTTCTAAACGCATCATTCTTCAAAAATGGCTCTTGCGAAAACCTAGATGGAGAGCCAGCGAGAAGATAAATTAGTTCTAAAGAATTCTTCAGGCAACTTAGACTAGACAGAGTTCGCTTAAGGATTCAGTGCCGTAAGCAAACGTTTGTATGGAACTTAAACATTTTAAAGGGATTGGGTTACAAGGTGAACACTTAACCCCCGATTGTAATGTCAATGTTTTATACCTTTTAAAATATATGCTCAACAATATATTTTTTGATGTGTTCGAAAACATGAGGTGAGGTTTGCTTATGTGGTCTCCAAAAAGACATTAAAAAGGAACTGGCGTGGCAAAAAGTGTGCATGGGATCGCTACCTGAGGCCTTTATGAGTTCATCACTTGTCCTTGTTCCTTCCTTAAATAGGAATAAACAGAACTGCTAACCCAGCCTAAAACAGTTGAAACCACGTTAAATTTAGCTCTCTTTAACGGGCCTATAGACTCTTCGCGCTAGCTGCCTTCATCGATACAAGGAACCGATGTTTGCCTACTTATTTGAGGCCAACGCCTGTGTGCGCTACGTCGAGAAGCATGGCTTCGACATGGGAAAGTAGCCCACATTTTGAAATAGTCATCAGGGTAATAGAACATACAACATTGCGGTGCGTACAGTTGTAGGTCAATATTATTGAAGTGCAGGCAAGCGTATGCTCCCAGGGGGAGGGGCGTTGTGTGCAGTCGGCTGGCTTCAATTAATCATCTGTCGGGGCAGAGGGCGATGATGAACGGTGCCTGATCGGCGGATGATTTATTTTCCTCTAATGGTTGTCTGCTTGCTTCTCAGGCCTCTAGAACAAGGTTCAAGATAGATGGGGTGCCCTTTATGCCCGTCTGGCATGTAGCGGAATGCCTTCAAAATATGCATGCTTTCAAGCAATTTTATGTGCACCCGGAAAACTACTGGCGAATTGCAGAGACTAAAGCAAACTTCTGAGGTCCCCTTCCGCTTTAGTCTTGGGTAGGCAAGTCCGCCTTCTCCCGAATTGCAGTTAGTCATCTATGGTACGCTTAGTATGCCTTGCATTCTTTTTTCCTTATAATAGCTCTTGCTGAAATAGGACCCGACGAATACACAGGACAGCTCAGACAAAGTAAGACTTTTCAGGGAACATAGAGCTTTACCTCCGCGGGCCACAAGGTATGTGTAACACAAAAATTATCCACTCCTGTAAGCACTTATATCGATTCACTGTGTGCTGCGTAAATTGAGGAGAAAATATTTTAACTGCAGAATATTGCACTTCTTATAGATCTTCGCACATGAAAACAAGGATATCCCTCTGGGTACACAGGCCAGTGACTAGAAATGCACATTATTTGACTTGTCCTTATGGCTAATATAAGGAAGATCGCAAAAGAAAACAATGGTTACTGAGTATGACTTCGCTTTACTGTAATTAAGTGCATAAAAGTTCATCCATTGCCTGCAAAAACGCCTCATAAGGCCAAAATAACCATTCCTGTCTCCCTTTTCTTTGTCGGTAATGTCATTATGCATATATTAACATATCGCGTGCATTATCTCCCGAAGATGACGAAAAGACGGTGGCACGTTCATAGACCAAGCCGCGCTGGCAGTCGCATAGCGACTAATACCATACGATGAAATGAATTCGGCAAAGTAAAGGGAAACCGGAATGGCCATATCTAACTTATTAGCAGTCATCAGCCATTCATACCCAATCTCAGATGTGGATAATCGGGGATTTTAACCCGAAGCCTTTGGTCCTTGAGTTTACCAACCTACAATTGCACTACGGGCTTGTTGCTTTACCGGTTGAGATAGGGAATATGATTATTATTTGGGAATTGCTCATCTAGGCGTGAAACAATGTACGTTCCGGTACGTGGTAAGCTCAGTGACCAATATTTTCAGGCTCGAATCCCAGATGGTTAACACCTGAGATTGAGTGTGACCGGCTGATGGCGGTTAATAAGCCAGAAATATCCATTGTGGTCTCCCATGTTCATAATCTTCCGAAGACCAAGCAGAAAAAGGGACAAGTTGGTGGACCAAACTGTGTTTGCATTGACATTTTGGAAATATTCTCACCCCCATCTTTAGAGTACTGTGGTTTCAGCATCTGTCGATCTTGAATTACTATAATTTACACATATCATAGTAGCATTTCATCAGGTAACGTGCTAAAACTGTTTTTCAGTGGAGAATATTATCGCATGTACTTGAAAAGAACGCAGACTAGGCAAGCACGCAGGTCGTTTTGCAACAAACGCAGGTATAATTCCGTTTTTAGAAGATGAAAAAGAAGAAAGTACGGGTTTTACTGCAAGGGATGGCCAGCACTTTGTGGATTAACAGCTCTTCGGGAGAATTTTATTCTACCCTTGCACTCATCTTCCATGGGTAGAGATATGCGCTTGAAATACCATGTGATTTTTTTACTGCAATGGGCATAAGAGACTGGCAATTTTTAATCAGAAGGTAGCATTTTAGAACATGAAAATTTTCTTGAGATCCTTCTATGGAGCAGTTAGCTCAGAAAGCCTAACAAGGTAGCCTCTCTGTTCCGAAATATAATTGAAAACGTCAGTTAGTCCTTCTTGGCTCTCGCAGCACAATTAAAAATTGCAGCCAGTGACAGCTCTAATGCAAGGATGCCTAAACCTTTGAACTGAGTTCTGGATTATGAATAAGCACTTAAGTAAAAAAAATTTATTGGAAAATAATGCCAAGATATTTTAAACAAAACAGGATGCCGGCATTTGGACGGACCTATTTTAGCTTCCTGAAAAACTTTTAATAACAAAATATGACCTTTTACGTAGCTTTCTGCTTTTTTCTGTCAATTAACGATGCCTCCACAAATCCGAGTATATTATAGAGGAAGATTAACCAATATATTCACTCCGATATTCATAAAATAGATAAGGTTTGGTGAACATTCCTATTTCGAAGAAACTATGTCTTTTGGTTTCAAAAAATTTCTAATTTTGCATTTTTTGAGACTTACAATGTCCATTTAAATCGCATTTTGATGCCCGCTTATTAGTGCGCTGCATGATGTATAGAGTATAGTCCACATCCATTACAAAATGCTATGAAACATATATACTATCTTCTTAAGGACATAGAGGACTGTATGATGTTTCTTCAACGAAAGACATAAAATGTATAGACTGAAAACCATACGTCTATGCAACGACATCTCAGGCCCAAAACCTTTAGAAATTAGGAAACATTTTTCAATCCTTCTTATACACATTCTTTGAAGGTTAAAGGTAAAGAAGACGCAAGTTTGTACAAAAGGAGTACAAGAAGGAATAATTGGCTTATATTTCTACTTAACTATTTTTTCATCCGTAAAAATATCGAAAATGTAGAAAACACCACACTATTTAGGAAGTCATTATTATCGAGTGATTATTTTTCAGAAAGGACTGAAGGCCGTTTGTTTAAACACTGACCCCTTAGTGTATCTGAAATTCCTTTGGATAATAATGAATAATGCAATAAATATTAAAACTCCGCTAAAGTAGCCATTTTCATTCTACTACTCAGGTTGAAATTGCGGTTAACATTGCATGCGATTGGTCACTCACTATATACATGAGGCGTGTGTGGAGCGCCTTCATTGAATAAATGATTATTTATTATAAAAGTAATCGTTCTTAGGGAGCATTACCACGAACCGACACTATGGTAGGAAGTGGTGATTCTGGTTAAGACAAAAAAATTAACTATCGCAGCTGATGATTTTCGAGGTGATAGCTCTGGAGGCAGAACAAAGTTCTGAGTTCAAGATATTGATGGATCATTCCAGTCTCTCTTAAACTCCCCCTTTAGTGTGCCCATGATAAAATTGTACCATTACCCCATGAAAATTTGCAGAATTGTATACGCTAATGTAAGAATTACCATCAACTGCGATATTTTTAGATTTTTGTGGGTTCCCCAATAATCCCTATTTTATACAAAATACATGACTGCGAGGAACTGCCCAATTTCGGTGAAACTGGATAACTAATGCAAACTAGACAGCAAAGGAACGATGATAATGAATATCGTCTAACAAATTACTCATTTATCGTTTTCTTTTCGGTAAATGGCGAGTCAGGTATCTCGAGTTTCTACGGCCCGACCCATAGCTGCAAGTAACTCAAAAGGCCTTGCAGTTCCTTACACCTAGGGAAGAGTTCTGGTCTTGCCATGACAAAAGTGAATAACTTCAGTCTGCATCATGGTTTATCTGGATCAGTTACCCAGCCATAGGCTAGATAGGATCAGTATAAATTAAATTAACAAAGAATGCACGAGTAATATTTCGGACATTATATCGCAAGATTTAACTCGGTGTTCTTGATTGGACGAATAGTAAACGGCTTGAAAAAATGACCTATAACCCTCAAAAACAGGCCTTCGTACGGTCGGAAATAAATTCTGTCTTTCAAGTTTTTCACACCCAAAGATAATGTCAACATGAAAAGCACCATCAATAAAACTTTATGCCTCTTGACATTTTATGAATAATATGGGTTGGTCACTGGAATAGGTAATTCCCAGTGACAAGTTATCTCGTGGTAGCTATCCCCATGCTTTCACCGGAGATTATTTTATTTTATCCCGGAGTTAAAGGACAAGCTTAAAAACGCAACCATATATATAGGAGTTGAATCAAGGCAAAAAGGGCAAGGCTAGTGTAATTACTAAAGGTAATCACGTTTGTTTTGCCATGGATGGAATGAAGATTACACTAATTTTTAATATTAAGTGGATGAAAAAGTGGCAAAAAGGTTTGCCATATTTTGAATTTTCTTCTGATTCACTTGCAGTACACAAAAATAGACTGAAATTCATACTTGCCCTCAGTTAGTTCAGAAATGTTGCATTTAATTATACTTATCGTAACTTTCTTATAAGTGCTTATCGACATTCTTTATAAGTGGCACCGAAATCCATGAATTATTTTAAGAGCATTTTAAAAAAAAAATGAAAAAAGAAGACAGGATGAACTGTCGAAATAAGTCAGTGTTGACTATGCTATTTGGTTTATCTTAATGTTAATAGGATGAGGCGTTGATCGAATTTGATTTAATTCTACCACCACAGTGAAGTTAACCTCCATTTGCCTGCTATGTCCAACCGTGCTTCTAATAAAACCAGTGCAACCAAGTAAAGTAGGATACTCCTCAATAGAAGAAACAGAAAATTGAATGAAGTGTCATAATAGAATCTTCAACAATTCTGAGTTTACACGAGGCGCATTTTGCTCGATTTTAAAGGAAGCCTTTATAATCAGACGAAATATTGTACAGCATTTTGCAAGGAGGATGAAAAAAATCGAACGAAGGCGAAAATACTTTTTAGTGTTGAAGTTTGCTATGGAATGCTTAACCAAACCATGAACTTCCGATAATCATGAAATGTGTTCACTGCCAACTAAAACTCTCCCACCAAGCTTTCACATTTGTTGAAAGCCACTGATGGTCAGTATCAAAATTATCTTATCACAGAAAAAGTGGACATGGGCAATTTTTTGACCTAGAGATCGACGGAAGCACTGACATTAACTAAAGGACAGCATGCGAAGCTGAAGAACGAAACAGTTAAGCATGCAAACGTTGCATGGTAGATATTTTAACGATCAAGTCTTAAAAGGTCTCCTATTTGCAAAATGAATAATAAACTGTCCTTCAAAAATGCTACTCCTCAGAGGTTAAAGTCTTTTTTAAGGACCAGTTTATTCTAAACTTACGTGGAGGTGTTGCCGTTCAAAATTAGTTTGCCCTCTGTTTGGGCTTTTCAATGTTTACTATTATTTGTTCCATGTACTTCATCTGCGAACATTCTCTGCTTTTATGCAGTAATCTACTGCAAGACGAAGTTCAAGCAATTCTTATATTTTTTGAAATCTTAGAGTAAATATGTCTCACACTATTAAATGTGACGTGCTTTTCGTGAAAACTGTTCAACACAACAGAAATGGCCTTAACACTCCGCGCTTAGTTTTATTTACTCGTTATGGAGAATTTTGCCCGAACTTCAGTCTACATGGGTATAAAAGCCTACTTTCTCCCCAAGAGAATTCTTCTTATCAAGATACATATGGTTGTCATCTCATCCTAAACCGCAAATAAAATAAAATCCAGTGAACTATTGGGTGTAGAACGTACTTTTTTAGACTCAGTGGCCACAAGGCGCGCTTACACAAAGTGATTAATTCAAATTCACACCATTATTCTACGCATGTACTGGTTTTATGGTCAGTTTTGCAGGAGTCTTTCGTGGCTACATTTTTCTTCGAAGGTTGAATTACACTTTACTTTAGTGGCAGCAAGGGCAGATTACATTGTGAACTCAAGAAGACCCATATTACTATTCAACTAATAGTTCCGGCACTGTACAAACCAAGTGATTAAGTGGACAAGTTTTTTTCTCCCTTTGCACATCCTATCGACTTGTCTGTGCGAATCTACATAAACTTAGCGGTGGGGGGCAAAAAATAAATCAACAATATTTTTGAGCGAGCAAAATCCTAGCTGAAGCTCAAGCTTCCTTTTATCTACTAAAGCATGTATTGGATACCTGATATTTTGCTGACAACAGGTTAAACTTCTGAGTTCACATTCGTGAGCAAATAGTTCAAACGCAGCTTTATGGAGACCTCTTACATAGGGTTAAGACCGACCTGTACATAACATCACATCATGTCAAGAACCTGGTTTTACCATGACGGATTCTTTACATTTTTTGCATTTCTACTTATTCCTCTGAGGTTGTTGAATTTGTTCATGGTATTTTTCCACTGCCACCACTGAGAAAATTAAGTTTTGAATTAGAAGCCTATTAATTCCGATTGACCTTTAGAGGTGATGCTAATCTTTTCGGAGTTGCGGTTGAACATGATCTACACCACAGTGGGTTCAACTTTCGACAAAACCTCTGACTTCTTTAAATTCAAAATATTTCAGCTACAACAGGTGATTAAGTAAATTCCTTCATTCTTCGTTGAACGTTCATCGATCTCTAATAGAATTGTTTTATCTTGAACCGGACTCTCGAGACTGGACCTCAGCTGCACCACTTCAAGTAGAATAGGCAGATTAAAATTGCCGGTAAAGACAAGGGAGACTGGAATGGCCATTGCTGGCTCATTAGCTGTCATAATCCAGACAAAAACTTCCCAGGTGGTACGCTACCCACGACTCGAATCCGCGACCTAGCCATTAAGCCATAATTTCCTGCATATAATCGGTACAGTCTTGCAAACCTCAGTGTATCTGCTTTGCCAAAAGACGTCCCTTCCTAGCTCTGTCTGCCTGCTTACCTGATAATTGTATGCGAAACGAATACCCTAGTGCTGCACGTTTTTGCCTGCTACGGCGCTGCTACGACGTTGCTTCTGACAAGCAGAACTGAGCTTCTATTCCAAAAATGACGTGCATGAACGTTTTAATGGGGTATGAAGCTTCAACTCATTTATTTTTCTAAAGCATAAAGCATGAGATCTTCTCGGTAGTATAACCTTAAGCTCAATAAAGTAAGGCATTTCAGAAGAAGAAGCGATCACAAGAACAAGAGTTTTCGATTGGCTTGACGTTTTGGATTCCATCGGGAATCCTTAAGACAATAAAAACTCTCGTTCCAGTGATCGCTTTTTCTTCTGTAATGCTTCCTGGAACTCGGATATTCTCCCCTTTTGGCAAAGAAAGGCATGTTTTTTTCTGAGAACACCTCTCAAACAATGGCTTATAGGAATTGAAAAGCGTTTCAGCATATATTTCTACTCAAAACCCGAGTAGGCATTCATCTAGGCTGCAAAGTTTCAGTTTTATTCTGAAATGTTTATTGTCGTGTTGACGCTGAATATTTCGTGATACTTTTACTCAAAATAACTAGAAAAAATAAAAATGTAGGTATATCTGTGTAAAATGCTTGAAATCGCAAACACATGCCAATCAAAGGCGCACTGTATCATATCCAGACTGCGATAAATAATTGAGATAAATAATTGGTTTCATTGATCACGTTAACTGTATCACCCTCTTCCTTACCAAAGGCCATCTGTGGTGTTTAGGACGATGAGGATTTTTACATTGAATAATTTCTTTATTGATAATTTATAACTTTATAATTGAAACAGTCATGAAACCTCCACCGAGCCGACTTTGCATGTTAAAAAGCTCCTGCGTCCAAGGACTAATTTTTTACAATTGGTAGAGACAGCAAAGGAAAAAGATTCGGTATGGTTGAAAACAGATTTTTCATGCCATTTTCCAGCTCACAGAAAATAACTCCTGTTTCGAATTAATATCGGCGGTTTATAGTCAGAGGCTGACGTCGTTTCAGGAAATCCTCAATTCAGAAAAATAGCAAAAAGGCTAAGTTAAGTTTATACGAGCTTTCGGAATGCGTGGACTAATTTTTCAAATTATCTCTTAAGGACAAGAGTCAACCTAAGTTAGATTCTGAATGCTCAAATTCCTCCTAACTTAATGGACAAATAGAAATTTCTGTGACTAATTTTACACCCATTGAAAAATTTGCGTAGTTGAATAAAGCATGTTGAGATGAGTAATAAGCCAATATTTCTGTATTACACTAAGCCTGTTTAAAATGATCGGAAATGCTTGTATAAACCCTCCTGCGAAACTGATATGGTGATAAGAAAGATCTTTTACATGAAATAAATGGCCTTGCGTTAAATTTCAGGAAGGGTAAATATGTCCACGTTTTATACTGAAGCTAACCGTAACCTTAATTCTAACCTAAAACTTCACTGTAACCGCAATCTCAACGTTAGTCCCACCCCTAACTTTTATTCTAAGATAAGCCTAGCTAAGCTCTTATCTTAATTTCAATCCTAGGTTCAATCTTAACCCCTAATTTGTCCTGGATTTTTGCAGTCAGCCTTCTTACGGGCAGTTTATATTCCTACGTCCTTCTGTATCCCCTAACCTAAAGGTCAAAGTTATAAAAGATTTTCAGAGTTTCGAAGCAACATCGGCATATGTTTGATTCTGTTTGCCGTCATATTGCTAGAAAGCAAAGCGGACGCAAAGTCAAATTTGTTCCCTATTTCTTCGGCTGGTATGTTGTCTGTACTCCGCAATTTGACGGTTGGTCTTATAAGAGGGGGTGTGCAGAGCTTCCGTCACGGACATTCAGCCATTCCAGAAGACATTATCAGGGTAAGTTTTACAGGGAACACAAGGAGGGATTGCTTGGGCGTATATACAGTATGGCCCTAAAATCGTGCAGTAAACGTAACTTTGTAAAAAATTGCTAATTAATCAAAAACCGATGTACATGCATTTAAAAAACGCAGAAATAATAACGAACAGCATTAGGCGAATTTAATACCTAAAAGAAGTATAAGATGTACTAAGTGTTTTTTACGATCAATAAAATTATTCCGATAATCCCTAAGTTCTGGAGATGTAAAAAAGCAATAAATTAAAGCAATAAATGTACATCTTTTATTAAGTTGAAAACTTAAAGTAACCACTTTCTATATATAAAGAACTTTTTTATCTCAAAATGCTTTAGACCTATAACCATTTATTAATAACTATTAATTTTATATTGTCCTTTAAATTCTGGCATAGTTTCAAACGTTTTCAGTGTCTCTGTGTGTTCATTCATCAAGTTAGCTTCTGGTTGACGTTTGAATCAAAACCTTTGACACAAGGAATAGATCAAAAGCGTTTACCGAAAAATGCGTTTTCGGATATAAGTCCTTATGAAGATGGTCATGTGGATATGCCTCAAAACATCAAACCATGTTGTCAACCACAAAGAACGTCTGCAAAATAACCCTGATGTTGTTTTTCCTAATATTAATAAAACAACTTTCTGGAATAGGTAACTTTCTGAAAAAACGCATTAACAAGCTATTCAGCTGACGAATTTTCGTGTATCGTAGCTTTTTTCAAGGTTATGTCAAAGTAAAATTGGAGACTTTTGAAAGAAGTTAAATTCACCTGCAGATAAACGATTCAGTTTGACTGAAAATGAAAGAACCTACTTTTCTCTATTTGAAAGATTACATTCTGCCATAGTGGATTAGTTCCAGGATCTGGCATAAGTTTGCGAATGCAAAAAGGAGTAGCCTTATATATTGCCATTTTTGAACCAATTATTATTTTGTCTTTTCTGTCTCTAAGTAACGCATAAGCGAAAAGTATAGTTTCCAAAAATATCATATTTCTACATGGCATAATTAATAAGGCCTCTTGTATATTACCTTCACGTCAACGTATATGGACACTTCGCTTATCCGCCATGTAGGCAATGTAGTAAAACAAAATTAGACAAAAGCGTTTTTACTGTATTTGTGCACAAAAACTTCACAGGTTAGCTTAAAATTATTTTTTAAACACAAATCATTCTCTCTTTGTGAACTCGGCTTCACTTGCATCTGAACAATTTCGAACAAAATTTTCCAATTCCGGAAGGGATATGTTTTACACTGTTTTACTTTTTTGGAAGTCTTCTAGAGAGTAATGCATATTAATAAAATGTTTGGTTCTTTCATAACTAATAGCACAGGAAATTCCTTCAACATGAGACGACTGCCAATTTCGTCAAAAGTAATAAACAGTAACGTAACAGGTGATTATCCTAACTAAAAGGCTTTCCTAGGACTATATCTACTCAGTGAATCAAAATAGCATGACTAAGTATATGCTAAATAACCAATTAAAATTTCGTAATGGAAATTGCACGAATTTTGGGCCACATTGCATTTTTCTAAATTTCCGTATTTGTCTTAAACCACGACGGAGGCCTTCGTGTTTTATTACGCCAGTGGACTGCTAGGTCCTCGCATGCATATATTATTTAACACACTGAAGGTAAATGATAGGAAAATCTTACCATTAAATGCCATTTTTAGAATTTTTTCTTACCACGGTATTTGGTGGTCATTCATTTTGGCCTTTACTGTGATCTCAAATAGTTTTCTCCTGTTCGGCATGGCTTGGTTTACCTTATTCTGCCTTGTCTCTTGAATTTTTGCAATTGCATGCGCATAATAATTCATTCTGGGATTGGAAACCTTGAAGGTTTTTATCCGATTTCGTAAATTTTGCAATCTGCTGTCTTGTATTATTTGGCATACTTTCTCTCCAATACAGAGGCCCTCTAAAAATGCTGTGGCATCTCAAGCTATTTGCCTGGAAAATTATTCTGAGTACTTGAATTCCTAATCACTATGATTCTATACAACCTTTGCACGCTTAAAAGTAAGGGTTCACATCCAACTTCACTACCTGAACTGAGTGGAGGACCAGTTGCACAGTAGTTGTCTACAACAACCGTTGAGAAAACTAAAACTTTTGCAACGTTTATTATTTTATCTCCACTTCATAGGCATTAGACGTTTTTGCCGTTATCGTCCGCAGTAGTCCGTTTTCCGCTTTTATTTTAGCCATTCACGACTACCATTTAAGCATTGTTATAAGGATGAGAAACGTGCTACGTGGACTTTAAATAACTTTTTCTTATTTTTTAACCAGATATGGTGAAAGAATTGATTGGAGAAACCGGAGTTTAATTTGATACGCATACAGATATCTGAAACATTTACGTTGTCGGCTGGAGAAAACACCGCATTTTCCATTTCTCTATTTGATGTTCCATGTGTTGTGCTATTAGAAAAATCGTAATATTGTCAATGTGAAGCATAGCAACATTTACGGCCTCGAGCGCTATGGATCTAAACTCGAATAAACAGGTGAATAAATTGAGACAAAATGCCACCTTCCATGCAGAGGGTGGTGAATTCTAGCGAGGTTTGTGGAATCTGAACGCGCAAGGCTGATCTAGACCAATCTAATTCTGAAGCAAAAAGTGGCTCACAGTTATCTAACGGTATATTACAAATGCAAGTCAGGTAGATAGTTCATCTGTTATGAACGAATTGAACGTTGTTACTGATCAGTTTTCGCGGTTCACTAACAGGCTGCTCTCATCCTCTTTGTTTGGGTAATCCTAGTAAATTACTCGGATTTCTCCAAATTTCGATGTCCAATATCAAGCCGATTTCTGCAAAGTGCAGATTGGGAAAAGGAAACGAAATAATGCTTGAACCTCCAAAAATCTATCTTGCACACCATCCTGCTAAACAGATCATACTACAAAAGATTAACTTTCCTCCGTTTGTGTCACGTTCATATTAGTGTGCGAGGAAGTTAACCGTTAGCAGATTATTCATTTTCCTTGTTCTTTCAATTAAAGGGATTTTAAAAAGGCTTTTTGAAAGCATTTAAGAACACTCACCTTATCCGGAGTATCTAAATCGGGGATTGCATCAAGATTCTAAAAAGCCCGGGAACATACTGAATTCTAGTTTTTTGTGCTTTGTACTTAGAGCAGTTAAGTAACGGTTGATTATAAGTTGAATTCTAAACTTTGGCAATGGCCACATGCTTCTGTCAATGGGACTGTTTGACCGTAGAAAAGCGTCAGCTTTGTGGCACTTATATGCGACGCACAATGCTGACCTGTCAATGAGCAAAACCTAGTGCATTATTAAAGTTTACGTACTGTCCCCAACAATTTTAACATGAATCGTAAGAGAAGTAATTAATTTCTCAATCTATGAACGCGTTCTGGTGAATATATAGACAGGAAAGTAACAAAAGTTGCAGGAAAGTGCGGAAGTGTATGTTTATGTTAACCCCGTCCCACATTATTTCCCAAAAATGTGCCTTGCTGATAGAGTAAAACAATTATAAGCGTAAATACGATTGGTTTTTTAATGGGTTAAGAATATCACGTTTGCTCTGCTAAGAAGTACCTATTGCCAGAGTTCTCGATTTCAGGTGGCTTGACTTTCTCATTCAGGGGAGGAAAATGCATCGATCTATTTGCGATTCGATTTCCTTGGCAGAGTTGCATTTTTTTTTGTTCGAGAGAACTTGATTACTTGCTGGCTTCCTATGCCCGGCACTTGATCTGCAGACTTATTTTTATACGCTTTTAATCAGCTTATTGATCATGGATCGTTATGTGAGCTCCTAGGCTCTAAGAAGAATTTGATGATGTAGAAATTTGATGGAAACGTGGAACTTAGCTATACAGGTAACCGTTTAAGTGTTCAGTTTGACGACGTCTCGAAGGTTGTTTACACCGAAGAGGTAGTGAAGTTTTGTCGTCTAGTGCTAAGTTTTGATAAGTAACTGGTGCGAGCGTACTATAGGCTACTCCACGACACCCATGGCCCAGTGAGGCTGCGTTTTCTTCTCATATCATCATGTCCAGCCGTTACAGACCATGTTGAGTTAATTGTCATATTCCCTGCATCAATACTGACTGAAAGCTCCGAAATGCATTTCGCCGATTTTCACCGTTGCATGATACATCTGCAAAGGATTCGGTTAACTAATGAGTCATCCAGAAAACAAACATGAAACGTGGGGGGGGGGATGAACAGTGCCAAGCCAAACCCCTTGCAGCTAAGTCATGCAGCGGAAACATATTGACACAACACGTGTCTGGAATTTAAATCAGTATGAGAAATAGCTCAGTATTTATACACTACTGAATGTCTATGGGCAGAGTGTGAACAGTACGCCGGTATTCCACTGGAGCTGATTAATTTCCTTTCAACTTTAAATAGCCCTTTCTAACCGTACCATAGAAACTTAAAAATTAGCAAACCAATTTGATCTAATGGCATGGCTTACCCACTTCATTCGTTACTCCTCGTCTTTTCCAGTTGTAGACTAAAACGCATCCCCTTTATTTGCGTTCAATCCGGCTTCAGGACACACAGACAATCTGAGTCTAAATATGGAAGCAGTATCGATCGTTCTGATGACATAATGTCCGTGACTCCATCTTAAAATTGCCCCATCTAATCTAATCTTACCTTGATAGATAATAAAATGGGCTTGTTGGGCAGAAGGATTAAAGTTGTTTCGATAGCTTTTATACACCAGCACGTGTGCCCAATACTGTGTGTCTTTGCTTTCCTAACATCTTCTCTGATCAACATATTGGACATCTGAAACTCCGTGCTTCCTCGGGATAAGACTGATGGCAGTCGCAAAATTGCAGCCAAGCATGGGTATCTTAGCGAAGATGTTAGGCAAACCGTTATGAAACGGCCGCCTGGTGAGCTAAGACTCAAACTGCAGTAGCTCTTTCTTAGTGTAACCTCTGGTGCTCCCATCCATATGGGTTCCCAGCCCATCACCAATTTTTGTGATACGCAGTGGTTTTGTTTGGTAGACCAGGTCCTGTGTGTGGCATGTGCAGACGAGGACATTAGGTATGTCAGCAAATACGCCCATGCACCGCACCAATCAAAAAACCGCCCCATCAGTGGTTGGGGTCAAGAAATGTGAATGGAAAGTAAGATCGGTGGCTGGGAATTTTTTCCTCGCTATATAATTTGAACCTGCGACAAGGCGTTAAAAGTCCCTGTTTGTTAATGTTGATACCTCGCAGTCCATCCAGTGTGTGTTTCTTTCGAATAACTGATTGGTAGCCCGACAGTCAGGCTTCAGCACCTCCTACTTAGCATGACCTTTGGCACTCTTACACTCGTGATATTCGCATTTTACGTCCACGTTTGTGTTTGGGGGCCATTTAGAAGAGAGCCTTAAGCATGTCAGCCACCGCGCCCCTTAACCGCATTAGTCAAATGACCGCCTCGGCAGTGGTTGGGGGCTAAGAATGAGAATAGAGAATGATATTGATATCTCAGCGCCTTTTCATAATGACAAACAATCTGACGCGCTTTAAAATATCATTAAGCACTAAAAACCGTGGGTTGGAAGGTTTCTAACCGACGAGAAAACTCGGACCGTGCAGTCAGCCCAGTTTGTGTTTGCGTAAAGTGGTCGACTGGTTTACTGAGAGACAGGGTGCAATGGCCCTTTTTAAGGTGGTCTCTACAGCACTCACACTTCGTGCGACCTTAACCAGACTAAGGACATACCTAATTGCGGGATCACGTGGGGCTATGCACCTGCGCCCGATCCAAATCCTGGTCGACTTGGCTTTCTTTTGACACCGGATCCAGGTGGGATCAGGAAGAGAGTGTGGTAGATGGTAAGGGAATCTACTTTCTTTATGATCGAATTCACGCGCAGGTCACCGCCCTGACGCCAACTTTTTGTGGTATGCAAGTGACTTGCTAAGAATACTTTGTCTTCCATTGCATTCCATATTCAGTCATTTTGACTCTTTATTGCTTATGAAAGATAATATAAGGGGAAGAGCGGAAGAGAGTTGAGCTAATCTTGTGCAAAATTTTCCCAGTATCGTTCGAATAACTTTTTAGCCGTAGCTGTCTAGGTTTGGGGCCATTGTGACCATCAAACTTTGACAGACGACAAAAAATATGTTGGAAGAACATTCCTCCTCCCTCTAAAAAAACCATATATCCATCTTAAAAGGAGTCCAAAGGAAACTCAATTAAAAGCTTAAATGCTACTGTGTTTGAAGTTAACAGCGAATGTACTCTCCATCTTGGTAATCTTTTAGCTCTTCAAAACGTATTCGAAACGCCTCTGTCAAGAGGAAGTGGGCAGGAGTACTGGAAGGAGGGCTTTATAAGATTGACGTTTTGGATGCATTCTTGAACTAATCATCAGATGCGATTACAGAAAGCAGTACAAAGGAGCCCGAGATGCGCAGTTTTTCTCCGTTATGATTGGTTGAAGAGGAAATCCGAAACGTAAGTCTAACAAAGCTCTTGTTCCATTAATTGTGTCTCTTTCACCACCAATATGTTCCAGAACTCGCCTTTTCATTTCTGTCATCAAATTTTGTTCAGTTTATCTGAGTTGGGTCACTAACTGCGTCTTTTCCATGGCTGAACCTCACTCTCCGTAAATCCGGGATGCATATCAGTCCATACGTAGAATGAAGCAACTGAGGGAGAGAAGAGTATAGAAAGGCCTTTGTTTATTCGCGTGTGTTGAATTAAAGGATGAATATGAAGAAATTTTGTCGAGAAAATTTGAATTATTATTTCTGAACAAGCGTATTTGAGGTGACAGGACAGTTTGACGGTCGCGAACGATTATGTTCACCATGTGGCACGCAGTATGGCAGGAACAGGGACGAAGGCCTTCACTGGAGGAAACGTAAAGTGACTGAAGGCCTTCGTAAAGTCTGCCGCACTCTCACTTTCCTCACCCATCTGGGCTCGGTCGGAGAACTAAATCAGGGCTACTGAAGGCGAAATCGGCCATGGCGACTGTCTTCCCATGCCACATACGTCTGGTCTGTGCACGATGAACCAATTTTTCACAAAAGCCAACAACTGGGGACAGTTTGAATCTTTACTGAATGGGAGTGCCATAGGGACCACATCGAGGGGAAGGTATTGTAGCTCAACTCTCCATCCTGAGAGGAGAAGCGAGTTATTCTGTCAGCTGGCAGCTTTCCAGGCCTTCCAAGCTTTTGCCGCACGGTTAAAGGTTAAAAGTGCATCAGACTATTTATGGTGTGGGAGTGAACCGAGGTACCACTGGGATACAACCTGCAGAGACGAACTCACTCTCCTTTCCTTCTTCCAGGTATCAGTCCACGATATGAGTGACATATTTATTGTGTACTTGGGGTAATGCGTTTAATATTTTCGTGCTAGGCAACTATTGTCACTAGCATTTCTGTAAATTAAGTGTTGGAAATGCCTCATGATTGGCGAGGTGGAGCCATTAATTTGCAATTAAATTATCAAAGGGGAACCATGATAGCCTAGGTATTACGGACTGCAATGTGTACTTTCAGACGAACTTTTATAGTGCTCGTTCCCTTGACTTTTAGCTCACCTGGATCTCTGTTCGCTAATGTTGCGCTCTTGGATTTCTAGGTTCCCAGCAAACTGCTCCTGACATTTAACAGCCCTCTTTATTGAATGAAATATTGTTCTCGGAGAGCGCTATAGCATCCTCTAAATGGCTACATATAATGTTAACGAAATTTATTGACAGAATAGGCGCAGCCATACCATCGGTGTGTGAACAAACCGGTCCATCTGCCCCACCTCTTCCTCCCTCGGATGATAAGCGGACTATGTCAGGTCCAAATACACTTCTGGCCCAAATGGATGTTACAAAGTGGGTTTCTCCTTACCCTTCTAACGGCTATGATGCAAGTGCTTGCACTTTCCAACTATGCCAAAGCTGGACAACCACGAGGTTTGTGCGTTCCGGATCTTATCTGCTCACACATCCATCAGCCCCACTGCAGGCGCGGTGGTGATTTACTGTGGCGCAAGCGGGGCTCGGCGACACGACGAAGAAAAAGAAAATTAAGCGGCAGAAAGATCCACTGCTTGCACCGACTCTTCGTCGAAATGGCCTTTAGTACGCACGCACATGCACGGGATAGTCGACAGGGAGGGCTGAACACAAAAAGACTCCAGAAACCGATAAAAGGTCAATGAGTTTGACCGAGCTGTGGAGGATGTTGTGACACAGAGCGTATTTGTCATGCGGTCCAGGAAGCGGTCGAAGAATTTGTGGAATTCGATCACCAGAACGGGCTACTGCCCCCCCCCCCCACCCCAAACCCAATGCAGACCCCCTACTGATATCGCTGTCATGATTTAGGGTGCCGTCTGACTAAAAATTGGACATAAATACGGCTGTACATCATCGTTAGTACAGAATTTCACATGGTTCGGCTTTCGCAAGACTGCAAAGGTCCATTGATCCTGGGCATGGTGTATGCGGGTTAAAGTTTCCAGTAAAGCTAGATTTGTTATCTATGTTATGCGAGGTCTTCTACAGTTTCTCTGGACTTTAAGAATGCCACTTTTAAACTGAAGAAATTACATCTGACTAAATAACTTTGCATTCCACAGTCCCCACTTCATTCTGCAGATGGGGTCTAAACTGACTTATTTTGGGTTTAAAAAGAGAGTAATTACTACTACTATATTTGCAAAGCAAAAAACTCAGTGCGCCCAGTATATATTGAACTAATAATTTGGCCAAAAAGCTTGATCAAAATGCTCTTACAATCTGACCTTCGTATCAGACGAGTTCCACCATGTGCCCTACGAAAAGATGGTGAAGGGACGGTGACTTGCAAATGAATTAAATTATGGAGAAGTGGAGACGTGCACTTCATTAAACAAACTCTCTCCTCCCACATCTGGGCTCCGTGAAATGACCAAGTCAGGAAGACTGGAAGCGAAAGAGGGTACGGGTGACTGGCGCGGCCGAGGCCACCCCTATGCATACCGCCACACTTGGCTCGGATCCCACTCAATGTGCGTGCCATTGAGGCCACTTTCAGAAGAAACTATGAAGGTCTGACTGTCAGTCCACCAGTCGGTCACCCAACACAAACACATACCAGGTTGACCGCGTAGCCCAACTTATTTCATCAGCTGTTAAATTTCCAAGTCATGACTGTTAGCACACTGTGATAGCTTCAAGCATGTCGGGTTTTTTACAGTGGTAAATTTTACTGAGCTGTCGACCTCAGTCCCCGATTCCCTTCCCAGGCCCCGGCCACTGTCCGAGCCGATCACTACACTGGTAAGGGGAATAAGTGCAGCTGCTGACGGTCCTAAGGGTTTCATCTGCGTGTACCACGTACGCTATCTGACCCCGTTAACCTGAGCACCATGATTTAACACAAGGGCGGAAGAGGTATATAAATCACATATGGGCGAGTGCAAGAAAACACGTTAGGAATGGAACGCTGCTGCCGGACTCTCAGACTACCAGTCGGTAATTCCACAAAAGCACACAGTAGGCTGACTCAAGGTTGATGTTCCATCATCAGTTAGCAACGTCGCAAGGCACAACACGGCACTGGACGCGCCGCGAGCGTCTCAGGCTCAGACCATGCATGCAACAGAGGAGCCACATGGAGGATGAGCCGAGGATGACACAAGAGGTGCTGGTTATAAGCATGCGTTGTATGCTTGCGGTTGTATTTCGTGGTTGCTTGCGTGGTTGTATGTAATGTAATTGTTGGTAAGTAGGAGATCGGTGGTGTGGTATAGCCGAACGTGCCCTGCTTCAGGCCTTCTTGGAGGCGTTTGTGACCTTGTCACTTTTTGAGAGGATCAGGTCGGACGTGGCAGGTGAAGACCGGCTTGTTCCACCACTGGTCTGCAGCCCATCTTCGGTTGTCTTGAAATTGTTCTGGCATCAAAACAAAGTGGGTGAGAGAGGAAGGAGTGCAGTAGGTTCGGCGCAAGTCACCGTCATGCTTCCACCTTGCCGTGTGCCGCGCAGTAGCCGTTGTCACTTCCGCCAGTTGAATTCTCACTCTCACAGTGTAATACAAACAACCCAAAAGAGCACTAAGACAGAAGCTAGAGAGCTAGGTGTGTTATTACATACACACACGATGGGTCACAATGCGTTGCAGATTTCTCTTGGGTCAAAAGGGCAACGCGAAAAAGAACCATATCCCTGAACGCGTGGGTTGACGCATGCTGCGAGACTAGGCTTAACGTGTCCGCATCGACACCTGAAAGTGATTGAGTTTTTCGCCTACGCGGTAGACTGTGCTACTGATTGGTTCGCGATCTAGATCGGGGAAGTATGATCACGAGGCTCACAGGGTGGCGAGGGATGTTGGGGTTTTCGGTAAGGAATAACAGCTCGTGAATGAGGCTGGCTCACGTGCTTGATGCTTCGTTAGAATCTTAAATAACACCCAGCTCTCACCTGTAGCTACCCAACTCTGCAAATATCTCTACGGGCGGGCTAAACCAGATAATGTTGTCCAGTGTGCGTGACTTCACATCCCACAATCTTATCCATTGAACCACGACCCCACGCCAGGCACAAAGATCCCAAGAAATGAGCGATAGCGAGCTCGTAGACGACCTAAGCTAAATCAGATAGAATTTATATTAAACAAATATCGTTACTCATAGTGACATTCAGCAGCCGCCTCGGACAATTATAGCATCTTATTCAGGACTAGTACTTCTGTTGTGCAACGGTAGCGCTTGTGACTCCAGAGCAAAAGCTTACGTATTGAGCTCACTTTGGGGTCACCAACGTTTGAGATTTAACATCGACAACACGAAGTTTTCCTAAATCAGAAGTCAGAGAAAATGGTTTACTATGGTCAGACTAATCTGGTCGAAATCTTTAATAAAGGACTGTGCAAGCAGTCGCTACTAGCTGCCTCTTCAGGCAAGTTAGGTCTGGTGACTGCTCCGGGCCCTCTGTCGCCTGCAGGCAATCAGTAACCTCATGCATGTTGGTTGGCCAGTGTCGAGACGCGGGTAGCAAATTGACTGGGAGCGTGAGACGGAAAAGAATAAAACGGGACAAAGTATACATTGCGCGAACGGGATGCCACTGAAGCAACTAGAAAAGGGGCACTAAATAAATGTTACGTAAAGAAATCATCTGCAAGTTGACCATGGCATGTGACGCAATATACGCACTCGCAACAATAACCTCCATCCCCCTTGTCCTGTTCCCTATAGGCTGTCAGAGTGATACCGTTCGCCTTTAGATACCGACTATAAAATCAGGCAAATCATTTTTCTGCGAACTTTTACGCTATAAACTTGACCAGGTCCTAAGAACAATTAAAACTGGAGCGGGCGCCCCAGAGTTGAGTGATCACGTATTCGAGTCACCTTTGTCCTCATAAAATACTGTGGAATTACTGTTCCGCCTGTCCTAGGGCATCAACAACTGTCTCAGGATCCTGCGTCTGCCTCCTTGCGGCAAGACATTCACGGCCATCGGTCTTGTCTATAATCGGCAACGACCCGTTTTCATGGCGTGCAGAACGAGTTCTACGAATACCTAATATCTAGGCCGAAGGCGTTACAATCGATTGTCCTCCGCGACTTGGAGGTGCTCGTTTACTGAGATCACATTGCGTGGGTGGGAGCGTGCGGTCGTCTCAGGATGTCAGCTCCGGCATGAAGCACAGTCCGTTCATGAGCAACGAACTCTGCCTTCTTGTCCGGGAGGCGAGGACGTGGACGTAACTTCGCTCACGTCGCTGGCATTTGCGGGAATGGGTCAGCTTTCGTATGCATGAACAATGTGAGGTACTTGAAACTAAGGCGCTGTGTGGTGCTGACTACTTGATGAATCATCACCGTGTTATCGATAAGAATAAGCCCAAAATGCAGCCTTTGGCAAGGTAAGTCAAAGTGAGACAACGTATATAATGTAACTTTTTTTAATTTCCTTACGAACTTACCTATAACTCGGAGTAGATCAGTATATTCGGGGTCTGTATGGGCAAAGCAGAATTTATCATGACAATTTGGGTTGAAGCCCATCAACAGTTGCGTAATTATCACGTTATAGTCACAGGCTGCGAACAGGCAATCTGTAGTATAATCTACGTAGTTGTTTACCATACTAATCGCATATATTTCTACCAGAAAGCATTCAGGGAATGCTGTGGGACCCATTGATGAGCCGAACCCTTCGCAGCTGTGCCATGCAGCGGCAGAATGTGGACAAATTACGTGTCTTGTCTTTTAGAAATTTGGTAATTAATTACGTAAGGTAAGAACTGTAATATTGTATACGGCTCATCGCCGATCAGATTATATAATTTGCTTGAATCTTAATCTGTAATGACTGCAAACTCCGGAAGCGAAGTTCACTATAGAGAAGAAATTGAGTCGATTGCGGAACTTCATCCATTCAACTGTTCTGGCCATCTTCAGTCGTACATGCCGTCAGCACACAACTGACTTGCTGACAAGGACCGGG
This sequence comes from Ligula intestinalis, assembly GCA_036362985.1. Classification (NCBI taxonomy): domain Eukaryota; kingdom Metazoa; phylum Platyhelminthes; class Cestoda; order Diphyllobothriidea; family Diphyllobothriidae; genus Ligula; species Ligula intestinalis. Next base: position 39,104,973 of record JAYGXS010000004.1, on the reverse strand, counting down.
AGATCCGTAATCTGCTCTCCGGGAAGTATAGGCTGTACATGCTCTACGTCAACAGCAGGATCGAAACCAATAAAACGTATTTCTTCCTGTGTTGGTGCCCAATACAGCAGCGGTTGGAGAGGAGATGTTTCGCTTTTGTGAGAAGAAGAACTCCAAGCGTACGCGGACCACGCTGACACCCAGAACTTATTCGCGTGCATCAAGGCACTTTAAGCTAATTAATTCAAGTTGACTGCGCAGCAGCTCATTTCTGACTGCACAGGTCTTCTGATAAAATTCGCGAATACTGGAGCGCTGGACTGGATACAAGATCTAATAAAGTCACCAATTAACTCTCGCACATGGCTACTAACCAGAAATCGGCCGTTAGCTTTCGCAACAAGGAACCACCAAAGCGGAACAGTTCATCTTTAGCGACGAATCAACGGACATTGACTTACTCTTGGTTTAACTCTGCAAGTATGGCAACCCATTACTCATGTACAACGCATCTTTACCTTCCCAGTGCCAGACTCTCCGAACTTCAAAGATGCACATATTGTTCATCTCTACGAGGGCAAGGAGAACTGGGTAACACTGAGATAACCGTTGAGTTTAAATGTTTGCCAATTTCCCAATCCGTCCTGTTTTATTAAGCAAGAAATTCTCCTTGAAAACCAGTGCGCATTCCAAAAGGTCTGATGTGGGCATTAGTGCCATTGTGGAAACCTGCGATTACTGATTCGTCACTATAAGGCTGCAGTCACGCTGAATAACCGCACCCTGGCCATCTCTCGCTCAAGGTCTGGTGCGACCTACAAATACGCGATGTCGTGGTCTGACAAATTACCACCAAGGCTGACCGAGGCAGAGACAACTTTCCGCGGCCGCCTGGGTTAGTACCATTGGACCACACTGCGAACCTAGCCTATCTCGCGGCTATTCTCCTTTCCGTCTGTACAGAATACACTATTCCTACTAATCTGGCCTTCCTATGACTTCTCTCTCATCTCCTAAGGAACCGAGCCTGGAAGATCGTAGCCGTTAGGGTTAAATCTTCATTAGCCTTAACAAACATCGACAAGTCTACGAAACCAACATCAATATCTTCACGGCCAGCCAACTAAATGATAAATGCCAAGAAGTGCCGACCAGATCGGTGCACAATTAATTTCTACAAATATCTCACTGAACACTTTTTTAGTATTGTGAGTAGCGTTTAAGCACCAATTTTTCACTGTTTTTTCAGAGTTTCCAATCTGGTACAGATGTTGTATGCAATATACATGCTGTTTACCGTAGCTGGGCTAACTCATGAAATCCAGGGATTTTAACAAGAAAATCCCTTATACATAAACGCAGGTCAAGGTGCGTCCCCCAAAGTCTTGCAGCAGTAAAGTAGTGATCGTTCTGCAAAGTAAGGCATATTGCGGTTTAGGAAGTAATATTACGTTGTTTAGCAATACCAGCTTTGTTCGAAAAGTGGAAAATTCCGAAAAAGTGGAAATCCGGCTTACTATATAAACTTAAGTTTTCAATTAAGAAAAAGCCTCATCATGCAAAAAATGAGTGAATAAAGCAACTCAAATAGAATTTAGTTAAAAAATAATGGTTTTGTAAAATTCAAAGGTACATATTTTTCCATAATACATGCAATGTAACGTATGGCTGTTACCAAACAGCATAAAGATCGAGTATGTATTCCAACATGGTTTCACAAGAATTGCTTGATGATTCTTCCTCTTATAAGTTGCTGGAATTGCGATGGATGAAGGCAAACAGGTTTTCGTCTGATTACGCGGATTTGAAGGTCACAGGAATATGATATTTAATGAGTTCGCGTGGGGAAATACCGGTCACTGATTAATAAATTTTAATGGAGTAGTCAGTTGCAATCGTAAACGTACTATTTTGCATAAACTAAGAGAAATTTCCTTTCGGGACATTTCGGGATTTCGATTACGATGAGGTTCAGGTCGTTCTTGGAATGGTGGTCAATACTTAAAGATTTTCAGAGGTTTCAGTCGATGGTACATAAATAAGGATTATGTTCTACGTACTAACAAAAAGGTTCATAATAAGGTGTTTCTTAGAGGCATTCACCTAAATAGTGCTTTTTTCCTTAAAATGTACCTCACTGTTTGGGTCATGGTTTACGAATCACTCTAACTTGTCACCGCATTGGCGAGAGAAGTGAGCGTCGGAAACAAAAGTCTGATATTAATACGCCTTAAGTCAATTAAAAAGCTTTCTGTGACAAGTTATCTCTTGAAATAGCGCTTTCATTATATATTTCGGCGTAAAGCATCAGTTTAATTTACCGTTTCCGAACATGATGTAAAGATAAAAATGGCAAAGTGTGACTGGTTAAATTTTACTTTCCTGAGCATTAGAAATAAGTCTTCTGTTGAGGATGACAGAACACACTGTTCCGCATGCATTCGAGCAGTTTACGGGATACTTCTTTAGTTTTAGGCTCTGTTCTAAGACAAAAAAGCACAACAGAGTGACGGAATACAAACTATGATCTTGAAAATCTTCTGCCCGTTCAGGTTACAGCTCATATTTAACTGTAGATAGAGGATGGTTACCGAATGAATGAAAAGGTTCGCGGGAGTTTCCTTTGTAGCGGAATAATTATCTTAGTTGTAATTACCTACTTTATGATTTTCAGTAGGCATACTTTTTTCTCAGAAGCTGGCTGAATTTAGCTACTGGTTAATCGGCTCAGTTATCATTGTCATTTTCGAAAGACGCCTGTTCTCGCTAGGATACATACACATGCCTTAGCTCAGGGAGTTAGAAGTCATAGCCGGGCTGCTTCAATTTAGCTAACGGTTAACATCCTCGCCTACCATTGTCATTTCCGAAAAACGCTAATGGTTAATACCCCAGCCTAACCAACGCCGCGTGAGGCTTTCGTCATTCCTCAACAGACAATAACACATCACCTCACTTTATGGGATATCTTTGAAGAAGAAGAACAAGAAGAACAAGAAGAAGAAGAAGACGAAGAAGAAGAAGAAGAAGAAGAAGAATGCTATATTAAGGATTTTCCAAACCTGAATTTTCAGCAAAATGGCCCTATTCACGGAGAGCAGATAGGAAGGTAAATAAAGGGTTATTTTAAAAGGACAAAGTTAAAAGGTCATGTAATGCTCACAAGTCAAGTTTTTCACGACATTCACATCAAAAATGGAGACACACCGGCTTTCAACTTTTCCATTTCCCCTTCTTCACACGCTTTTTCTTCGTGATGTCATCCTACAGAGAATTCAGCGATGATACCCATGTAAGCATTAAGGAAGTCAAGTTAAGCGAACGAAAGTTTTCGATTAATTAATCATCAGGCAGTACAGTAATATAAGGGGGGGTAGAGTTAGCGAAAGTTTTAGGCAAACCAATCAGCAGTAGCAAGGGGGAGAGGGGGGGAGAGTTGTAAAAGGGTCAAGGGGGGATCAAGGGGATCAGATTCTAGTTTTAATTGGGGACAGAGAAATGGGGGTGGGGGGGGGAGAGGGGAAGGGGAAGGAGTCAGACAGTTAGTTAATGTCATCCAGTGGTCCTCGTCTCGGGTTTTGTTGGGTTGTGTGAGGACGCAAGGTGTCAACGTCTTGAGACTGCGTCGGTGGCCTTTGGATGCTTGATGCCGCTGTCTCATCATTGTTTCGCGACGTAGTAAGAGGCGTGAGGGCGGATGTTAAAAAGGCTTTTGGCCACGGGAGCCTTAGGGCCGCTACAAATGCTTTCTGCGCACATAAAATTGGGTTTGTGAGGCAAATGGCGACTGCTTCTGCCGTCGCAAGTATCCGCTGACGCAAGAACTTAGAGTGTTTAACCGGAACTTTATAGACGACTCTAAATGCTTGGTTGACGTCTACCCGATGACCGCTGTCTAACAAGTGAGCCAGAATTGCGCTTGATATCGACTTAGTTTCGCCTCTGTTTAACTACGCAGGGTGATGCTCTCGCATGCGCTTGGATAGACGTCTAATCGTTCGACCAATGTAACTTGCCCCACAGGAGCATGCAAAGTTGTAGATACACATTGATGTGGTCTGGAACGGCAGTTTATCCTTGCCTTCAAGGCGAAGAAGTGGAGAGCTTGAGAACAATAATCTATACTTTGCTGCTGGATATGTACGCGCGATTGCAGCTTTCAGACGAAGCTGTAGAAGTTCGCTTGCTGGATCACCTTGAAAAGGCAATGTAAGAAATACGGTTTTCTTCTCAGCCGTCGGTACCTCCGGTCTTGGTGGACGTTCCTCCATAAACTTATCGATGAACTTATCGGGGAACCCATTTTCTTGTGAGGTATTTTTAAGCAGTGTGAGTTCGTCCTTCAGTGTCTCTGGAGAACATATTCTCCTAGCTCGGTTCGTGAGGCAGCGGACGAGGCCTCGTTTCTGACTTAGTGGCACAAAACTGTAGAAGTTAGTGTATTGCCCTGTCCAGGTCTTCTTACGGAATACACTTCTAATTATTGATCCATCAGATCTTCTACTAAGGAGGACGTCCAGAAAGGGGAGGCACTGTCTGTCCTATTGGTAAAGGAGACATATGGTCGAACACTGGAACAAAATTTATTTTTGCCTGAGCTTTCGAGCTCTTACAAGAGCCCATCGTCAGAGGTGGAGAAACAGCAACAAATGTGGAGCTACTTGGGGCGGGTGTACAATAACTAAAATTTTGAACGTGTAGAAAATCAATAATTGTGTGTGCTGCCGGCTTGCCACTGAGGGCTGTGCTAGCCAGTGCTAGTAGGCAAGACCGACAAGTTGTGTGGAAATATTTACAGAAATAGAATCGTCAGCAAAACAAGTAATAGTTATGGTGGGGGGGATGAGAAATTAAAAAGTCATAGGAGAAGGGAAGAGAAGCGAGGGATAATGTAGGCTTGGGCGCCAAATGGTCACGTCAGCATCGAAAGTGGGATGATTATGGAGGATTTTGGGCAAATTGATTACGGCGGGCGTCTGGATGTGATCGTTTGCAGTAGCGTAAGGCCCTGTACGCTGGCGCCAATTCGACACATCTGTTGACCGAATTCTCATCCGTGGACCAGGCTTCGATAAATTCTCTGCTCGTCTTGTTTCCCGCATGGGCGAGTACCTTGACGGCAGCGAAGTTGAACTCATGGCCTGTTTCGTAGGTGTGAGTTGCAACTTGTGATGATTCGTCGCCTAGTCGCACGGCCTGCTTGTGTTCACGTATACGCGATCCGAGCATGCGTTCCGTTTGACCTGTATAATTACAGGGACAGTTTAGGCATGGGATGCGATATACTACACCCGATTGTTCATTCTGCGTAAGCTGGTCTTTTATTTTCATCACTCTGCTGCGCATTGTAGCTTTGGGTCTGTGTGCAATTCCAACACCTAGCCCCGCAGCGATGCGCTCAGTCGCTTCTGAGACGTCTTTTATGTATGGCAGAGCGTGCCATATCTTCGGTGATTCTTCTGTTTGGGTCCTCCGGGGCCGAACGCGTAGGCATCGGTTTATAAATGCTTTTGGATAACCGTTCCGCATGAACTGGTCGCGGAGATATCTGGCCTCGCGTGCCTTTTCCTCTAGTTTACTGCAGTGGGTCTGGATCCGTTTGAAGAGTGTTTTTACACAGCTCCGTTTGTGAGCAACTGGATGGTTACTGTGAAAACTTAGGAGTTGTGTTGTGTTCGTCGCCTTCCTGTAAACCGTCGTCTCGAATTCACCATTGGGTGTTCTCTTGACGAGGACATCAAGGAAAGGTAGCTGCTGCTCTTTTTCTTCTTCCCGTGTAAACTGTATGTCAGGAAATATTCCATTGAGCAAGTCATGGAAGTTTTGCAGCATGTTTCTCTTGATGATGACAAACGTGTCGTCGACGTAGCGGCGCCAGAAGACAGGCTCATGTTGGGCGAAGGCGATGCTTTCCAGTTCCTGTAGAACCAGTTCTGCCACTAAGCCAGAGATCGGGGAGCCCATTGGAGTTCCTTTGATCTGTTCGTATGTTTCTCCAGCAAAGGTAAAGTAAGTTTTCTGGCAGAATTCGAATAACCTCATAAGGTGTTCAATTTTTAAAGGGCTTTGGGCCTCATCATATGCCTCTTCAAGTCTCTTCTGTAAGATTTTGTGCGCCAGTTTTGGCGGTATGGATGTGAACAATGAAGTCACGTCGAAAGAGACCATGATTTCGTCTGATTGAATTGTCCGACCTCGGAGGTCCTCGAGGAATCGAGAGGCTGATTGAACTGAGGTAATCGAGTTGCCTTGGAGGAATTTAAGTTTTCTATACATCCACTTTGCCAAGTTATAGGTTGGGCTGCCTTTAAGGGCAACGATTGGCCGAAGTGGGACATTCGGTTTGTGGATTTTTGGAAGTCCATAAAATCGAGCCAGAGCTGTATCCGTTACTTTCATTTGGCGCCACTCATTCATAGTGATCACATTCTTGCGCCTGTATTCTCTGAGAAGTTTAGTCAATCGGTTGGATAATGCTTTGGCTTGCGAAGTGGGTGTTGGTTGGTAAAATTCTCTGTCGTCAAGAAGAGTCTTAGCTTTGACGTTATAATCTTGTCGGTTCATCACGACAGTCGACCGTCCCTTATCAGCAGGTAAGATGATAATACTATCATCTTTCTTCAGTTCTCTCAAGGCTTTTGACTCACTTTGCGAGATGTAGCTGGCTGGTTTATGAGCCATAAGCAAGGAGGTCACACGTTGTCGTATTGAATGTTTAGTGTCGTCAGTTGCTTCCGTTCTCACCAACATCGCTTCCACTGTAGCAATGAAGTCAATTGGGTCGGCATCTGCAGTATTAAAACAGGCTTCGTGCTGTAGCACGCGTAATTGCTGCTCTGTTAATTGTTTCGACGAAAAATTGTGGACTAAGTCAGAATTCGTAGTGTCAGTAGGTTTCAATTTATTCAGCTTTCTCTCCAAAATCTCCCTTTTCTTGGCCTGCCGGTTTCGTGTTAAAGCTGAGATCGTTTTTCCAAGATTCTCGGCAATAAAATCTCCGAAGATCTGGAAACACTCTCTTTTATCTTCCTCAATCTTGGCCTTGTACTTTCTTATGCGTCGGTGGCAGTCATCAATGAGGACTCTCACCATCTGTTTGATGAACCTTTTGGTAACTTCTCTCCCCATAGCCGTATTCACTGGTGCCTTATATCTGAGGCATCGTGGCGTCAGATCCTGTTGAAGGCACTTGTGAAGGAAGCGTAGCTGTTCATAGGCTGCTGCCTCTCGTGTGGAGAATAGCTCCCAGCTGCGAGCTATGCGAAGCGCCTCGCGCCCGAATTGTTCACGAATGCGAGAAAATACTCGTATTCCAGGAATTTCTATTGGTAAAGGAGACATATGGTCGAACACTGGAACAAAATTTATT